>CM070789.1:0-585000 GCA_036346955.1 Dipus sagitta
TCCTGCATGAGTACAAAAGAATCCTTTTCACTGCAAATGAACAAAAATTCTGTTTCCAATTTTCTGTTAAGTAAAGCCTTTTGTTTCTCTGACTTGAAAACTGCAGTAGAGCAATGGCTTTCATGAATGACTTCAAAACAAAGCTTTTCACAGCAAATGAACTAAACATGTCTTTCCACTACACTGTTTTCTAAAGTCTTTACTTTCATATACTTGAAACACGCAGTGATAAAACTGTTCTTCTGTATACCTTCAAAAGAACGCTTTTCACTCCAAATTAACTAAACATCTCTTTCCGATAAACTCTTCTGTAAAGACTTTAGTTTTGTAGACTTGAAACACGCAGTATTGAAACTGTTTCTGTGAATGACTTCAAATCAACGCTTTTCACTGCAAAAAACTAAACATCTCTTTCCAATATGATGTTCTGTAAAGCCTTTAGTTTTGTAGCCTGGAAACACGCAGTACAACAACTGTTTTTGTGAATGAATTGAAAACAATGCTTTGCATGCCAAATAAACTCAACAACTCTTTCCAATACGGTGTTCTGTAAAGCCTTTAGTTTCATAGATGGAAAACCCGCAGTAGTACAACTGTTTTTGTGAATGACTTCAAAACAACACTTTCCACGCAAATGAACTTAACATGTCGCTCCAATATGCTGTTCTATAAAGTCTTTAGACTTGAAACACTCAGCAGTACAAGTCTTTCTCTATGACTACAAAAGAACGCTTTTCCCTGTAAATGAACTAAAACCCTGTTTCCAATAAGCTGTTCTGTAAAGCCTTTAGTTTCACAAACTAGATACACGCTCTAGAGCAACTGTTTTTGGGAATGACTTCAAAACAACTCTTTTAACGGCAAATTAATGAGTCATGTCTTTCCAATCATCTGTTCTGTAAAGCCTTTGGTTTCATAGACTTGAAACACACAGTAGTGCAACTGTTTTCCATATGACTTAAAGAGAAGGCTTTTCACTGCAAATGAACTAAACTTCTCATTCCAATATGCTGTTCTGTAAAGTCTTTAGTTTCATAGACTTGAAACACGCAGAATTACATGTGTTTGTGTGAATGACTTCAAAACAACACATTTCCCTGTAAAAAAACTAAACATCTCTTTCCAATATGCTGTTCTGTTAAGCTTTACTTTCATAGACTGGAAACACGCAGTAGGACAACTCTTTTTCTGAATGACTTCAAAACAACGCTTTTCATGGCAAATGAACTAACCTTGTCACTCCAATATGCTGCTCGATAAGTCTTTAGATTTGAAACACGCACCAGTACTACTGCCTTCCTGTATGAGTACAAAAGAATCCTTTTCACTGCAAATGAACAAAAATTCTGTTTCCAATTTTCTGTTAAGTAAAGACTTTTGTTTCTCTGACTTGAAAACTGCAGTAGAGCAATGGCTTTCGTGAATGAGTTCAAAACAAAGCTTTTCACAGCAAATGAACTAAACATGTCTCTCCAATATGCTGTTTGTAAAGCCTTTACTTTCATAGACTGGAAACACGGAGTAATAACACTGTTTTTCTGTATGCCTTCAAAAGAACGCTTTTCACTCCAAATGAACTAAACATCTCTTCCCATTACGCTCTTCTGTAAACACTTTAGTTTCATAGACTTGAAACAGGCAGTATTAAAGTGGTTCCGTGAATGACTTCAAAACAACGCTTTTCACTGCAAAAAACTAAACATCTTTTCCAATATGCTGTTTTGTAAAGCCTTTAGTTTCATAGAATGGAAACACGCAGTAGAACAAGAGTTTTCGTGAATGACTTCAAAACAACGCTTTTCATGGCAAATGAACTAAACAACTCTTTCCAATATGGTGTCGGTAAAGCCTTTATTTTCATACATGGGAAACACGCATTAGCACAACTGTTTTTGTGAATGACTTCAAAACAACACTTTTCACGCAAGTGAACTAAACATGTGGCTCCAATATGCTGTTCTCTAAAGTCTTTAGACTTGAAACACGCAGCAGTACAACTCTTTCTCTGTGTGACTACAAAAGAACGCTTTTCACTCTAAATGAACTACACATCTGTTTCCAATAGGCTGTTCTGTAAAGCATTTAGTTTCACAGACTGGATACACACTGTAGAGCAACTGTTTTAGGGAATGACTTCAAAACAACGCTTTTCACCGCAAAGAAACTAAACATCTCTTTCCAATATGCTGTTCTGTAAAGCCTTTAGTTTCATAGACTGCAAACACGCAGTACGACAACTCTTTTTGTGAATGACTTCAAAACAACGCTTTTCAGGGCAAATGAACAAAACTTGTGGCTCCAATCTGCTCTTCGGTAAGTCTCTACATCTGAAACACGCACCAATACAACTGTCTTTCTGTATGACTACAAAAGAATGCTTTTCACTCCAAATGAACTAAACATCTGTTCCCAATTATCTGTTCAGTAAACCCTTTAGTTTCTCAGACTTGAAAAATGCAGTAGAGCAACTGCTTTCATGAACGACTTCAAAACAAAACTTTTCACAGCAAATCAACTAAACATGTCTCTCCAATCCGCTGTTTTCTGAAGCCTTTACTTTCATAGACTTGAAACACGCAGTAATAACACTGTTCTTCTGTATGCCTTCAAAAGAACGCTTTTCACTCCAAATTAACTAAACATCTCTTTCCGACAAACTCTTCTGTAAAGACTTTAGTTTTGTAGACTTGAGACACGCTGTATTAAAACTGTTTCTGTGAATGACTTCAAATCAACGCTTTTCACTGCAAAAAACTAAACATCTCTTTCCAATATGATGTTCTGTAAAGCCTTTAGTTTCATAGCCTGGAAACACGCAGTACAACAACTGTTTTTGTGAATGAATTCAAAACAACGCTTTTCATGCCAAATAAACTCAACAACTCTTTCCAATACGGTGTTCTGTAAAGCGTTTAGTTTCATAGATGGAAAACACGCAGTACTACAACTGTTTTTGTGAATGACTTGAAAACAACACTTTTCACGCAAATGAACTAAACGCGTTGCTCCAATACGATGTTCTATAAAGGCGTTAGACTTGAAACATGCAGCAGTACAACTGTCTTTCTGAATGACTACAAAAGAATGCTTTTCCCTGTAAATGAACTAAAACTCTGTTTCCAATAAGCTGTTCTGTAAAGCCTTTAGTTTCACAAACTAGATACATGCTCTAGAGCAACTGTTTTTGGGAATGACTTCAAAACAACTCTTTTAACGGCAAATTAACGAGTCATGTCTTTCCAATCATCTGTTCTGTAAAGCCTTTGGTTTCATAGACTTGAAACACGCAGTAGTGCTACTGTTTTCCGTATGAGTTAAAGAGAAGGCTTTTCACTGCAAATGAACTAACCTTCACTTTCCAATATGCTGTTCCGTAAAGCTTTTAGTTTCATAGACTTGAAACATGCAGAAGTACAACTGATTTCTGTATGCCTTCAAAAGAACGCTTTTCACTCCAAATGAACTAAACATCTCTTTCCAATAAGCTCTTCTGTAAAGCCTCTACTTTCATAGACTTGAAACATGCACCAGTACAACTGTCTTTCTGTATGACTTCAAAAGGACGCTTCTCACTCCAAATGAAATAAACATCTCTTTCCAATTATCTGCCCTCTACAGCCTTTAGTTACACAGACTAGAAACACGCAGTAGAGCAACTGGTTTGGGAAATGACTTCAAAGCAACTCTTTTCACAGCAAATTAACTAAGCTGTTGTTTCAAATTATCTCTTCTGGTAAGGTTTATTTCCATAGACTTAAAACAAGCAGTAGAACAACTGGTTTTGTGAATGACTTCAAAACAACGATTTTCACAGTAAATGAACTAAACATGTCTCCCCAATATGCTGTTTTGTAAAGCCTTTACTTTCATAGACTTGAAATAAGCAGTAATACAACTGTTTTTCGGTATGCCTTTAAAAGATCGCTTTTCAGTGCAAATGAACTAAACATCTCTTTCCCATAAACTCTTCTGCAAAGACTTTAGTTTCATAGACTTGAAACATGCAGTATTACATGTGTTTTCTGAATGACTTCAAAACAACGCTTTTCACCGCAAAAAAACTAAACATCTATTTCCAATATGCTGTTCTCTAAAGCCTTTAGTTTCATAGACTGCATACACGCAGTACAACTGTTTTTGTGAATGACTTCAAAACAATGCTTTTCACGGCAAATAAACAAAAATTTTGGGTCCAATCAGCTCTTCAGTACGTCTTTATAACTGAAACACGCACCAATACAACTGTCTTTCTGTATGACTTCAAAAGAATGCTTTTCACTCCAAATGAACTAAACATCTGTTCCCAATTATCTGTTCAGTAAACCCTTTAGTTTCTCAGACTGGAAAAATACAGTAGAGCAACTGCTTTCGTGAATGACTTCAAAACAAAGCTTTTCACAGCAAATGAACTAAACATGTCTCTCCAATATGCTGTTTTCTAAAGCCTTTACTTTCATAGACTTGAATCACGCAGTAATAACACTGTTCTTCTGTATGCCTTCAAAAGAATGCCTTTCACTCCAAATTAACTAAACATCTCTTTGTGATAAACTCTTCTATAAAGACTTTAGTTTTGTAGACTTGAATATCGCTGTATTAAAACTGTTTCTGTGAATGACTTCAAATCAACGCTTTTCACTGCAATAAACTAAACATCTCTTTCCAATACGCTGTTCTGTAAAGCCTTTAGTTTCATAGACTTGAAACATGCAGAATTACATGTGTTTGTGTGAATGACTTCAAAACAACGTATTTCCCTGTAAAAAAAACTAAACATCTCTTTCCAATATGCTGTTCTGTTAAGCCTTTATTTTCATAGACTGGAAACACGCAGTAGGACAACTCTTTTTGTGAATGACTTCAAAACAACGCTTTTCACGGCAAATGAACTAACCTTGTCGCTCCAATATGCTGCTCGATAAGTCTTTAGATTTGAAACACGCACCAGTACTACTGCCTTCTTGTATGAGTACAAAAGAATGCTTTTCACTGCAAATGAACTAAAATTCCGTTTCCAATTTTCTGTTAAGTAAAGCCTTTTGTTTCTCTGACTTGAAAAATGCAGTAGAACATTGGCTTTCGTGAATGACTTCAAAACAAAGCTTTTCACAGTAAATGAACTAAACATGTCTCTCCAATATGCTGTTTTTAAAGTCTTTACTTTCATAGACTGGAAACACGGAGTCATAACACTGTTTTTCTGTATGCCTTCAAAAGACGCTTTTCACTCCAAATGAACTAAACATCTCTTCCCGATAAACTCTTCTGTAAAGACTTTAGTTCTGTAGACTTGAAAAACACAGCATTAAAACTGTTTCTGTGAATGACTTCAAATCAACTCTTTTCACTGCAAAAAAACTAAAAATCTCTTTCCAATATGATGTTCTGTAAAGCCTTTAGTTTCGTAGCCTGGAAACACGCAGTACAACAACTGTTTTGTGAATGAATTCAAAACAACGCTTTTCATGCCAAATAAACTCAACAACTCTTTCCAATACGGTGTTCTGTAAAGCCTTTAGTTTCATAGATGGAAAACACGCAGTAGTACAACTGTTTTTGTGAATGACTTGAAAACAACACTTTTCACGCAAATGAACTAAGGCGTCACTCCAATACTATGATCTATAAAGTCTACAGACTTGAAACACGCAGCAGTACAAGTTTTTTTCTGTGTGACTAAAGAAGAACGCTTTTCACTCTAAATGAACTACACATCTGTTTCCAATAGGCTGTTCTGTAAAGCATTTAGTTTCACAGACTAGATACACGCTGTAGAGCAACTGTTTTAGGGAATGACTTCAAAACAACTCTTTACACGGCAAATTAAAGAAACATGTCTTTCCGATCATCTGTTCTGTAAAGCCTTTGGATTCATAGACTTGAAATACGCAGTAGTACAACAGTTTTCACGTATGAGTAAAGAGAAGGTTTTTCACTGCAAATGAACTAACCTTCCCTTTCCAATATGCTGTTCTGTAAAGCCTTTAGTTTCATAGACTTGAAACACGCAGAAGTACAACTGATTTCTGTATGCCTTCAAAAGAACGCTTTTCACTCCAAATGAACTAAACAACTCTTTCAAATAAGCTCTTCTGTAAAGCCTCTACTTTCATAGACTTGAAACACGCACCAGTACAACTGTCTATCTGTATGACCTCAAAAGAACGCTTCTCGCTCCAAATGAACTAACCATCTCTTTCCCATTATCTGCTCTCTAAAGTCTTTAGTTTCACAGACAATGAACACGCAGTAGAGCAACTGTTTTTGGGAATGACTTCGAAACAACTCTTATCACAGCAAATGAACTACACTTGTCGCTCCAATATGTTCTTCTGTAAGTCTTTACATCTAAAACATGCAACAGTACAACTGTCTTTCTGTACCACTTCGAAAGAATACTTTTGACTCCAAATGACCTAAACACCTCTTTCCCATAAACTCCTCTGTAAGGACCTTAGTTACGTAGACTTGAAACTTGCAGTATTACATGTGTTTATGTGAATGACTTCAAACCAACGCTTTTCACTGCAAAAAAAACTAAACATCTCTTTTCAATATGCTGTTCTGTAAAGCCTTCAGTTTCATGGACTGGAAATACGCAGTAGGACAACAGTTTTGGGGAATGACTTCGAAACAACTCTTTTCACGGCAAATGAACTAAATTTGTCGCTCCAATATGTTCTTCGGTAAGTCTTTACATCTGCAACACACAACAGTACAACAGTCTTTCTGTAACACGTCAAAAGAATGCTTTTCACTCCAAATGGCCTAAACATCTGTTTCCAATTATCTGTTCAGTAAAGCCTTTCATTTCTCTGAAATGAAAAGCGCAATAGAGCAACTGCTTTCGTGAATGACTTCAAAACAAAGCTTTTGACAGCAAATGAACTAAACATGTCTATCCAATATGCTGTGTTGTAAAGCCTTTGCTTTCATAGACTTGAAACATGCAGTAATACAACTGCTTTCTCTGTATGACTTCAAAAGAACGCTTTTCACTCCAAATGACCTAGATATCTCTTTCCCATAAACTCCTCTGTAAACACTTTAGTTTCATAGACTTGAAACATGCAGTATTACATGTGTTTTTGTGAATGACTTCAAAACAACGCATTTCACTGCAAAAAAAACTACACGTCTCTTTCCAATATGCTGTTCTGTAAAGCCTTCAGTTTCATAGACTGTAAATACGCAGTAGGACAACAGTTTTTGTGAATGACTTCAAAACAACGCTTTTCATGGCAAATGAAGTAAACTTGTCGCTCCAATATGCTGTTCGGTAAGTCTTTAGATTTGAAACAGGCACCAGTACAACTGTCTTTCTGTATCATTCAAAAGAATGCTTTTCACTCCAAAAGAACAAACCATCTGTCTCCAATTGTGTGTTCAGTAAAGGCTTTAGTTTCTCAGACTTGGAAAACGCAGTAGACCAACTGCTTTCATGAATGACTTCAAAACAAAGCTTTTCAGAGAAAATGAACTAAAAATGTATCTCCAATATGCTGTTTTGTAAAGCGTTTACGTTCATGGGCTTGAAACACGCAGTAATACAACTGTTCTTCTGTATGCCTTCAAAAGAACGCTTTTCACTCCAAATTAACTAAATATCTCTTTCCAATAAACTCTTCTGTAACGACTTTAGTTTCATAGGATTGAAAAACGCAATATTAAAACTGTTTCTGTGAATGACTTCAAAACAACGCTTTTCACTGCAAAAAACTAAACCTCTCTTTCCAATGTGCTCTTCTCTAAAGCCTTTAATTTCGTAGCCTGGAAACACGCAGTAGAACAACTGTTTTGTGAATGAATTCAAAACAACACTTTTCATGCCAATGAACTAAACAACACTTTCCAATATGGTGTTCTGTAAAGCCTTTAGTTTCATAGATGGGAACCACGCAATACTACAACTTTTTTGTGAATGACGTCAAAACACTTTTCACGCAAATGAACTAAACATGTCGCTCCAATATGCTGTTCTATAAAGTCTTTAGACTTGAAACACACACCAGTACAACTGTATTTCTGTATGACAAAAAAAGAACGCTTTTCACTCTAAATGAACTGAACATCTGTTTCCAATAGGCTGTTCTATAAAACCTTTAGTTTCACAGACTAGGTACACACTGTAGACCAACTGTTTTTGGGAGTGACTTCAAAACAACTGTTTTCATTGGAAAATTTATGAAACAAGTCTTCCCAATCATGTGTTCTGTAAAGCCTTTGGTTTCATAGACTTGAAACACGCAGTAGTACAATTGTTTTTCATTATGAGTTAAACAGAAGGCTTTTCACTGCAAATGAACTAAACTTCTCATTCCAATATGCTGTTCTGTAAAGCCTCTACTTTCATAGACTTGAAATACGCACCAGTACAAGTGCCTTTCTGTATGAATTCAAAAGAACGCTTTTCACTCAAATGAAATAAACATCTCATTCAAATTATCTGGTCTCTAAAGCCTTCAGTATCACAGACTGTAAACACACAGTAGAGCAACTGTTTTTGGGAATGATTTCAAAACAACTCTTTTCATGGCAAATTAACTAAACCGGTGTTTTCAATTATCTCTTCTGTAAAGACTTGAGTTTCATAGACTTTAAAACCACAGTAATGCAACTGCTTTCATGAATGACTTCAAAACAAAGCTTTTCACAACAAATGAACTTAACATGTCTCCCCAGTATGCTGTTTTGTAAAGCGTTTACTTTCATAGACTTGAAACACGCAGTAATACAACTATTTTTCTGTATGCCTTCAAAAGAACGCTTTTCACTCCAAATGACCTAAACATCTCATTCCCATAAACTCCTCGGTAAAAACTTTAGTTTCATAGACTTGAAACATGCAGTATTACATGTGTTTTTGTGAATGACTTCAAAACAACGCTTTTCACTGCCGAGAAATTAAACATCTCTTCCCAATATGCTGTTCTGTAAAGCCTTTAGTTTCATAGACTGCAAACACGCAGTAGAACAACTGTTTTTATGAATGACTACAAAACAACGCTTTTCACAACAAATGAAGTAAACTTGTCGCTCCAATATGCTGTTCGGTAAGTCTTTCGATTTGAAACATGCACCAGTACAACTGTCTTTCTGTATCACTTCAAAAGAATGCTTTTCACTCCAAATGAACTAAACAGCTGTTTCCAATTATCTGTTCAGTAAAGCCTTTACTTTCTCAGACTTGAAAAATGCAGTAGAGCAACTGCTTTCGTGAATGACTTCAAAACAAAGCTTTTCACAGCAAATGTACTAAACATGTCCCTCCAAAATGCTGTTTTGTAAAGCCTTTACTTTCATAGACTAGAAACACGCAGCAATACAACTGTTTTTCGGTATGCCTTCAAAAGAACGCTTTTCACTCCAAATGAACTAAAAATCTCTTTCCAATAAGCTCTTCTGTAAAGCCTCTACTTTCATAGACTTCTAACATGCACCACTACAACGATCTATCTGTATGACTTCAAAAGAACGCTTCTCGCTCCAAATGACCAAAACATCTCTTTCCAATTATCTGCTCTCTAAAACCTTTAGTTTCACAGACAATAAACAAGCAGTAGAGCAACTGTTTTTGGGAATGACTTCGAAACAACTCTTTTCACGGCAAATGAACTAAATTTGTCGCTCCAATATGTTCTTCGGTAAGTCTTTACATCTGAAACACACAACAGTACAACGGTATTGCTGTAACACTTCAAAAGAATGCTTTTCACTCCAAATGACCTAAACATCTGTTTCCAATTATGTGTTCAGTAAAGCCTTTCGTTTCTCTGAAATGAAAAGTGCAGTAGAGCAACTGCTTCCGTGAATGACTTCAAAACAAAGTTTTTGACAGCAAATGAACTAAACATGTCTATCCAATATGCTGTGTTGTAAAGCCTTTGCTTTCATAGACTTGAAACATGCAGTAATACAACTGCTTTTTCTGTATGCCTTCAAAAGAACGCTTTTCACTCCAAATGACCTAAACATCTCCTTCCCATAAACTCCTCTGTAAAGACTTTAGTTTCGTAGACTTGAAACATGCAGTATTACATGTGTTTTTGTAAATGACTTCAAAACAATGCTTTTCACTGCAAAAAAAAAAAAACTAAACAACTCTTTCCAATATGCTGTTCTGTAAAGCCTTCAGTTTCATAGACTGTAAATACGCAGTAGGACAACAGTTTTTGTGAATGACTTCAAAACAATGCTTTTCATGGAAATGAAGTAAACTTGTCGCTCCAATATGCTGTTCGGTAAGTCTTTATATTTGAAACAGGCACCAGCACAACTGTCTTTCTGTATCATTCAAAAGAATGGTTTTCACTCCAAATGAACTGAACAGCTGTTTCCAAGTATCTGTTCAGTAAATGCTTTAGTTTCTCAGACTTGAAAAACACAGTAGAGCACTGCTTTCATGAATGACTTCAAAACAAAGCTTTTCACAGAAAATGTACTAAACGTGTCCCTCCAATATGCTGTTTTGTAAAGCCTTTACTTTCATAGACTAGAAACACGCAGTAATACAACTGTTTTTCGGTATGCCATCAAAAGAACGCTTTTCACTCCAAATGAACTAAAAATCTCTTTCTAATAAGCTCTTCTGTAAAGAGTTTAGTTTCATAGACTTGAAACACACAGTATTAAAATGTTTCTATGAATGCCTTCAAAACAATGCTTTTCACTGCAAAAAACTAAACATCTCTTTCCAATATGCTGTTATATAAAGCCTGTAGTTTCGTAGCCTGGAAACACGCAGTACAACAACTGTTTTCGGAATGAATTCAAAACAACGCTTTTCATACCAAATGAACTAAACAACTCTTTCCAATTAGGTGTTCTGTACAGCCTTTAGTTTCATAGACGGGAAACACTCAATAGTACAGCTGTTTTTGTGAATGACTTCCAAAAAAGACTTTTCACGCAAATGCACTAAACATATCGCTCCAATATGCTGTTCTTAAATTCTTTAGACTTGAAACAAGCAGCAGCACAACTGTCTTTCTGTATGACTACAAAAGAACACTTTTCACTCTAAATTAACTAAACATCTGTTTAAAAAATTGTGTTCTGTAAAGCCTTTAGTTTCACAGACTAGATACACGCTGTAGTGCAACTGTTTTTGGGAATGACTTCAAAACATCTCTTTTCATTTCAAATTAATGAAACATGTCTTTCCAATCATCTACTCTGTAAACCCTTTGGTTTCATAGACTTGAAACACGGAGTAATACAACTGTTTTTTCGTATGAGTTAAAGAGAAGGCTTTTCACTGCAAATGAACTACACTTCTCTTTGCAATACGATGTTCTGTAAAACATTTACTTTCATAGACTTAAAACACAAAGTAGTACAACTGAATTCTGTATGCCTTCGAAAGAACGCTTTTCACTCCAAATGAACTAAACACCTCTTTCCAATAAGCTTCTGTAAAGCCTCTACTTTCATAGACTTGAAACACGCACCAGTACAAGTGTCTTTCTGTATGACTTCAAAAGAATGCTTTTCACTCCAAATGACCTAAACATCTCTTTTCAATTATCTGCTCTCTAAAGCCTTTAGTTTCACAAACTAGAAACACGCAGTAGAACAACTATTTTGGGGAATGACTTCAAAACAACTATTTTCATGGCAAATTAACTAAACAGGAGTTTTCAATTATCTCTTCTGTAAAGCCTTTAGTTTCATAGACTTGAAAAACGCAGTAGAAGAAATGCTTTCGTGAAGGACTTCAAAACAAAGCTTTTCACAGCAAATGAACTAAACATGTCTCTCCAATATGCTATGTTGTAAAGCCTTTGCTTTCATGGACTTGAAACACTCAGTAATACAACTGTTTTTCCTGTATGCCTTCAAAACAACGGTTTTCACTCCAAATGAACTAAACATCTCTTTCCCATAAACTCTTCTGTAAAGACTTTAGTTTCCTAGACGTGAAACATGCAGTATTGCATGTGTTTTTATGAATGACTTCAAAAAAACGCTTTTCACTGAAAAAAAACTAAACATCTCTTTCCAATATGCTGTTCTGTAAAGCCTTTAGTTTCGTAGCCTGGAAACATGCAGTACAACAACTGTTTTTGCGAATGAATTCAAAACAACGCTTTTCATACCAATTGAACTAAACAACTCTTTCCAATATGGTGTTCTGTACACCCTTAAGTTTCATAGATGGGAAACACGCAATACTACAACTTTTTTGTGAATGACTTCAAAACAACACTTTTAACGCAAATGATCTAAACATGTCGCTCCAATATGCTGTTCTGTAAAGTCTTTATACTTAAAACACACAGCAGTACAAATGCCTTTCAGTATGACTACAAAAGAATGCTTTTCACTCTAAATGAACTAAACATCTGCTTCGAATAAGCTGTTATGTAAGGCCTTAATTTCACAGACTACATACACACTGTAGAGCAACTTTCTTTTGGAATGACTTCAAAACAACTCTTTTCATGGCAAATTAACGAAACATGTCTTTCCAACCTTCTGTTCTGTAAAGCCTTTGGTTTCATACACTTAAAACATGCAGTAATACAAATGTTTTTCCGTATGAGTTAAAGAGAAGGGTTTTCACTGCAAATGAACTACACTTCTCTTTCCAACATGCTGTTCTGTAAAGAATTTAGTTTCGTAGACTTGAAACATGCAGTAGTACAACTGATTTCTGTATGCCTTCAAAAGAATGCTTTTCACTCCAAATGAACTGAACATCTCTTTCCAATAAGCTCTTTTGTAAAGCCTCTACTTTCATACCCTTGAAACATGCACCAGTACAATGGTCTTCCTGTATGACTTCAAAAGAACGATTCTCACTCCAAATGAACTAAACGTCTCTTTCCAATTATCTGCTCTCTAAAGCCTTTAGTTTCACAGACTAGAAACATGCAGTAGAGCAACTGTTTTTGGGAATGACTTCAAAACAACTCTTTTCACGGCAAATTAACTAAACAGGTGTTTCCAATTATCTCTACTGTAAAGCCTTTAGTTTCATAGACTTGCAACATGCAGTAGAAGAAATGCTTTCGTGAAGGACTTCAAAACAAAGCTTTTCACAGCAAATGAACTAAACATGTCTCTCCAATATGCTGTTCTGTAAACTCTTAAGACTTGAAACACGAAGCAGTACAACTGTTTTTCTGTATAACTTCAAAAGAATGCTTTGCACTCCAAATGAACAAACCAGCTGTTTCCAATTATCTGTTCAGTAAAGCTTTTAGTTTCTCAGACTTGTAAAACGCAGTAGAGCAACTGCTTTCGTGAATGACTTCAAAACAAAGCTTTTCACAGCAAATGAAGAAAACTGGTGACTTCCAATCCACTCTTCGTAAGTCTTTACATTTGAAACACTCATGAGTACAAATGTCTTTCTGTATGACTTCAAAAGAACGCTTTTCAATCCCAATGAACTAAACATCTGTTTCCAATTATCTGTTCAGAAAAGCCCAAGTTTGTCAGACTTGAAAAGCGCAGAAGAGCAACTGCTTTCGTCCTTGACTTCAAAACACAGCTTTTCACAGCAAATGAACTAAACATGTCTCTCCAATATACTGTTTTGTAAAGCCTCTTCTATCATAGACTTGAAACGCGCAGTAATACAACTGTTTTTCTGTATGCCTTCAAAAGAACGCTTTTCACTCCAAATGAACTAAACATCTGTTTCCAATAAGCTCTTCTGTAAAGACTTTAGTTTCATAGACTTGAAACACGCAGTATTAAAAGTGTTTCTGTGAATGACTTCAAAACAACGCTTTTCACTGCAAAAAAAACTAAACATCTCTTTCCAATATGCTGTTCTGTAAAGCCTTCAGTTTCATAGACTGTAAACTACGCAGTAGAACAACAGTTTTTGTGAATGACTTCAAAACAATAGCTTTTCACTGCAAATGAAGTAAACTTGTCGCTCCAATATGCTGTTCGGTAAGTCTTTATATTTGAAACACGGCACCAGCACAACTGTCTTTCTGTATCACTTCAAAAGAATGGTTTTCACTCAAATGAACTGAACAGCTGTTTCCAAGTATCTGTTCAGTAATGCTTTAGTTTCTCAGACCTTGAAAAAACACAGTAGAGCACTGCTTTCATGAATGACTTCAAAACAAAGCTTTTCACAGAAAATGTACTAAACGTGTCCCTCCAATATGCTGTTTTGTAAAGCCTTTACTTTCATAGACTAGAAACACGCAGTAATACAACTGTTTTTCGGTATGCCATCAAAAGAACGCTTTTCACTCCAAATGAACTAAAAATCTCTTTCTAATAAGCTCTTCTGTAAAGAGTTTAGTTTCATAGACTTGAAACACACAGTATTAAAATGTTTCTATGAATGCCTTCAAAACAATGCTTTTCACTGCAAAAAAACTAAACATCTCTTTCCAATATGCTGTTATATAAAGCCTGTAGTTTAGTAGCCTGGAAACATGCAGTACAACAACTGTTTTCGGAATGAATTCAAAACAACGCTTTTCATACCAAATGAACTAAACAACTCTTTCCAATTAGGTGTTCTGTACAGCCTTTAGTTTCATAGACGGGAAACACTCAATAGTACAGCTGTTTTTGTGAATGACTTCCAAAAAAGACTTTTCACGCAAATGCACTAAACATATCGCTCCAATATGCTGTTCTTAAATTCTTTAGACTTGAAACAAGCAGCAGCACAACTGTCTTTCTGTATGACTACAAAAGAACACTTTTCACTCTAAATTAACTAAACATCTGTTTAAAAAATTGTGTTCTGTAAAGCCTTTAGTTTCACAGACTAGATACACGCTGTAGTGCAACTGTTTTTGGGAATGACTTCAAACATCTCTTTTCATTTCAAATTAATGAAACATGTCTTTCCAATCATCTACTCTGTAAACCCTTTGGTTTCATAGACTTGAAACACGGAGTAATACAACTGTTTTTTCGTATGAGTTAAAGAGAAGGCTTTTCACTGCAAATGAACTACACTTCTCTTTGCAATACGATGTTCTGTAAAACATTTACTTTCATAGACTTAAAACACAAAGTAGTACAACTGAATTCTGTATGCCTTCGAAAGAACGCTTTTCACTCCAAATGAACTAAACACCTCTTTCCAATAAGCTTCTGTAAAGCCTCTACTTTCATAGACTTGAAACACGCACCAGTACAAGTGTCTTTCTGTATGACTTCAAAAGAATGCTTTTCACTCCAAATGACCTAAACATCTCTTTTCAATTATCTGCTCTCTAAAGCCTTTAGTTTCACAAACTAGAAACACGCAGTAGAACAACTATTTTGGGGAATGACTTCAAAACAACTATTTTCATGGCAAATTAACTAAACAGGAGTTTTCAATTATCTCTTCTGTAAAGCCTTTAGTTTCATAGACTTGAAAAACGCAGTAGAAGAAATGCTTTCGTGAAGGACTTCAAAACAAAGCTTTTCACAGCAAATGAACTAAACATGTCTCTCCAATATGCTATGTTGTAAAGCCTTTGCTTTCATGGACTTGAAACACTCAGTAATACAACTGTTTTTCCTGTATGCCTTCAAAACAACGGTTTTCACTCCAAATGAACTAAACATCTCTTTCCCATAAACTCTTCTGTAAAGACTTTAGTTTCCTAGACGTGAAACATGCAGTATTGCATGTGTTTTTATGAATGACTTCAAAAAAACGCTTTTCACTGAAAAAAAACTAAACATCTCTTTCCAATATGCTGTTCTGTAAAGCCTTTAGTTTTGTAGCCTGGAAACATGCAGTACAACAACTGTTTTTGCGAATGAATTCAAAACAACGCTTTTCATACCAATTGAACTAAACAACTCTTTCCAATATGGTGTTCTGTACACCCTTAAGTTTCATAGATGGGAAACACGCAATACTACAACTTTTTTGTGAATGACTTCAAAACAACACTTTTAACGCAAATGATCTAAACATGTCGCTCCAATATGCTGTTCTGTAAAGTCTTTATACTTAAAACACACAGCAGTACAAATGCCTTTCAGTATGACTACAAAAGAATGCTTTTCACTCTAAATGAACTAAACATCTGCTTCGAATAAGCTGTTATGTAAGGCCTTAATTTCACAGACTACATACACACTGTAGAGCAACTTTCTTTTGGAATGACTTCAAAACAACTCTTTTCATGGCAAATTAACGAAACATGTCTTTCCAACCTTCTGTTCTGTAAAGCCTTTGGTTTCATACACTTAAAACATGCAGTAATACAAATGTTTTTCCGTATGAGTTAAAGAGAAGGGTTTTCACTGCAAATGAACTACACTTCTCTTTCCAACATGCTGTTCTGTAAAGAATTTAGTTTCGTAGACTTGAAACATGCAGTAGTACAACTGATTTCTGTATGCCTTCAAAAGAATGCTTTTCACTCCAAATGAACTGAACATCTCTTTCCAATAAGCTCTTTTGTAAAGCCTCTACTTTCATACCCTTGAAACATGCACCAGTACAATGGTCTTCCTGTATGACTTCAAAAGAACGATTCTCACTCCAAATGAACTAAACGTCTCTTTCCAATTATCTGCTCTCTAAAGCCTTTAGTTTCACAGACTTTAAACATGCAGTAGAGCAACTGTTTTTGGGAATGACTTCAAAACAACTCTTTTCACGGCAAATTAACTAAACAGGTGTTTCCAATTATCTCTACTGTAAAGCCTTTAGTTTCATAGACTTGCAACATGCAGTAGAAGAAATGCTTTCGTGAAGGACTTCAAAACAAAGCTTTTCACAGCAAATGAACTAAACATGTCTCTCCAATATGCTGTTCTGTAAACTCTTAAGACTTGAAACACGAAGCAGTACAACTGTTTTTCTGTATAACTTCAAAAGAATGCTTTGCACTCCAAATGAACAAACCAGCTGTTTCCAATTATCTGTTCAGTAAAGCTTTTAGTTTCTCGGACTTGTAAAACGCAGTAGAGCAACTGCTTTCGTGAATGACTTCAAAACAAAGCTTTTCACAGCAAATGAAGAAAACTGGTGACTCCAATCCACTCTTCGGTAAGTCTTTACATTTGAAACACTCATGAGTACAAATGTCTTTCTGTATGACTTCAAAAGAACGCTTTTCAATCCCAATGAACTAAACATCTGTTTCCAATTATCTGTTCAGAAAAGCCCAAGTTTGTCAGACTTGAAAAGCGCAGAAGAGCAACTGCTTTCGTCCTTGACTTCAAAACACAGCTTTTCACAGCAAATGAACTAAACATGTCTCTCCAATATACTGTTTTGTAAAGCCTCTTCTATCATAGACTTGAAACGCGCAGTAATACAACTGTTTTTCTGTATGCCTTCAAAAGAACGCTTTTCACTCCAAAGGAATTAAACATCTCTTTCCCATAAACTCTTCGGTAAAGACTTTAGTTTCATAGACTTGAAACATGCAGTATTAAATGTGTTTTTGTGAATGACTTCAAAACAACGCTTTTCACTGCAAGAAAACTACACATCTCTTTCCAATATGCTGTTCTGTAAAGGCTTTAGTTTCATAGACTGCAAACACGCAGTAGGACAACTGTTTTTATGAATGACTTCAAAACAATACTTTTCACGGCAAATGAAGTAAACTTGTCACTCCAATATGCTGTTTGGTAAGTCTTTAGATTTGAAACACGCACCAGTACAACTGTCTTTCGGTATGACTTCAAAAGAATGCTTTTCACTTCAAATGAACTGAACAGCTGTTTCCAAGTATCTGTTCAGTAAAGCCTTTAGTTTCTCAGACCTAAAAAATGCAATAGAGCAACTGCTTTCGTGAATGACTTCAAAACAAAGCTTTTCACAGCAAGTGTACTAAACATGTCCCTCCAATATGCTGTTTTGTAAAGCCTTTACTTTCGTAGACTAGAAACACGCAGTAATACAACTGTTTTTCTGTATGCCTTCAAAAGAATGCTTTTCACTCCAAATGAACTAAACATCTCTTTCTAATAAGCTCTTCTGTAAAGAGTTTAGTTTCATAGACTTGAAACACACAGTATTAAAAGTGTTTCTGTGAATGCCTTCAAAACAATGCTTTTAACTGCAAAAAAACTAAACATCTCTTTCCAATATGATGTTATGTAAAGCCTTTTGTTTAGTAGCCTGGAAACATGCAGCAGAGCAACTGTTTTTGTGAATGAATTCAAAACAATGCTTTTCATGTCAAATGAACTAAACAACTCTTTCCAATTAGGTGTTCTGTGCAGCCTTTAGTTTCATAGATGGGAAACACGCAATAGTACAGCTGTTTTTGTGAATGACTTCCAAAAAAGACTTTCCACTCAAATGAACTAAACATATCGCTCCAATATGCTGTTCTTAAATTCTTTAGACTTGAAGCACACAGCAGCACAACTGTCTTTCTGTATGAATACAAAGGAACGCTTTTCACTCTAAATTAACTAAACATCTGTTTAGAAAAAGCTGTTCTGTAAAGCCTTTAGTTTCACAGACTAGATACACGCTGTAGTGCAACTGTTTTTGGGAATGACTTCAAAACAACTCTTTTCATGGCAAATTAACGAAACATGTCTTTCCAATCATCTGTTCTGTAAACCTTTTGGTTTCATGGACTTGAAACACACAGTAGTAAAACTGAATTCTGTATGCCTTCAAAAGAACGCTTTTCACTCCAAATGAACTAAACATCTCTTTCCAATAAGCTCTTCTGTAAAGCCTCTACTTTCATAGACTTGAAACACGCACTAGTACAAGTGTCTTTCTGTATGACTTCAAGAGAATGCTTCTCACTCCAAATGAACTAAACATCTCTTTCCTATTATCTGCACTCTAAAGCCTTTAGTTTCACAGACTACAAACACGCAGTAGAGCAACTGGTTTTGGGAATGACTTCGAAACAACTTTTTCACGGCAAATTAACTAAACAGGAGTTTCCAGTTATCTGTTCAGTAAAGCCCTTAGTTTCATAGACTTGAAACATGCAGTAGAACAACTGGTTTTGTGAATGACTTCAAAACAACACTTTTCATGGCAAATGAACTAAACATGTCTCTCCAATATGCTCTTCTGTAAAGTCTTAAGACTTGAAACATGAAGCAGTACAACTGTTTTTCTGTATGACTTCAAAACAATGCTTTTCACTCCAAATGAAGTAAACAGGTATTTCCAATTTTCTGTTCAGTAAAGCCTTTTGTTTCTCAGACTAGAAAAACGCAGTAGAGCAACTGCTCTCATGAATGACTTCAAAACAAAACTTTTCAAAGCAAAGGAACTAAACATGTCTCTCCAATATGCTGTTTTGCAAAGCCTTTACATTCATAGACTTGAAACACGCAGTAATACAACTGTTTTTCTGCATGCCTTCAAAAGAACGCTTCTGACTCCAAATGAATTAACTCTTAACTCATAAACTCTTCTGTAAAGACTTTAGTTTCATAGACTTGAAACATGCAGTATTACATGCATTTTTCTGAATGACTTCAAAACAACGCTTTTCACTGCAAAGAACCTAAACATCTCTTTCCAATATGCTGTTCTGTAAAGCCTTTAGTTTCATATACTGGAAACACTCAGTAGGACAACTGTTTTTGTGAATGACTTCAAAACAACGCTTTTCATGGCAAATGAAGTAAACTTGTCGCTCCAATATGCTGTTCGGTAAGTCTTTAGGGTTGAAACACGCACCAGTACAACCACCTTTCTGTATGACTTCAAAAGAATGCTTTTCACTCCAAATGAACTAAACAGCTGTTTCCAGTTATCTGTTCAGTAAACCCTTTAGTTCCTCAGACTTGAAAAACACAGTAGAGCAACTGCTTTCGTTAATGACTTCAAAACAAAGCTTTTCACAGCAAATGTACTAAACATGTCTCTCCAATATGCTGTTTTGTAAAGAATTTACTTTCATAGACTTGAAACACGCAGTAATACAACTGTTTTTCTGTATGCCTTCAAAAGAACGCTTTCCCTCCAAATGAACTGAACATCTTTCTCCAATAAGCTCTTCTGTAAAGAGTTTAGTTTCATAGACTTGAAACACGCAGTATTAAAAGTGTTTCTGTGAATGAACAATGCTTTTCACTGCAAAAAACTAAACAACTCTTTCAAATATGCTCTTATGTAAAGCCTTTAGTTTCATAGCCTGGAAACACGCAGTAGAACTACTGTTTTTGTGAATGAATTCAAAACAATGCTTTTCATGGCAAATGAACTAAACAACTCTTTCCAATTAGGTGTTCTATACAGCCTTTAGTTTCATAGACTGTAAACACGCTAATGTTTACATGCAAATGAACTAAACATGTCACTCCAATATGAGGGTGTATAAGGCATGAAGAATATTGATACTTGCATGTGGATTTTATGCATATTTTGTTTGCCCTCTCGAACTTGGGACACCTGTGTGTGTGTATCAGAATAAAATGCTATCAGGAGGAAATTTGTAGGTACACAAAACAGCTTCGGGCCAAGGAGGCCCTCCCTCTCCAGAAACCTGGTATTCTTTCACTTGCTTTTTCCAGCTAGGCTTGAGGTCTGGTACCGGCTGACCTGGAATTCACGATGTAGCCACACGGTGGCTACAATGCCATGCTCATCCTCTTATCTCTGCTGCCAGTAAAGGTGCCTGCCATGACTTCAAGCTCCCTGTGTTGATCATGCTCAAATGCTCTGATCATTGAGAATCAGAGATCAGATGATAATGCTGCAAGATGGGTCAAAGGTCACAAACAGGCCTAAAGGTTTGTCCTTCAACAGCTGTACCCTAGTATGAAATACGTATATCACTTTTATTTCACCCACAGACATGGCTATCATTTTCCGGCAACTAAAGATATCATTCCATGCAGTATACAAGAACCTGTTTGGAAAAAGGGAGACGCTGGGTGCAGTGTCGTCTACACTGTCACCATAAAGCATAATCATGCCTGCTTTTTTCTTCAATGACACATGGGAATTTCTCATGATTGTGAGGAGCACAAAACCCTCAGAGTACACATTTGGAACCCGACACTCCTGAGTCTTTCTGGCCAGGCTTCTGATATTTTGCCCCGGGCATATAAGGCATGAAGAATGTCGATTCTTGCATATGGGTTTTACTCATATTTTGTTTGCCCTCTCGAACTTGGGACACTTCTGTGTGTCCACTGCCTCAAACAGATGTCAGTCTGCCTGCTAGAAAGGGGCTCAGACTCATTGGAAATGTCTCACTTCACCTGTAAGCTCTGCATGTTCCATGCACTTGAGACCACTTAAGTCACGTGTTAGTCAGTGGCCTACTTTCCCTAGCACACAGAGATTCCCTACATGGTTGTGGCATTCTCTCGGTCCAAAAAGCTCCCAATTCCCTAACCTAGGGTGAGAGCGAAGCCATCACCCTAGGTTTGGGAATGGGCTCTATTCAGAAAAAGGGTCAGTTTTATCCCATCCTCAAAGATGGCTGATGTATGGCCATATGCCTGCCCGAGTCCTCCTTGTTCACATTGAGCACTTTTTGCAGGTTCGCCCCCTCACTTACAAGTATTGAGCATACTGGAATGGGGATGTCTGCAATGTGAGGGAGCATGGCCCTGAGGGTGTGTTTCTCTGGGAATAAGAGAGCTCCAGAAAGTATCCTTTAATTGGCTGAAGGAAGAGGTCCACCACGAGTGCCGGGCCAGCAGGAAGACCAGGAGAGGCTTCCTCTCACATCAAACATTCAGACATTTGAAAATCGTCAAGAACGTCTGAGTCCACTTCCGTGGACTGCTCACTACCCTTGTCCCTGGTGATGATGAGGTGTCCACTTTTCTGAAACCTGCAGGGATGCTGGTCCATGTTTCTTGACAGTGAGGCTGACAAATCCAGGACTTCTAAGGAGTGGTGCTTTGCTTCCACCCAATGACAGAGGCAGTAGGACTCTCGCTTCAGGGAGGAACTCCACTCACATTGGTTCTTTAAATCCTTCTTGACCTGTTTTGAATAGGAATTGATTTGCTTACCTTCTATCAGAACAAAATTCCTAGGTACACAAGAGAGGTGCGGGCGAAGGAGGCCCTCACTCTTCAGAAACCTGTGTTGAGCACATTTTCATCCGCCCGCCCCACAAGGAAAAAAAAAGCATTTTCCTTATTTATATGTGAGAGAGAAAGAGAGAGATCGGGAAGAGAAAAGACAGATACAGCGAATGGGCACACCAGGTGCCTTTCCCCACACGAGCGGCCCCTGGTGATCGGGCTTGCATGTATCCCAGGGATTCGAACGGGGGACCTTTGGCTTCACAGTAAAAGGCTCTAACCCCCAGGCCATCTCCTGGTTCCCACAACACCCGCACCTGATCTTCTTTCCCTTGATTTTTCAGCTAGGCATGAGGTCTGATACCAGCTGACCTGGAATTCACGATGTAGCCATAGTGTGCTTGCAATGTCGTGCTCATCCTCTTATCTCTGCTGCCAGTAAAGGTGCTTGCCATGACTTCAAGCTCCCTGTGTTGATCATGCTCAAATGCTCTGATCATTGAGAATCAAAGATCAGATGAAAACGCTGCAAGATGGGTCAAGGTCACAAACAGGCCTAAAGGTTTGTCCTTCAACAGGGACACCCTGGAATGAAATACATATATGACTTCCATTTCACCCACAGACATGGACATCATTTTCTGGCAAGTAAATATATCATTCCAGTGCAGAATACAAGAATCTGTTTGGAAAAGTAGAGAGGCTGGGTGCAGTGTCATCTACACTGTCACCAGAAAGCATAATCATGCCTGCTTTTTCTACCATGTCACATGGGAATTGCTCATGATTGTGAGGAGCACAAAACCCTCAGAGTACACATTTGGAACCCGACACTCCTAAGTTTTCCTGGCCAGGCTTCAGCAATTTTGCCCTGGGCCTAAAAGGGATGAAGAATGTCGATACTTGCATATGGGTTTTACTCATATTTTGTTTGCCCTCTCGAACTTGGGCCACTTCTGTGTTTATACTGCCTCAAACAGACGTCAGTCCTCTGGCTAGAAAGGGGCTCAGGACTCATTGGGAGAGTCTCACTTCACCTGTAAGCTCTGCATGTCCCATGCGCATGTGACCACTCAAGCGACGTGTGTGTCAGGCGCCTCGTTTCCCTAGCACACAGAGATTCCCTGCATCGTCGTGGCATTCGCTCGGGCCTAAAAGCTCCCAAATCCCCAACCTAGGGTGAGGGCAAAGCTGTCACCCTAGGTTAGGGAATCGGCTCTCTTCAGAAAAAGGGTCAGTTTTATCCCATCCGAAAAGACGGCTGCTGCGTGGCCATACGCCTGCCCAAGTCGTCCTTGTTCACATTGAGCATTTTTTCAGGTTCGCCCCTCACTTACAAGTGTTGAGACTACGGGAATGGGATTGTCTCAAATGTGAGGTAGCAGCGTCTGGAGGGTGTGTTTTTCTGGTAATAAGAGAGCTCCAGAAAGCATACTTTAATTGGCTCAAGGAGGAGGGCCTCCACGAGTCCCGGGCCAGCTGACAGACAGGGAGAGGCTGCCTCACACATCAAACATTCCAGACATTTGAAAATGGTCAAGAAGTCTGAGTCCACTTCCGTGGACTGCTCATTGACCCTTGTCCCTGGTGATGATGAGGTGTCCACTTTTCTGAAACCTGCAGGGATGCTGGTTCAGGTTTCATGAGAGAGAGGCTGACAAATCCAGGACTTCTAAGAAGCAGTGTTTTGCATCCACCCAATGACAGAGGCGGTAGGACTCTTGCTTCTCGATGGACCGCAACTCACATAGGTTCTTTAACTCCTTCTTGACCTGTTTTGAATAGGAATTGATTTTCTTACCTTCCATCAGAATAGAATTCCTAGGTACACATGACAGGTGCGGGCCAAGGAGGCCCTCACATTTCAGAAACTGGTGTTGACCACATTTCATCTCCCCACCCCACAAGGATAAAAAAATTATTTTCCTTATTTAGATGTGAGAGAGAAAAAGACAGATAAGGAAGAGAAAGGGACAGATACAGGGAATGGGCACACCAAGTGCCCTACCCCACACGAGCGCCCTCTTGTGCATCGGGCTTGCATGCATCCCAGGGATTTGAACCAGGGTTATATGGCTTCAGGTAAAAGGATGTAACCCCCAGGCCTTCTCCTGGTCCCCACAACACCCACGCCTGGTCATCTTTCCCTTGCTTTTTCCACCTAGGCTTCAGGTCGAGTACCGGCTGACCAGAAATTCATGACATAGCCACAGGTTGGCTGCAAAGTCAAGCTCATCCTCTTATCTCTGCTGTCAGTAAAGGTCCCTGCCATGACTTCAAGGTTCCTCTGTTGATGATGCTCAAATGCTCTGACCATTGAGAATCAGAGATCAGATGAAAACGTTGCAAGATAGGTCAAAATTCACAAAGAGGCCAAAGGTTTGTCCTTCAACAGGGATACCCTAGAAGGAAAAATGTATATGACTTCCATTTCACCCACAGTATTATGGCTACCATTTTCTGGCAAGTAAACATAACATTCCAGTGCAGTATACAGGAACCTGTTTGGAAAAGTGGAGACGGTGGGTTCAGTGTCGTCTACAATGTCACCATAAAGCATAATCATGCCTGCTTTTTTCTTCCAAGTCACATTTCAATTTCTCATGATTGTGAGGAGCACAAAACCCTCAGAGTACACGCTTGGAACCCGACACTCCTAAGTCTTTCTGGCCAGGCTACAGCAATTTTGCCCTGGGCCTATAAGGCATTAAGAATGTCGATACTTGCATATGGGTTTTACTCATATTTTGCTTGCCCTCTCGAATGTGGGACACTTCGTGTGTCTACTGCCTCCAAAAGACGTCAGTACTCTGGGTAGAAAGGGGCTCAGGACTCATTGGGAGTGTCTCACTTCACCTGTAAGCTCTGCATGTCCCATGTGCATGTGACCACTTAAGTCACGTGTGTCAGGGGCATCCTTTCTCTAGCACACAGAGATTCCATGCATCATCGTGGCATTCCCTCGGTCCTAAAAGCTCCCGATTCCCTAACCTAGGGTGACAGTGAAGCTATCACCCTAGGTTAGGGAATCGGCTCTCTTCAGAAGAAGGGTCAGTATTATCCCATCCGAAGACGGCTGAGTGTGGCCATATGCCTGCCCGTGTTGTCCTTGTTCACATTGAGCACTTTTTCGGGTTCACCCCCTCATTTACAGGGGTTGAGTCTACTGGAATAGGGATGTCTGAAGTGTGAGGGGGCAGGGCCCGGAGGGTGTGTTTCTCTGGGAATAAGAGAGCTCCAGAAAGTATCCTTTAATTACCTGAAGGAGGAGGGCCTCCACAAGTGCCGGGCCAGCTGAAAGACCAGGAGAGGCGGCCTCACACATCAACCATTCAGACATTTGAAAATTGTAGAGAACTTCTGAGTCCACTTCCACGGATGGCTCACTTACCCTTGTCCCTGGTGAGGATGAGGTGTCCACTTCTCTGAAACCTGCAGTGATGCTGCTCCAGGTTTCTTGAGAGAGAGGCTGACAAATCCAGGACTTCTAAGGAGCAGGTGCTTTTCTTCCACCCAATGACACAGGTGGCAGGACTCTTGCTTCTGGGTGGAACGCCACTCACATAGGTTCTTCAATTCCTTCTTCACCTGTTTTGAATAGGAATTGATTTGCTTACCTTCTATCAGAATATAATTCCTAGGTACACATGAGAGGTGCGGGGCAAGGAGGCCCTCACTCTTCAGAAACCTGTATTGAGCTCATTTTCAGCCCTCCCCCCAACAAGGAAAAAAAAACTATTTTACTTATTTAAATGTGAGAGAGAAAGAGAGAGATAGGGAAAAGAAAGGGATAGATAAAGGGAATGGGCACACCATGAGCTCTACCCCACACTAGTGCCCCATTGCGCATTGGGCTTGCATGCAACCCAAGGTTTCGAACCGGTGTCCTTTGGCTTCACAGTAAAAGGCTCTAAACCCCAGGCCATCTCCCGGTTCCCACAACACCCGTGCCTCATCTTCTTTCCCTTGCTTTACGCGCTGGCTTCAGGTCTGCTACCGGCTGAACTGGAATTCACAGTGTAGCCACAGGGTGGCTGCAATGTCATGCTCATCCTCTTATCTCTCCTGCCAGTAAAGGGGCCTGCCATGACTTCAAGTTCCCTCTGTTTATGATGCTCAAATGCTCTGATCATTGAGAATCAGAGAATAGACGAAAATGCTGCAAGAGGGGTCAAAGGTCACAAAGAGGCCTAACGGTTTGTCCTTCAACAAGGATACACTAGAATGAAATATGTATATGAATTCCATTCCACCCACAGCCATGGCTATCATTTTCTTGCAAGTATACATATCATTCCAGTGCAGTATACAAGAACCTGTTTGGAAAAGTGGAGATGCTGGGTGCAGTGTCGTCTACACTGTCACCTTAAAGCATAATCATGAGTGCTTTTCTCTTCCATGTCTCATGTGAATTTATCATGATTATGAGGACCACAAAACCCTCACAGTACATGATTGGAACCAGACACTCCTATGTCTCTCTGGCCAGGCTTCAGCAATTTTGCCCTGGGCCTATAAGGCATGAAGAATGTCGATACTTGCATATGGGTTTTACTCATATTTTGTTTTCCCTCTCGAACTTGGAACACTTCTGTGTGTCTACTGCCTCAAACCAACGTCAGTCCTCCGGCTGGAACGGGGCTCAGGACTCATTGGGAGTGTCTCACTTCACCTGTAAGCTCTGCATGTCCCATGCGCATGTGAACACTTAAGCCACGTGTGTGTCAGGGGCTTCCTTTCCCTAGAACACAGAGATTCCCTGCATCGTCGTGGCATTCTCTTGGTCCTAAAAGCTCCCGATTCCCTAACGTAGGGTGAGAGCGAAGCTTTCACCCTAGGTAAGGGAATCAGCTCTCTTCAGAAAAAGGGTCAGGTTTTTTTCAATACTTTGTTTGTTTGTTTATTCTTATTTATTGGAGAGCGACAGACAGAGAGAAAGAGGCAGAGAGATAGATAGAGAGAATGGGCGCGCAAGGGCTTCAGCCACTGCAAATGAACTCCAGACACGTGCGCCCCCTTGTGCATCTGGCTAACGTGGGTCCTGGAGAATTGAGCCTCGTCCTTAGCCTTCACAGGCAAACGCTAAAGTGCTAAGCCATCTCTCAGCCCCAAGGGACAGTTTTATCCCATCCATAAACACGGCTGATGCGTGGCGATATGCCTGCCAGAGTCGTCCTTCTTCACATGGAGCACTTTTTTCGGATCCGCCCCTGATTTACCAGTGTTGAGCTTACTGCAAAGTGGTTGCCAAAAATGTGAGGGAGCAGGGCCAGGAGATTGTGTATCTCTGGGAATAAGAGAGCTTTAAGTATCCTTTAATTGGCTGGAGGAGGAAGGCCTCCACGAGTGCCGGGCAAGCTGACAGACCAGGAGAGGCTGCCTCACACATCAACTGTTTATACATTTGAAAATCTTCAAGAACGTCTAAGTCCACTTCCATGGACTGCTCACTTACCCTTGTCCCTGGTGATGATGAGGTGTCCACTTTTCTGAAACCTGCAGGGATGCTGGTCCAGGTTTCTTGAGAGAGAGGCTGACAAATCCAGGACTTCTAAGGAGCGGTGCTTTTCTTCCACCCAATGACACAGGCGGCAGGACTCTTGCTTCTGGGTGGAACGCCACTCACATAGGTTCTTTAACTCCTTCTTGACCTGTTTTGAATAGGAATTGATTTGCTTACCTTCTATCAGAAAAAAATTCCTAAGTACACACGACAGGTGCGGGCCAAGGAGGGCCTCACTCTTCAGAAACCTGTGTTGAGCTCATTTTCATTCCCCCTCCATTCAAGGAAAAAAAGTATTTAACTTATTTAAATTTGAGGGAGAAAGAGAGAGATAGGGAAGAGAAAGGGACAGATACAAGGATTGGGCACACCAGGTGCCCTATGCCACTCTAGCGCCCCCTTGTGCATCAGGCTCGCATGCAACCCAGGGATTCGTATTGGGGTCCTTTGGCTTCACAGTACAAAGCTCTACCCCAGGCCATCTCCCGGTTCCCACAGCACGCGCTCCTGCTCTTCTTTCCCTTCCTTTTCCAGGTAGGCTTTCGGTCTGGTACCGGCTCACCTGGAATTTATGATACAGCATCAGGGTGGCTGCAATGTCATGCTTATCCCTTTACCTCTGCTGCCAGTAAAGGCGATTGCCATGACTTCAACCTCGCTGTGTTGATGATGCCCAAATGCTCTGATCATTGAGAATCAGAGATCAGATGAAAACGCTGCAGGATGGATCAAAGATCACGAACAGGCCTAAAGGTTTGTCCTTCAACAGGGATACCCTAGCATGAAATATGTATATTATTTTCATTTCACCCACAGACATGGCTATCATTTTCTGGCACATAAACATATAATTCCAGCACAGTATACAAGAACCTGTTTGGAAAAGTGGAGACGCTAGGTGCAGTGTCGTCTACACCGTCACCATAAAGCATACACAAGGCTGCTTTTTTCTTCCATGTCACATGGGAATTTCTCATGATTGTGAGGAGCACAAAACCCTCAGAGTACACGGTTGGAACCTGACACTCCTAAGTGTTTCTCGCCAGGCTTCAGCAATTTTGCCCTGGGCCTACAAGGCATGAAGAATGTCAATACTTGCATATGGGTTTTACTCATGTTTTGTTTGCCCTCTCGAACATGGGACACTTCTGTGTGTCTGCTGCCTCAAGCAGACGTCAGTCCTCCAGCTAGAAAGGGGCCCAGGACTCATGGGGAGTGTCTCACTTCACCTGTAAGCTCTGCATGTGCCATGCGCATGTGACCACTGGAGGCACTTATGTGTCAGGGGCCTCGTTTCCCTAGCACACAGAGATTCCCTGCAAATTCAGAGCATTCCCTCAGTCCTAAAAGCTCCCGATTCCCTACCCTAGCATGAGAGCAAAGCTATCACCCTAGGTTAGGGAATCGGCTCTCTTCAGAAATAGGGTCAGTTTTATGCCATGCACAAAGATGACTGATGCGTGGCCATATGCCTGCCTGAGTCGTCCTTGTTCACATTGAGCACTTTTTTCTGGTTTGCCCCCTCACTTACAAGTGTTCAGCCAACGGGAATGGGGATGTCTGAAATGTGAGGGAGCAGGGCCTGTAGGGTGTGTTTATCTGGGTATAAGAGAGCTCCAGAAAGTATCCATGAACTCACTGCAGGAGGAGGGCCTCCACAAGTGCCAGGCCAGCTGACAGACCAGGGGAGGCTACCTCTCACATCAAACATTCAGACATTTGAAAATCGTCAAGAACGTCTGACTCCACTTCCACGGGCTGCTCACTTACCCTTGTCCCTGCTGATGATGAGGTGTCCACTTTTCTGAAACCTGTAAGGATGCTGGTTCAGGTTTCTTGAAAGTGAGGCGGACAAATCCACGACTTCTAAGGAGCGGTGTTTTGCTTCCACCCATTGACAGAGGCGGTAGAACACTTGCTTCTGGGTGGAAGGCCAATCACATAGGTTCTTTAACTCCTTCTTGACCTGTTTTGAATAGGAATTGATTTGCTTACCTTCTATCAGAATAAAATTCCTAGGTACACATGAGAGATGTGGGGCAAGGAGGCCCTCACTCTTCAGAAACCTGTGTTGAGCACATTTTCATCCGCCCACCCCACAAGGAAAAAAATGTATTTTACTTATTTAAATGAGAGAGAGAAAGAGACAGATAGGGAAGAGAAAGGGACAGATACAGGAAATGGGCACACCAGGTGCCCTAACCCACACGAGCACCGCCTTCAGCATCGGGCTCGCATGCACCCCGGGGATTCCAACCCGGATACTTTGGCTTCACAGTAAAAGGCCCAAAACCCAAGGCCGTCTCCCGGTTCCTACAACACCCTCGTCTGCTCTTCTTTCCCTTGATTTTTACAACTAGGCTTGAGGTCTGGTACCGGCTGACCTGGAATTCACGATGTAGCCACAGGGTGGCTGCAATGTCATGCTCATCCTCTTATCTCTGCTGCCAGTAAAGGTGCCTGCCATGACTTCAAGCTCCCTGTGTTGATGATGCTCAAATGCTCTGATCATTGAGAATCAGAGATCAGATTAAAATGCTGCAAGATGGGTCAAAAGTCACAAACAGGCCTAAAGGTTTGTCCTTCAACAGGGATACCCTAGAATGAAATATATATATGATTTCCATTTTACCTACAGACATGGCGATCATTTTCTGGCAAGTAAACATATCATTCCAGTGCAGTATAGAACAACCTGTTTGGAAAAGTGGAGACGCTGAGTGCAGTGTCTTCTGCACTCTCACCATAAAGCATAATCATGCCTGCTATCTTTTCCGTGTCACGTACGAATTTCTCATGATTGTGAGGAGCACAAAACCCTCAGAGTACACGTCTGGAACCCGACACTCCTAAGTCCTTCTGGACAGGCTTCATCAATTTTGCCCTGGGCCTATAAGGCATGAAAAATGTCGATACTGGCATGTGGCTTTCACTCATATTTTGTTTGCCCTCTCGAATTGTTACACTTCTGTGTGTCTACTGCCTCAAACAGACGTCAGTCCTCCAGCTAGATCGGGGCTCAGGACTCATAGGGAGTGTGTAACTTCACCTGTAAGCTCTGCATATCCCATGTGCATGTGATCTCTTCAGCCACGTGTGGGTCAGGGGCATCCTTTCCCTAACACAAAGAGATTCCCTGCATCTTCGTGGCATTCTCTCGGTCCTGAAAGCTCCCGATTCCGTAACCTAGAGTGAAGACGAAGCTATCACCCTAGGATAGGGAATTGGCTCTCTTTAAAAAAAGGGTCAGTTTTATCCCATCCGCAAAGATGGCTGATGCATGGCCATATGCCTGCCCGAGTCGTCCTTGTTCATATTGAGCATATTTTTCGGATTCGCCCCCTCACTTACAGGTGATGAGCCTCCTGGAATGTAGATGTCTGAAATGTGAGAGAGCAGCACACAGAGGGTGTGTTTCTCTGGGAATAAGAGAGCTTCAGAAAATATCCTTTAATTGTCTGAAGGAGGAAGGCCTCCACGACTGCCAAGCCAGCTGACAGACCAGGAGAGGCTGACTCACACATCAAAAATTCAGACATTTGAAAATCGTCGAGAACATTTGAGTCCACGTCCACGGACTGCTCACTTACCCTTCTCCCTGGTGATGATGAGGTGTCCGCTTTTCTGAAACTGGCAGGGATTCTGGTCCAGGTTTCTTGAGAAAGAGGCTGACAAAAACAGGACTTCTAAGCAGCGTTGACTTGCTTCCACCCAATGACAGGGGCGGTAGGACTCCTGCTACAGCATTTTCTCCCGGTTCCCACAACACCTGCGCCTGACCTTCATTCCCTTGCTTTTTCCAGCTAGGTTGAGGTCTGGCACCGGCTGACCTGGAATTCACGATGTAGCTACAGGCTGGCTGCAATGTCATGCTCATCCTCTTATCTCTGCTGCCAGTAAATGTGCCTGCCATGACTTCAACCTCCCTGTGTTGATGATGCTCAAATGCTCTTATCATTGAGAATAACAGATCAGATCAAAATGCTGCAAGATGGGTCAAAAGTCACAAACAGGCCTAAAGGTTTGTCCTTCAACAGGGATACCCTAGCATGAAATATGTATATGACTTCCATTTCACCCACAGACATGGCTATCATTTTGGGCAAGTAAACATATCATTCCAGTGCAGTACAAAAGAACCTGTTCGGAAAAGTAGAGAGGCTGGGTGCATTGTCCTCTACACTGTCACCATAAAGCATAATCATGCCTGCTTTTTTCTTCCATGTTACATGGGAATTTCTCACGATTGTGAGGAGCACAAAACGCTCAGAGTACACGTTTGGAACGCGACACTCCTAAGTCTTTCCGGCCAGGCTTCAGCAATTTTGCCCTGGGCCTACAAGGCATGAAGAATGTCAATACTTGCATATGGGTTTTACTCATGTTTTGTTTGCCCTCTCGAACATGGGACACTTCTGTGTGTCTACTGCCTCAAGCAGACGTCAGTCCTCCAGCTAGAAAGGGGCCCAGGACTCATGGGGAGTGTCTCACTACACGTGTAAGCTCTGCATGTGCCATGCGCATGTGACCACTGGAAGCACGTATGTGTCAGGGGCCTCGTTTCCCTAGCACACAGAGATTCCCTGCAAATTCTGGGCATTCTCTCAGTCCTAAAAGCTCCCGATTCCTTACCCTAGGGTGAGAGCAAAGCTATCACCCTAGGTTAGGGAATCGGCTCTCTTCAGAAAAAGGGTTAATTTTATCCCATTGGCAATGATGGCTGATGCATGCGCATATGCCTGCCCGAGTCGTCCTTGTTCACATTGAGCACTTTTTACGGGTTCGCTCCCTCACTTACAAGTGTTGAGCCTACTGGAATGGGGATGTCTGAAATGTGTGGGAGCAGGGCCCGGAGGGTGTGTTTCTCTGGGAATAAGAGAGCTCCAGAAAGTAACCCTTCATTGGCTGAAGGAGAAGGGCTTCCAGGAGTGCCGGTCCAGCTGACAGACCATGAGAGGCTGCCTCACACATCAAACATTCAGACTTTTGGAAATCCTTGAGAACGTCTGAGTCCACTTCCACGTATTGCTCACTTGCCCTTGTCCCCGGTGATGATGAGGGGACCACATTTCAGAAACCTGCAGGGATGGTGGTCCAGGTTTCTTGAGTGAGAAGCTGACAAATCCAGGACTTCTATGGAGCAGTGTTTTGCTTCCACCCAATGACAGAGGCGGTAGGACTCTTGCTTCAGCATTTTCTCCCGGTTCCGAAAACACCCGGGCCTGGTCTTTTTTCCCTTGCTTTTTCAACCTGGGCTTCAGGTCTGCTACCGGATGACCTGGAATTCACGATGTAGCCACAGGGTGGCTGCGATGTCATGCTCATCCTCTTATCTCTGCTGCCAGTAAAGGGGCCTGCCATGACTTCAAGCTCCCTGTGTTGATGATGCTCAAATGCTCTGATCATTGAGAATCAGAGATCAGATGAAAACGCTGCAAGATGGGTCAAAGGTCACAAACAGGGATACAGGTTTGTCCTTCAACAGGGATACCCTAGAATGAAATAAGTATATGACTTCCATTTCACCCACAGACATGGCTATCATTTTCTGTCAAGTGAACATATCACTCCAGTTCAGTATACAAGAACGTGTTTGGAAAAGTGGAGACACTGGGTGCAGTATCATCTGCACTGTCACCATAAAGCATAATCATGCCTCCTTTTTTCTTCCATGTCACATGGGAATTTCTCATGATTGTGAGGAGCACAAAACCCTCAGAGTACATGTTTGGAACCCGACACTCCTAAGTGTTTCTGGCCAGGCTTCAGCAATTTTGCCCTGGGCCCATAAAGCATGAAGAATGTCCATACTTGCATATGGGTTTTACTCATATTTTGTTTGCCCTCTCGAACTTGGGCCACTTCTGTGTTTATACTGCCTCAAACAGACGCCAGTCCTCCGGCTAGAAAGGGGTTTAGGACTCATTGGGACTGTCTCACTTCAGCTGTAAGCTCTGCATGACCCATGCACATGTGACGACGTAGTTCATGTGTGTGTCAGGGGCCTCCTTTCCCTAGCACACAGAGATTCCTTGCATCGTTGTGGCATTCGCTCGGTCCTAAAAGCTCCCGATTCCCTAACCTAGGGTGACAGCGAAGCTATCACCCTACGTTATGAAATCAGCTCTCTTCAGAAAAAGGGTCAGTTTTATCCCATCTGAAAAGACAGCTGATGCGTGGCCATATGCCTGTCCGATTCGTCCTTGTTCTCATTCAGCATTTTTTCGGGTTTGCTCCCTGACTTACAAGTGTTGCGCCTACTGGAAAGGGGATGTCTGAAATGTAAGGAGCAGGGCCCGTAGAGTGTGTTTCTCTGGAAGTAGGACAGCTCCAGAAAGTATCATTTAACTGGCTGAAGTAGGAGGGCCTCCATGAGTGCTGGGCTAGCTGACAGACCAGGAGAGGGTGCCTCACACAACAAATATTCAGACATTTGAAAATCCTCGAGAACATCTGAGCCCACTTTCACGGACTGCTCACCTACCCTTGTCCCTGGTGATCATGAGGTGTCCACTTTTCTGAAACCTGCAGGGATGCTGGTCCAGGGTTCTTGAGAGAGAGGCTAACAAATCCAGGACATCAAAGGAGCGGTGTCTTGCTTCCACCCAATGACAGAGGCGGTAGGACTCTTCCCTCTGGGTGGAACGCCACTCACATAGGTTCTTTAATTCCTTCACCTGTTTTGAATAGGAATTTATTTGCTTACCTTCTTTCAGAATAAATTTCCTAGGTACAAATGACAGGTGGGGACCAAGGAGTCCCTCATTCTTCTGAAACCTGTGTTCAGCACATGTGCATCCACACGCCCCAACAGGAAAAAAAGTATTTTACTTATTTAAGTGTGAGACAGAAAGAGAGGGATAGGGAAGAGAAAGGGACAGATACAGTGAATGTGCACACCAGGTGCCCTACCCCACACGAGGGCCCCCTTGTGCATTGGAATCGCATGCTTCCCGGGGATTCGCACCGGGGTCCTAGGCTTCACACAAAAAGGCTCTAACCCGCAGGCCATCTCATGGTTCCCACAACAACCACACCTGGTCTTCTTTCCCTTGCTTTTTCCAGGTAGGCTTGAAGTCTGGTAGAGGCGAATCTGGAATCATGATATAGCCACAGGGTGGCTGCAAAGTCATGCTCATCCTCTTATCTCTGCTGCCAGTAAAGGTGCCTGCCATGACTTCAAGCTCCCTGTGTTGATGATGCTCAACTGCTCTGATCATTGACAACCATAGATCAGATGAAAAAGCTGCAAGATTGGTCAAAGGTCACAAACAGGCCTAAAGGTTTATCCTTCAACACGGATACCCTAGAATGAAATATGTATATGACTTCCATTTTACCCACAGACATGGCTATCATTTTCTGGCAAGTAAACATATCATTCCAGTGCAGTATAGAAGAACCTGTTTGGAAAATAGGAGATGCTGGAGGCAGTGTCGTCGACACTCTCAACATAAAGCATAATCATGCCTGCTTTTTTTTTCCATGTCACATGCGAATTTCTCATGATTGTGAGGAGCACAAAACCCTCTGGAACCCGACACACCTAAGTCTTTCTGGCCAGGCTTCACCAATTTTGCCCTGGGCCTATAAGGCATGAACAATGTCGATACTTGCATGTGTCTTTCACTCATATTTTGTTTGCCCTCTCGAACTTGGGACACTTCTGTGTGTCTACTGCCTCAAACAGACGTCAGTCCTCCAGCTAAAACGGGGTGCAGGACTCATTGGGAGTGTATCACTTCACCTGTAAGCTCTGCATATCCCATGCGTATGTGACCACTTAATCCACGTGTGTGTCAGGGGCCTCCTTTCCCTAGCACAAAGAGATTCCCTGCATCTTCGTGGCATTCTCTCGGTCCTAATACCTCCAGATTCCCTAACCTAGGGTGAGAGCGAAGCTATCACCCTAGGATAGGGAATCGGCTCTCTTTTAAAAAAGGATCAGTTTTATCCCATCCGCAAAGACGGCTGATGCATGGCCATATGCATGCCCAAGTCGTCCTTGTTCACATTGCGGACTTTTTTCGGGTCTGTCCCCTCACTTACATGTGTTGAGCCTACTGGAATGGGGATGTCTGAAATGTGAGGGACCAGGGCCCGGGTGGGAGTGATTCTCTGGGAATAAGAGAGCTCCAGAAAGTATGCTTTAATTCCCTGAACTAGGAGGGCCCCCACGAGTGCCAGGCCAGCTGACAGACCAGGAGTGGTTGCCTCACACATCAAAAATTCAGACATTTGAAAATAGTCGAGAACGTCTGAGTCCACTTCCACAGACTGCACACTCACCCGTCTGACTGGTGATGATGAGGTGTCCGCTTTTCTGAAACCGGCAGGGATGCTGGCCCAGGATTCTTGAGAAAGAGGGTGACAAAAACAGGACTTCTAAGCAGCGGTGATTTGCTTCCACCCAATGACGGGGGGGTAGGACTCCTGCTTCAGCATTTTCTCCCGGTTCCCACAACACCCGCGCCTGGTCTTCTTTCCCCTGCTTTTTCCAGGGAGGTTGAGGTCTGGTACTGGCTGACCTGGAATTCACGATATAGCCACAGGGTGGCTGCAATGTCATGCTCATCCTCTTAACTGAGCTGCCACCAAAGGTGCCTGCCATGACTTCAAGCTCGTTGTGTTGATGATGCCCAAATGCTCTTATCATTGAGAATCAGAGATCAGAAAAAATGCTGCAAGATGGGTCAAAAGTCACAAACAGGCCTAAAGGTTTGTCCGTCAACAGGGATACCCTAGCATGAAATATGTATATGAGTTCCATTTCACCCACAGACATGGCTATCATTTTGGGCAAGTAAACATATCATTCCAGTGCAGTATACAAGAACCTATTTGGAAAAGTGGAGACGCTTGATGCATTGTCGTCTACACTGTCACCATAAAGCATAATCATGCCTGCTTTTTTCTTCCATGTCACATGGGAATTTCTCATGATTGTGAGGAGCACAAAACCCTCAGAGTACACGTTTGCACCCCGACACTCCTAAGTCTTTCTGGCCAGGCTTCAGCAATTTTGCCCTGGGCCTATAAGGCAGGAAGAATGTCGATATTTGCATATGGGTTTCACTCATGTTTTGTTTGCCCTCTCGAACTTGGGACACTTCTGTGTGTCTACTGCCTCAAACAGACGTCAGTCCTCTGGCTAGAAAGGGGCTCAGGACTCATTGGGAGTTTCTCACTTCACCTGTAAGCTCCGCATGTCCCATGCGCATGTGACCACTTAAGTCACGTTGTGTCAGGTGCCTCCTTTCCCTAGCACACAGAGATTCCCTGTATCGTCTTGTCATTCTCTCGGTCCTAAAGGCGCCCGATTCCCTAACCTAAGGTGGAGCGAAGCTGTCACCCTAGGTTAGGGAATCAGCTCTCATCAGAAAAAGGGTCAGTTTTATCACATCCACAAAGATGGCTGATACGTGGCCATATGACTGCCCAAGTCGTCCTTCTTCACATTGAGCACTTTTTTCGGGTTCTCCCCTTCACTTACGAGTGTTGAGCCTACTGGAATTGGGATGTCTGAAATGTGAGGTAGCAGGGACTGGAGGGTGTGTTTCTCTGGGAATAAGGGAGCTCCAGAAAGTATCCTTTAATTGGCTGAAGGAGGAGCGCCTCCACGATCTGACAGACCAAAAGAGGCTGACTCGCACATGAAACATTCAGACATTTGAAAATCATTGAGAACGTCTGAGGCCACTTCCATGGATTGCTCACTTACCCTTGTCCCTGGCGATCATGAGGTGCCCATTTTTCTGAAACCTGGAGGGATGCTGGTCCAGGTTTCTTGAGAGAGAGGCTGACAGATCCAGGACTTCTATGGAGCAGTGTTTTGCTTCCACAAAATGACAGAGGCGGTAGGACTCTTGCTTCTGGGTGGAACACAACTCACATAGGTTCTTTAACTCCTTCTTGACCTATTATGAATAGGAATTCATTTTCTTACCTTCTATCAGAATAAAATTCCTAGGTACACATGACAGCTGCGGGCCAAGGAGGCCCTCACACTTCAGAAACCTGTGTTGAGCACATTTTCATACCCCGTCCCACAAGAAAAAAAAAGTATTTTACTTACTTAAATGTGAGAGAGAAAGAGACAGATAGGAAAGAGAAAGGGACAGGTACAGGGAATGGGCAAGACACGTGCCCTAACTCACAAGAGCTCCACCTTGTTCATCAGGCTCGCATGCATCCCGGGGTTTCGAACCAGGGTCCTTTGGCTTCACAGTAAAAGGCGCTAACCCCCATGCCATCCCCCGGTTCCCACAACACCCACGCCTGCTCTTCTTTCCCTTGATTTTTACAGCTACGTTGAGGTCAGGTACCGGCTGAGCTGGAGTTCACGATGGAGCCACAGGGTGGCTGCAATGTCATGCTCATCCTCTTATCTCTGCTGCCACTAAAGGTGCCTGCCATGACATCAAGTTCCCTGTTTTGTTGACGATCAAGTGCTCTGATCATTGAGAATCAGGGATCAGATGAAAATGCTGCAAGATGGGTCAAAGGTCACAAACAGGCCTAAGAGTTTCTCCTTCAGCAGGGATACCCTAGAATGAAATATGTATATGACCACCATTTCACCCACAGACATGGCTATCATTTTCTGGCAAATAAACACATCGTTCCAGTGCAGTATACAAGAACCTGTTTGGAAAATTGGAGACGCTGGGTGCAGTGTCGTCTACACTATCACTATAAAGCATAATCATGCCTGCTTTGTTCTTCCATGTCACATGGGAATTTCACATGATTGTGAGGAGCACAAAACGCTCAGAGTACACGTTTGGAACCCGACACTCCTGAGTGTTTCTGGCCAGGCTTCCTCAATTTTACCCTGCGCCTCTAAGTATGAAGAATGTAGATACATGCATATGGGTTTTATTCATATTTTGTTTCCTTCTTGAACTTGGGACACTTCTGTGTGTCTACTGCCTCAAGCAGATGTCAGTCCTCCTGCTAGAAAGGGGCTCAGGACTCATTAGGAGTGTCTTACTTCTCCTGTAAGCTCTGCATGTCCCATGCGCATGTGACCACTTAAGTCATGTGTGTGTCAGGGGCCTCCTTTCCCTAGCACAAAGAGATTCCCTGCATCTTTGTGGCATTCTCTCTGCCCTAAAAACTCCTGATTCCCTAACCTAGGGTGAGATCGAAGCTGTCACCCTAGGTTAGGGAATTGGCTCTCTTTGGAAAAAGGGTCAGTTTTATCCCATGTGCAAAGATGGCTGATATGTGGCCATATGCCTGGCAGAGTCGTCCTTGTTCACATTGCCGACCTTTTTCTGGTTCGCCCCCTCACTAACAAGTGTTCAGCCTACTGGAATGGGGATGTCTGAAATGTGAGGGAGCAGGGCACAGAGGGTGTGTTTCTCTCGGAATAAGAGAGCTCCAGTAAGTATCCTTTAATTGGCTGAAGGAGGAGGACCTCCACGAGTACCGGGCCAGCTGACAGACCAGGAGAGGCTGCCTCACACATCAAACATTCAGACATTTGAAAAATGTCAAGAATGTCTGAGTCCACTTCCACGGACTGCTCACTTACCCTTGTCCCTGGTGATGATGAGGTGCCTACTTTTCCGAAACCTGCAGGGATGCTGGTCCAGGCTTGTTGAGAGACAGACTGACAAATCCAGGACTTCTAAGGAGTGGTGTTTTGCTTCCACAAAATGACAGAGGCGGTAGGACTCTTGCTTCTGGGTGGAACGCCACTCACATAGGTTCTTTAACTCCTTCTTGACCTGTTTTGAATAGGAACTGATTTTCTTACCTTCTATAAGAAAAAAATTCCTAGATACACATGACAGCTGTGGTCTAAGGAGGCCCTCACTCTTCAGAAATCTGTGTAGAGCACATTTTCATCTCCCCGCCACTCAGGGAAAAAAAAATATTTTACTTATTTAAATGTGAGAGAATAAGAGTGAGATACGGAAGAGAAAAAGACAGGTACATGGAATGGGCACACCAGGTGCCCTACCCCACACAGGCGCCCCCTTGTACATCGGGCTCACAGGCATCCCGGGGATTCTAACCCGCGTCTTTGGCTTCACAGTAAAAGGCTCTAACTCCCAGGCCGTCTGCTGGTTCCCACAACACTGGCACCTGTTTTTTTTTTTCCCTTGCTATTTCCAGCTAGGCTTGAGGTCAGGAACCGTCTGACCTGGAATTCGCAATGTAGCCACAGGGTGGCTACAATGCCATGCTCATCCTCCTATCTCTGCTGCCAGTAAAGGTGCCTGCCATGACTTCAAGCTCCCTCTGTTGAAGATGCTCAAATGCTCTGATCATTGAGAATCAGGCATCAGATGAAAACGCTGCCAGATGGGTCAAAGGTCACAAACAGGCCTAAGGGTTTGTCTTTCAACAGGGATACCCTAGCATGAAATATGTATATGAGGTCCATTTCACCACAGACATGGCTATCATTTTCTGGCAAGTAAACATATCATCCCAGTGCAGAATACAAGAACCTGTTTGGAAAAGTGGAGACGCTGGGTGCAGTGTTGTCTACACTGTTACCATAAAGCATAATCATGCCTGCTTTCCTCTTCCATGTCACATGGGAATTTCTCATGATTGTGAGGAGCACAAAACCCTCAGAGTACACGGTTGGAACCAGACACTCCTAAGTCTTTCTGCCCAGGCTTCAGCAATTTTGCCCTGGGCCTATAAGGCATGAAGAATGTCGACACTTTCATATGGGTTTAACTCATGTTTTGTTTGCCTTCTCGAACTTGGGACACTTCTGTGTGTCTACTGCCTCAAACAGACGTCAGTCCTCCAGCGAGAAAGGGGCTCAGGACTCATTGGGAGTTTCTCACTTCACCTGTAAGCTCTGCATGTCCCATTCGCATGTGACCACTTAAGTCACGTTGTGTCAGGGGCCTCCTTTCCGAAGCACACACAGATTTCCTGCATCATCGTGGCATTCTCTCGGTCCCAAAAGCTTAAGATTCCCTATCCTGGGGTGAGAGTGAAGCTATCACCCTCGGTTAGGGAATATCCTCTCTTCAGAAAAGGGTCAGTTTTATCCCATCCGCAAAGACGGCTGATGAGTGGCCATATGCCTGCCCGAGTCATCCTTGTTCACATTGAACACATTTTTCGGGTTCGCCCCCTCACTTACAAGTGGTGAGCCTAAGGGAATGAGGATGTCTGAAATGTGAGGGATCAGGGCCAGGATTATGTGTTTCGCTGGGAGTAAGAGAGCGCCAGAAAGTATCCTTTAATTGGCTGAAGGAGGAGGGCTTCCATGAGTTCTGGCCCAGCAGACACACCAGGAGAGGCTGCCTCACTCATCAAACATTCAGACATTTGAAAATCGTCGAGAACGTCTGAGTCCACTTCCACGGACTGCTCACTTACCCTTGTCCCTGGTGATGATGAGGTGTCCACTTTTCTGAGACCGGCAGGGATGCTTGTCAAGGATTCTTGAGAGAGAGGCTGACAATTCCAGAACTATTAAGGAGCGGTGTTTTGCTTCCTCCCAATGACAGAGGCGGTACGACTCTTGCTTCTGGGTGGAACGCCACTCTTTAACTCCTTCTTGACCTGTTTTGAATAGGAATTGATTTTCTTACCTTCTATCAGAATAAAATTCCTAGGTACACATAACAGGTGCGGGCAAAGGAGGCTCACTCTTCAGAAACCTGTGTGAAGGATATTTTCATCCCCCCCCCAAGGATAAAAAAGTATTTTAATTATTTAAATGTGAGAGACAAAGATAGGGATGAGAAAGGGACAGATACAGGGAATGGGCACACCAGGTGCCCTACCCCACACGAGCGCCCCCTTGTGCATCAGGCTCGCATGCATCCCGGGGATTCGAATTGGGGTCTTTCGCTCCACGACAAAAGGCTCTAACCCCCAGGCCATCTACCGGTTCCCACAGAACTCGCGCCTGCTCTTGTTTCCCTTGCTTTTTCCAGCCCAGTTGAGGTCTGGTACCTACTGACCTGGAATTCACAGTGTAGCCACAGGGTCGCTGCAATGTCATGCTCATCCTCTTATCTCTACTGCCAGTAAAGGTGCCTGCCATGACTTCAAGCTCTCTGTGTTTATGATGCTCAAATGCTCTGATCATTGAGCATTAGAGATCAGTTGAAAATGCTGTAAGATGGGTCAAAGGTCACAAACAGGACGAAGGGTGTGTCCTTCAACACGGATACCCTAGAATGAAATATTTGTATGATTTCCATTTCACCCACAGACATGGCTATCATTTTCTGGCAAGGAAACATATCATTCCAGTGCAGTATACAAGAACCTGTTTGGAAAATGGAGACGCTGGGTACAGTGTTGTCTACACTGTTACCATAAAGCATAATCATGCCTGCTTTCCTCTTCCATGTCACAAGGGAAGTTCTCATGATTGTGAGGAGCACAAAACCCTCAAGGTACACGACTGGAACCCGACACTCCTAAGTGTTTCTCGCCAGGCTACAGCAGTTTTGCCCTGGGCCAATAAGGCATGAAGAGTGTCGATACTTGCGTATGGGTTTTACTCATATTTTATTTGCCTTCTCGAACTTGGGACACTTCTGTGTGTCTACTGCCGAAACAGATGTCAGTCCTCCGGCTGGAAAGGGGCTCAGGACTCATTGGGAATATTTCACATCACCTGTATGCTCTGCATGTCCCATGCGCATGTGACCATTTAAGTCACCTTGTGTCAGGGTCCTCCTTTCCGTAGCACCAAGAGATTTCCTGCATTGTCATGGCATTCTCTCTTTCCTAAAAGGCCCGATTCCTTATCCTGCGATGAGAGCCAAGCTATGACCCTAGCTTAGGGAATCACCTCTCTTCAGAAAAGGGTCAGTTTTATCCCATCCGCAAAGATGGCTGATGCGTGACCATATGCCTGCCCGAGTCATCCTTGTTCACATTGAGCACATTTTTCTGATTCGCCCCGTCACTTACAGGTGATGAGCCTCCTGGAATGTAGATGTCTGAAATGTGAGGGAGCAGGGCACACAGGGTGTGTTTCTCTTGGAATAAGAAAGCTCCAGAAAATATCCTTTAATTGTCTGAAGGAGGAGAGCCTCCACGACTGCCAAGCCAGCTGACAGACCAGGAGAGGCTGACTCACACATCAAATATTCAGACATTTGAAAATCGTCGAGAATGTCTGAGTCCACTTTGCGGACTGCTCGCTTACCCTTTTCTCTGGTGATGATGAGGTATCCACCTTTTTGAAACCTGCAGGGATGCTGGTCCAGGTTTCTTGAGACAGAGACTGACAAATCAACGAGTTCTAAGGAGCGGTGTTTTGCTTCCGCCCAATGACAGGGGCGTTAGGACTCTTGCTTCTGGGTGGAAAGCCACTCACATAGGTTCTTTCACTCCTTCTTGACCTGTTTTGAATAGGAATTGATTTGCTTACCTTCTATCAGAATAAAATTCCTAGGTACACATAACAGGTGCCTTCCAAGGAAGGCCTCACTCTTCAGAAACCTGTGTTGCGCACATTTTCATCTCCCCACCCCACAAGGAAAAAAAGGTATTTTACTTATTTAAATGTGAGAGTGAAAGAGAGAGATAGGGAAGAGAAAGTGACAGATACAGGGAATGGGCACACCAGATGCCCTACCCCACACAAGCGCCCCTTTGTGTATCGGGCTCGCATGCATCCCAGGGATTGAAACTGGGGTCCTTTGGATTCACAGTAAAAGGCTCTAACCCGCAGGCCATCTCCCGGTTCCCACAACACCTGCGCCTGCTCTTATTTCCCTTGCTTTTTCCAGCTAGGCTTGAGGTCTGGCACGAGCTGAAAAGGAATTCACGATGTAGTCACAGGGTGGCTGCAATGTCATGCTCATCCTCTTATCTCTACTGCCAGTAAAGGTGCCTGTCATGACTTCAAGCTCCCTGTGTTGATGATGCTCAAATGCTCTGATCATTGAGAATCAGAGATCAAAAGAAAACGCTGCGGGATCTGTCAAAGGTCACAAACAGGCCGAAAGGTTTGTCCTTCAACGGGGATATCCTAGAATGAAATACATAGATGACTTCCATTTCACCCACATACATGGCTATCACTTTCTGGCAAGTAAAAATATCATTCCAGTGCAATATACAAGAACCTGTTTGGAAAAGTTGGAGACGCTGGGTGCAGAGTCGACTACACTGTCACCATAAAGCAAAATCACGCCTGCTTTTCCCTTCCATGTCACATGGGAATTTCTCATGAATGTGAGCAGCACAAAACCCTCAGAGTACACGTTTGGAACCCGACACTACTCCGTCTTTCTGACCAGGCTACAGCAGTTTTGCCCTGGGCCTATAAGGCATGAAGAATGTCGATACTTGCATATGGGTTTAACTCATGTTTTGTTTGCCCTCTCGAACTTGGGACACTTCTGTGTGTCTACTGCCTCAAACAGACGTCAGTACTCTGGCTAGAAAGGGACTCAGGACTCATTGGGAGTGTCTCATTTCACCTGTAAGCTCTGCATGTCCCCTGCGCATGTGACCACTTCAGTCACGTGTGTGTCAGGGGCCTCCTTTCTTGGCACACAGAGATTCCCTGCATCGTCATGGCATTCTCTTGGTCCTAAAAGTTCCTGATTCCCTAACCTAGGGTGAGAGCGAATCTATCACCCTAGGTTAGGGAATCAGCTCTCTTCTGAAAAAGGGTCAGTTTTATCCCATCTGCAAAGACAGCTGATGAGTGCCATATGCATGCCCAAGTCGTCCTTGTTCACATTGAGCACTTTTTTCAGGTTCGCCCCCTCACTTACAAGTGTTGAGCCTACTGTAATGTGGATGTCTGAAATGTGAGAGAGCAGGGCCCATAGGGTGTGTTTATCTGGGTATAAGAGAGCTCCAGAAAGTATCCATGAACTCGCTGCAGGAGGAGGGCCTCCATGAGTGCCGGGCCAGCTGACAGACCAGGAGAGGCTGCCTCACTATCAAACATTCAGATATTGGAAAACGTTGAGAACGTCTGAGTCCACTTCCACGGACTGCTCACTTACACTTGCCCCTGGTGATGATGAGGTGTCCCCTTTTCTGAAACCTGAAGGGATGCTGGTCCAGGTTTCTTGAGAGAGAAGCTGACAAATCCAGGACTTCTAAGGAGCAGTGTTTTGCTTCCACCCAATGACAGAGGAGGTAGGACTCTTGCTTCTGGGTGGAACGCCCCTCACATAGGTTCTTGAACTGCTTCTTGACCTGTGTTGAATTGGAATTGATTTGCTCACCTTCTATCAGAATAAAATTCCTAGGTACACATGACAGGTGTTGGCCAAGGAGGCCCTCACTCTTCAGAAACCTGTGCTGAGCACATTTTCATCACCCTGCCCCTCAAAGAAAAAAAATTATTTTAATTATTTAAATGTGAGAGAGAAAGAGAGAGATAGGGAAGAGAAAGTGACAGATACAGGGAATGGGCACACCAGGTGCCCTAACCCACATGAGCCCCCCCTTGTTCATCTGGCTCGCATGCATCCCGGTGATTCGAACTGGGGTCATTTGGCTTCACAGTAAAATGCTCTAACCCCCAGGCCATCTACCGGTTCCCACAACAACCGCGCCTGGTCTTCTTTCCCTTGCTCTTTCCAGCTAGGCTTGAGTTCTGGTACCGGTTGACCTGGAATTCACGATGTAGCCATAGGGTGGCTGCAATGTCATGTTCATCCTCTTATCTCTGCTGCCAGCAAAGGTGCCTGCCATGTCTTCATGCTCCCTGTGTTGATGATGCCCAACTGCTCTCATCATTGGGAACCAAAGATCAGATGAAAACGCTGCAAGACGGGTCAAAGGACACAAACAGGCTTAAAGGTTTGTCCTTCATCAGGGTACCATAGAATGAAAAATGTATATGATTTCCATTTCACCCACAGACATGGCTGTCATTTTCTGGCAAGTGTACATATCATTGCAGTGCAGAATACAAGAACCTGTTTCGAAAAGTGGAGATGCTGGGTGCAGTGTCATCTACACTGTCATCATAAAGCATAACCATGCCTGCTTTTTTCTTCCATGTCACATGGGAATTTCTCATGATTCTGAGGAGCACAAAACCCTCAGAGTACATGTTTGGAACGCGACACTCCTAAGCCTTTCATGCCAGGCTTCAGCAATTTTCCCCTGGGCCAATAAGGCATGAAAGATGTCAATACTTGCATATGGGTTTTACTCATATTTTGTTTGCCCTCTCGAACTTGGGACACTTCTGTGTGTCTACTGCCTCAAACAGACGTCAGTCCTCTGACTTCAAAGGGACTCAGGACTCATTGGGAGTGTCTCACTTCACCTCTAAGCTCTGCATATCCCATGCGCATGTGACCCCTTAAGTCACGAGTGTGGCAGGTTCCTCCTTTCCCTAGCACACAGAGACTCCCTGAATTGTCGAGTCATTCTCTCGGTCTTAAAAGCACCAATTTCCTAACCTAGGGTGAGAGTGAAGCTTTCACCCTAGGTTAGGAAATTGGCTCCCTTCAGAAAAAGGGTCAGTTTTATCCCATATGCAAAGACGGCTGGTGTGTGGCCATATGCCTGCCCAAGTCGTCCTTGTTCACATTGAGCACATATTTTGGGTTCGCCCCCTCACTTACAAGTGTTGAGCCTACTGGAATGGGGATGTCTGAAATGTGAGGGAGCAGGGCCCAGAGGGTGTGTTTCTCTGGGAATAAGAGAGCTCCAGAAAGTATCCTTTAATTTGCTGAATGATGAGGGCCTCCATGAGCTGACAGACCAAGAGAGGCTACCTCACACATGAAACATTCAGACATTTGATAATCGTTGACAACGTCTGAGTCCACTTCTGAGGACTGCCCACTTACCCTTGTCCATGGTGATGATGAGGTTTCCACTTTTCTGAAACCTGCAGGGATGCTGGTCCAGGTTTCTTGAGATAGGAGCTGACAAATCCAGGACTTCTAAGGAGCGGTGTTTTGCTTCCACCCAATGACAGGGGCGATAGGACTCTTGCTTCTGGGTGGAACGCCACTCACATAGGTTCTTTAACTCCTTCTTGACCTGTTTTGAATAGGAATTGATTTGCTTACCTTCTATCACAATAAAATTCCTAGGGACACATGACAGGTGCGGGCCAAGGAGGCCCTCACTCCTCAGAAAACTGTGTTGAGCACATTTACATTTCCCCGCCCCACAAGGAAAAAAGCAGTATTTTACTCATTTAAATGTGAGAGAGATAGGTAAGTGAAAGGGACAGATACGGGGAATGGGCACACCAGGTGCCCTACCACACACGAGCGCCCCCTTGTGCATTGGGCTCACATGCAACCCGGGAATTCGAACCGGGTTCCTTTGGCTTCATAGGAAAAGGCTCTAACACCCAGGCCATCTCCCGGTTCCCACAACAGCCGCGCCTGGTCTTCTTTCCCTTGCTTTTCCCAGCTGGGCTGGAGGTCTGGTACCGGCAGACCTGGAATTTACGATGTAGCCACAGGGTGGCTGCATTGTCATGCACCCCCTCTTATCTCTGCTGCCAGTAAAGGTGCCTGCCATGATTTTAAGCTCCCTGTGTTAATGATGCTCAAATGCTCTGATCATTGAGAATCAGAGATCAGATGAAAACACTGCAAGATGGGTGAAAATTCAAACACAGGCCTAAAGGTTTCTCCTTCAACAGGGATACCCAACAATGAAATATGTACATGACTTCCATTTCACCCACAGACATGGCTATCGTTTTCTGGCAAGTAAACATATCATTCCAGTGCAGTACCCAAGAACATGTTTGGAAAATTGGGGACGCTGGATGGAGTGTCATCTACACTGTCCCCATAAAGCATAATCATGCCTGCTTTTTTCTTCTATGTCACATGGAAATTTCTCATGATTTTGAGGAGCAAGTATGGCCAAAACAGATTCTAAACGTGTTCCCAGTTGACTGTGTGTTACGTACTTACCGTATTTTCCTTGATGTCTGTGAACGTTACTCAATGAATGAGGGGCAAGTCCATGGTTTTCGAATATTTACCCTTCTGGTACTTCATTCCGCCTGATTCCATTCTCACATCATGAGGGTTCTCAAGAGCCTGCAAATGGGTACACAAACCCTCAGAGTACACGTTTGGAACCCGACACTCCTAAGTCTTTCTGACCAGGCTTGAGCTACTTTGCCCTGGGCCTATAGAGCATGAAGAATGTAGATACTTCCATATGGGTTTTACTTATATTTTGTTTACCCTCTCGAACTTAGGACATTTCTGTGTGTCTACTACCTCAAACAGACGTCAGTCCTCCGGTTATAAAGGGGCTCAGGACTCATTGGGAGTGTCTCACTTCACCTGTAAGCTCTGCATGTCCCATGCACATGTGACCAATTAAGTCACATGTGTGTCAGGGGCCTCCTTTTGCTAGCACACAGAGATTCCCTGCATTGTTGTGGCATTCTCTCGGTCCTAAAAGCTCCCGATTCCCTAACCTAGGGTGATAGCTTTGCTGATAGGTTAGGGAATCGGCTCTCTTCAGAAAAAGGATCACTTTTATCCCATCCAAAAGATAGCTGATGCCTGTCCATATGCCTGCCTGAGTCGTCCTTGTTCACATTGAGCACCTTTTTCAGGTTCGCCCCCTCACAAGTGTTGAGCCTACTGGAACAGGGATGTCTGAAATGAGAGGTCTCAGGGCCCAGAGGGTGTCTTTCTATGGGAATAAGAGAGCTCCAGAAAGTATCCTTTAATTGGCTGAAGGAGGAGGGCCTCCACGAGTGCCAGGCCAGCTGACAGACCAGGAGAGGCTGCCTCACACATCAAATATTCAGACATTTGAAAATCGTCGAGAACGTCTGAGTCCACTTCTACGGACTGCTTACTTACCCTTGTCCTGGGTGATGATGAAGTGTCCCCTTTTCTGATACGTGCAGGGACGCTGGTCCAGGTTTCTTGAGAGAGAGGCTGAAAACTCCAGGACTTCTAAGGAGCGCTGTTATGCTTCCACCCAATGACAGAGGCGGTAGGACTCTTGCTTCTGGGTGGAACACCACTCACATAGGTTCTGTAATTCCTTCTCGACCAGTTTTGAAAAGGGATTGATCTGCTCTCCTTCTATCAGAATAAAATTCCTAGGTACAACTGACAGGTGCAGGCCAAGGTGTCCTTCACTCTTCAGAAACCTGTGTTGAGCACATTTTCATCCCCCTCCCACAAGGAAAACAAAGTATTTTCGTTATTTAAATGTGAGAGAGATAGGGAAGAGTAAGGGACAAATACAGGGAATGGGCACACCAGGTGCCCTACCCCACACTAGCGCCCCCTTGTGCATATGGCTCGCATGAATCCCGGGGATTCGAACAGGGGTCCTTTGGCTTCACAGTAAAATTCTCTAACGCCCAGGCCCTCTCTCGGTTCCCACAGCTCCCGTGTCTCGTCTCCTTTCTCATCCCTTTTCAAGCTTGGCTTGAGTTCTAGTACCAGCTGACCTGGAATTCACGATGTAGCCACAAGGTGGCTGCAATGTCATGCTCATCCTCTTATCTCTTCTGCCAGTAAAGGTGCCTGCCACGACTTCAAGCTCCCTGTGTTTATGATGCTCAACTGCTCTGATCATTGAAAATCAGAGATCAGATGAAAACGCTGCAAGATTGGTCAAAGGTCACAAACAGGCCTAAAAGTTTGTCCTTCAACAGGGATACCCTAGAATGAAATATGTATATGACTTCCATTTCACCCACAGACATGGCGATCATTTTTTGGCAAGTAAAGATAGCATTCCTCTGCAGTATACAAGAACCTGTTTAGAAGAGTGGAGACGCTGGTTGCAGTGTCATCTACACTGTCACCATAAAGCCTAATCATGCCTGCTTTTATCTTCCATGTCACATGGGAATTGCTCATGATTGTGAGGAGCACAAAACCCTCAGAGTACACGTTTGGAAACCGACACTCCTATGTCTTTCTGGCCAGGCTTCAGCAATTTTGCCCTGGGCCTATAAGGCATGAAAAATGTCGATACTTGCATATGGGTTTTACTTATATTTTGTTTGCCCTCTCGAACTTGGGACACTTCTGTGTGTCTGCTGCCTCAAACAGACGTTAGTCCTCCGGCTAGAAAGGGGCCCAGGACTCATTGGGAGTGTCTCACTTCACCTGTAAGCTCTGCATGCCCCATGCGCATGTGACCACTTAAGGCACGTGTGTGTCAGGGACATCCTTTCCTTAGCAAACAGAGATTGCCTCCATCGTCGAGTCATTCTCTCGGTCCTAAAAGCTCCCGATTCCCTAGCCTAGGGTGAGAGCGAAGCTATCACCCTAGGCTAGGGAATCGGCTCTCTTCAGAAAAAGGGTCTGTTTTATCCCATCCACAAAGATGCATGGCCATATGCCTGCCGGAGACATACTTGATCACATTGAGCATATTTTGTGGTTCGCCCCCTAACTTACATGTGTTGAGCCTACTGGAATGGAAATGTCTTAAATGTGAGGGAGCAGCGACCGGAGGGTGTGTTTCTCTGGAAATAAGAGAGCTCCCAAAAGTATCCTTTAATAATATGAAGTATGAGGGTCTCCACGAGTGCCAGGCCAGCTGACAGACCAGGAGAGGCGGCCTCACACAGCAAACATTCAGACATTTGAAAATCGTCCAGAACGTCTGAGTCGACTTTCAAGGACTGCTCACTTACTCTTGTCCCTGGTGATGATGAGGTGTCCCCTCTTCTGAAACGTGCAGGAATGCTGGTCCAAGTACCTTGGGATACATGCTGACAACTCCAGGACTCCTGAGCAGCAGTGTTTTGCTTCCACCCAATGACAGAGGTGGTAGGACTCTTGCTTCTGGGTGGAACGCCACTCACATAGGTTCTTTAACTCCTTCTTGACCTGTTTTGAATAGGAATTGATTTGCTTACCTTCTATCAGAATAAAATTCCGAGGTTCACATGATAGGTGCTGGCCAAGGTTGCCCTCACTCTTCAAACACCTGTGTTGAGCACATTTCCATTCCCCCGCCCCACAAGGAACATAAAGTGTTTTACTTATTTAAATGTGAGAGAGATAGGGAAGAGAAAGGGACAAATACAGGGAGTGAGCACACCAGGTGCCCTACCCCACAAGAGGGCCCCCATGTGCATTGGACTCCCATGCATCTTGGGAATTCGAACCGGGGTCCTTTGGCTTCACAGTAAAAGGCTCTGACCCCCAGGCCATCTCCTGGTTCCCACAGCTCCTGTGCCTTGTCTTCTTTCCCTTGCTTTTTCCATCTAGCCTTGAGTTCTAGAAGTGGCTGGCCTGGAATTCAGGATGTAACCACCGGGGTGCTGCAATGCCATGCCCATCCTCTTATCTCTGCTACCAGTAAGGATGCATGCCATGACTTCAAGCTCCCTGTGTTGATGATGCTCAACTATTCTGATCATTGAAAATCAGAGATCAGATGAAAACGTTGCAAGATGGGTCAAAGGTCACAAACAGGCCTAAATGTCTGTCCTTCAACAGGGATACGCTAGAAGGAAATATGTATATATTTTCCATTTCACCCACAGACATGGTTATCATTTTCTGGCAAGTTAAGACATCATTCCACTGCAGTACTCAAGAACCTGTTTGGAAAAGTGGAAACACTGGGTGCAGTGTCATCTACACTGTCCCCATAAAGCATAATAATGCCTGCTTTTTTCTTCTATGTCACATGGAAATTTCTCATGATTGAGAGGAGCAAGTACGGCCACAACAGATTCTAAACGTTTTCCCAGTTGACCGTGTGTTACGTACTTACCGTATTTTCCTTGATGTCTGTGAACATTACTCAATGAACGAGGGGCACGTCCATGATTTTCCAATACTTACCCTTCTGGTCCTTCATTCCACCTGCATCCATTGTCGCATCAGGATGGTTCTCGAGAGCCTGCGAATTGGTACACAAACCTTCAGAGTACACATTTGGAACCCGATACTCCTAACTCTTTCTGGCCAGTCTTCAGCTATTTTGCCCTGGGCCTATAGGGCATGAAGAATGTTGATACATCCATATGGGTTTTACTCATATTTTGTTTACCCTCTTGAACTTAGGACACTTATGTGTGACTACTACCTCAAACAGACGTCAGTCCTCCAGTTATAAAGGGCCTCAAGACTCATTGGAAGTGTCTCACTTCACCTGTAAGCTCTGCATGTCCCATGCGCATGTGACCAATTAAGTCACATGTGTGTCAGGGGCCTCCTTTTGCTAGCACACAGAGATTCCCTGCATGGTCATGGCATTCTCGTGGTCCTAAAAATTCCCGATTCCCTAACGTACGGTGAGAGCAAAGCTATCACCCCAGGTTAGGGAATCGGCTCTCTTCAGAAAAAGGATCAGTTTTATCCCATCCAAAAGACAGCTGATGCGTGTCCATATGCCTGCCTGAGTCGTCCTTGTTCACATTGAGCACGTTTTTCGGGTTCGCCCCCTCACAAGTGTTAAGCCCACTGGAACAGGGATGTCTGAAATGTGTGGTCCCAGGGCCCAGAGGGTGTCTTTCTATGGGAATAAGAGAGCTCCAAAAAGTATCCTTTAATTGGCTGAAGGAGGAGGGCCTCCACGAGTGCCGGGCCAGCTGACAGACCAGAAGAGGCTGCCTCACATATCAAACATTCAGACATTTGAAAATCGTCGAGAATGTCTGAGTCCACTTCTACGGACTGCTCACTTACCCTTGTCCTGGGTGATGATGAGGTGTCCCCTTTTCTGATACGTGCAGGGATGCTGGTCCAGGTTTCTTGAGAGAGAGGCTGACAACTCCAGGACTTCTAAGGAGCGCTCTTATGCTTCCACCTAATGACAGAGGTGGTAGGACTCTTACTTCTGGGTGGAACGCCACTCACATAGGTTCTGTAACTCCTTCTGGACCAGTTTTGAAAAGGGATTGATTTGCTTACCTTCTATCAGAATAAAATTCCTAGGTACACCTGACAGGTGCGGGCCAAGGTGTCCCCCACTCTTCAGAAACCTGTGTTGAGCATATTTTCAGCCCCCGCCCCACAAGGAAATAAAAGTATTTTAATTTAAATGTGAGAGAGAAAGATAGGGAAGAGAAAGCACAGATACACTGATTGAGCACACCAGGTGCCCTACCCCACACTAGCGCCCCCTTGAGTATCGGGGGAGCATGAATCCCGGGGATTCGAACCAGGGTACTTTGGCTTCACAGTAAAATGCTATAACCCCCAGGCCATCTCCTGGTTCCCACAGGTCCCGTGTCTGGGCTTCTTTCCCTTCCCTTTTCCAGCTTGGCTTGAGTTCTAGTACCGGCTGACCTGGAATTCACGATGTAGCCACAGGGTGGCTGCAATGTCATGCTCATCCTCTTATCTCTTCTGCCAGTAAAGGTGCCTGCCATGACTTCGAGCTCCCTGTGTTTATGATGCTCAACTGCTCTGATCATTGAAAATCAGAGATCAGATGAAAACGCTGCAAGATTGGTCAAAGGTCACAAACAGGCCTAAAGGTTTGTCCTTCAACAGGGATATCCTAGAATGAAATATGTATATGACTTCCATTTCACCCACAGACATGGCGATCATTTTTTGGCAAGTAAAGATAGCATTCCTTTGCAGTATACAAGAACCTGTTTAGAAGAGTGGAGACGCTGGTTGCAGTGTCATCTACACTGTCACCATAAAGCCTAATCATGCCTGCTTTCCTCTTCCATGTCACATGGGAATTGCTCATGATTGTGAGGAGCACAAAACCCTCAGAGTACACGTTTGGAACCTGACACTCCTAAGTCTTTCTGGCCAGGCTTCAGCAATTTTGCCCTGGGCCTGTAAGTCATGAAGAATGTCGATACTTGCATATGGGTTTAACTAATGTTTTGTTTGCCCTCTCGAACTTAGGACACTTCTGTGTGTCTACTGCCTCAAACAGACGTCAGTCCTCCAGCTAGAAAGGGGCCCAGGACTCATTGGTAGTGTCTCTCTTCACCTGTAAGCTCTGCATGTCTCATGCGCATGTGACCACTTAAGGCACGTGGGTGTCAGGGACCTCCTTTCTCTAGCACACAGAGATTGCCTCCATCATCATGGCATTCTCTCCGTCCTAAAAGCTCCCAATTCCCTAAACTAGGGTGAGAGCAAAGCTATCACCCTAGGCTAGGGAATCAAATGCCTTCAGAAAAAGGGTCAGTTTTATCCCATCCACAAAGATGGCTGATCCTTGTCCATATGCCTGCCTGAGTCATATTTGTTCACATTGAGCACATTTTTCAGGTTCGCCCCCTCACTTACAAGTGTGGAGCCTACTGGAATGGAAATGTCTTAAATGTGAGGGAGCAGGGCCTGGAAGGTGTGTTTTTCTGGGAATAAGAGAGCTCCAGAAAGTATCCTTTAATTGGATGAAGGAGCAGGGCCTCCACGAGTGCCAGGCCAGCTGACAGACCAGGAGAGGCGGCCTCACACAGCAAACATTCAGACATTTGAAAATCGTCGAGAACGTCTGAGTCCACTTTCATGGACTGCTCACTTACTCTTGTCCATGGTTATGTGGAGGTGTCCCCTTTTCTGAAACGTGCAGGGATGCTGGTCCAAGTTCCTTGAGAGAGATGCTGACAACTCCAGGACTCCTGAGCAGCAGTGTTTTGCTTCCACCCAATGACAGAGGCGGTAGGGCTGTTGCTTCTGGGTGGAACGCCACTCACATAGGTTCTTTAACTCCTTCTTGACCTGTTTTGAATAGGAATTGGTTTGATTACCTTCTATCAGAATAAAATTCCTAAGTACACATGACAAGTGCTCTCCAAATAGGCCCTCACTGTTCAGTAACCTCTGTTGAGCACATTTCCATTCCCCCGCCCCTCAAGGAAAAAAAAGTGTTTTACTTATTTAAATGTGAGAGAGAAAGAGAGAGATAGGAAAGAGAAAGGGACAGACACAGGGAGTGGGCACACCCGGTGCCCTACCCCACACGAGCCCCCCCCCCCTTGTGCATCGGTCTCACATGCGTCCCAGGGATTCGATCCGGGATCCTTTGGCTTCATACTGAAATGCTCTAGCCCTCAGGCTATCATCCAGTTCCCACAGCTCCTGTGCCTGGTCTTCTTTCCCTTGCTTTTTCCAGCTAGGCCTGAGTTCTAATTCCAGCTGACCTGGAATTCACGATGTAGCCACAGGGTGGCTGCAATGTCATGCTCATCCTCTTGCCTCCTCTGCCAGTAAAGGTGCCTGCCATGACTTCAAGCTCCCTGTGTTGATGATACTCAACTGCGGTGATCATTGAAAATCAGAGATCAGATGAAAACGCTGCAAGATGGATCAAAGGTCACAAACAGGCCTAAATGTCTTTCCTTCAACAGGGATACCCTAGAAAGAAATATGTATATCACTTCCATTTGACCCAAAGACATTGCTATCATTTTCTGGCAAGTAAAGATATGATTCCAGTGCAATATACAAGAACCTGTTTGGAAAAGTGGAGACGTTGTGTGCAGTGTTGTCTACAATGTCATCATAAGGTATAGTCATGCCTGCTGTTTTTCTTCCAGGTCACATGGGAATTTCTCATGATTTTGAGGAGCATGTAAGGTCACAACAAATTCTAACTGTGTTCACAGTGGACCGTGTGTTATGTACTTACTGTATTTTCCTTGATATCTGTGAACATTACTCAATGAAGGAAGGGCATGCCCCTGATTTTCCAATACTTACCCTTCTGGTCCTTCATTCCACCTGCATCCATTGTCGCATCAGGAGGGTTCTCGAGAGCCTGCGAATGGGTGCACAAACCCTCAGAATACACTTCTGGACCCCGACACTCCTAATTCTTTCTTGTCTGGCTTCAGCAATTTTGCCCTGGGCCTATAGGGCATGAAGAATGTCTATACTTGCATATGGGTTTTACGTTACTCATATTTTCTTTCCCCTTTCAAACTTGGGAGACTCCTGTGCGTCTACTGACTCAAACACATGTCGGTCCTCCTGCTGGAAAGGGGCTCAGGACTCATTGGTAGTGTCTCCCTTCACCTGTAAGCTCTGCATGTCCCATGCGGGTGTGACCACTTAAGTCACTTGTGTGTCAGGGGCCTCCTTTTCCTAGCACACAGAGATTCCCTACATCTTCATGGCATTCTCTTTGCTTCTGGGTTGAACGCTGCTCACATAGGTTCTTTAATTCCTTCTTGACTTGTTTTGAATATGAATTGATTTGCTTACCTTCTGTCAGAACAAAATTCCTAAGTACACATGACAGGTGCTGGACAAGGAGGCCCTCTCTCTTCAGAAACCTGTGTTGACCACATTTTCTTCCCCTCCCCCACAAGGAACAAAAAGCATTTTACTTATTTGAATACGAGAGAGAAAGAGAGAGATAGGGAAGAAAAAGGGACAGATACAGGGAATGGGCACACCAGGTGCCCTAGCCCACATGAGCGCCCCTTTGTGCATCAGGCTTGCGTGCATCCTGCTCAAGTGCATCCTGGTGATTCAAACCTGCGTCCTTTGGCTTCAGAGTCAAAGGCTCTAACCACTAAGTCATTTCCCAGTTCCCACATGGCACTCCATGTTACATGTTAACCGCATATGTTATCTTCAGCAGTAGGGTCTTACCACTAACCTTTGGTGGGTCATCAAGTCTTTGACAGAAATCTGTCATTATTTTAGGAAACCTTGTAGGTCTCTCTGATCAAAAGTTTATTGTGAATGATAGCCACCTGCTAGTACTGGGAGTTGCAGGTCAGTGCCCACAAAGAGAAGGAAGGAAAAGATAAGTAATGTAAAAGAGTTAGAGAGAAGAGGGAGAGAGAGAGAGAGAGGGAGGGACAGAGAGAATCAGTAGAAGATTAAGGTCTGTCTTCATCATAACCTCTCCAGGGCCCTGTGACTCAGGTGTTCCCTCTAAGGACCTGGCAAAGGTTTAACCATCTGGTCTGTCTTTTAGGATGTAGAATTTTATGGTACCATGGCCATTTGGGTTCATACTTGTTTCCCCTAGCCCTTCCCTTGCCATCCCCTCCCTCCCTCCCCACCCTATTGTCTGGTCCTCGAGATGCTTGCTGGGTATGTCAGCATCTTAGGTAGATACACGTTAGGTGCTGTAGATGAGTGAGACTATGCGGCGATTATCTTTCTGTGATTGGGTGAGTTCACTGAGAATGATCTGTTCCAGGTTTGAACATCTTTCTTCAAATTTCATTGTGTCATTTTTTTCTTAATGCTGTGTAGAATTCCATCATGTAGATATACCACATCTTAGTTATCCATTCATCTAGTGATGGACATCTGGGTTGATTCCAGCTCTTAGCTATTATGGATTGAGCAGCTATAAACATGGTTAAGCAAATCTGTCTGGACTGAGGATTGGAGGTTTTAGGGTACATGCCCAGTAAGGGAATAACTGGGTCTGTTGGTAACTCTATAGTCAGCTCTTTTAGGAGTCTCCATATTGCTTTCCAATCTTACATTCCCACCAACAGTGGATAAGGGTTCCTATTTCTCCACATCTTCACCAGCATTTATTTTCATTTGATTTTTTAACGTTTGCTATCCGTACAGGGATAAGGTGGAGTCTCATAGTTGTTTTAATTTGCATTTCCCTGATGATTCGGGATGATGAACATTTTCTTAAGTGTGTGTTTACCATTTGTATTTCTTCCTCTGTGAACTTCCTGTTTGATTCTTTGCCCCATTTTGTGAGTGGGTTGTTTGACTTTTTATTGTTTAGTTTTTTGAGTTCTTTGTAGATTCCAGAAATTGGGGCTCTGTCAATTGGATATTCAGCAAATATTTTCCCCCATTCTGTGGGTAATCTATTGGCTTTACTTATTGTATGTTTGTCTGTGAAGAAACTCTTCAGCTTAATGTTATCCCATTGGTTGAGTGATAGTTTAAGATCCTGTGCTACTGGGGTTTTGTTCAGGAAGTCTTTTTCCATTCCTATATCATGGAAAGTTCCTCCTATATTTTCTTCCAGTAGTTGCTGAGTTTTCCGTTTTATATTGAGGTCTTTGATCCATTTGGAGTTGAGTGTTGTGCATGGAGAGATGTGTGGATCAAGTTTCAATTTCCTGCATATGGTTATCCACTTTGTCCAGCACCATTTGTTGAAGATGCTGTCTTTTTACAACCTATATTGTTAGGATCTTTGTCAAATATCAAGTAGCTGTAGTTGTTTGACCCAAAGTCTGGGTCCTCAATTCTATTCCATTGGTCTATACTCCTGTTTTTATGCCAGTACCAGGCTGTTTTTATTGCTATGGCTTTGTAATATAGCTTTAGATCAGGTATGGTGATACCTCCAGAGGTATTTCTTTTGCTGAAGATATGCTTGGATATCTGAGGCCTTCTGCCTTTTCATGTGAATTTTGAGATCATTTATTCTATCTCTGTGAAGAACAATGTTGGGATTTTAATTGAAATTGCATTAAATCTATATATTGCCTTTGGTAGGATTGCCATTTTCACAATGGTAATTCTGCCTATCCAGGAGCATGGGAGGTCTATTTTCTCAAGTCCTCCTCAATTTCTCTTTTGAGTGTTTTTATGTTTTTGTTGTATAGATCTTTAACTTCCTTGGTTAACATTATTCCAAAGTATTTTATTTTTTTGTTGTTGTTACTACTGAAAATGGGACAATGTCCCTTATTTCTTTCTCTGTATCTTTGTCATTTACATATAGAAAGGCTACTGGTTTTGTGCATTGATTTTGTATTGTGCTACTTTGCTGAAGGAGTTAATCACCTTCAAGAGTTTGGGATGGAGTCTCTTGGGCCTCTTACATATAGAATTATGTTGTCTGTGAATAGAGATAACTTAATGTCTTTTTTTCCAAATTGTATCCCTTTTACTTCTTTTTCCTGTCTTATTGCTTGCGCTAGGACTTCCAGGACTATATTGAAGAGCAGAAGTGAGAGTGGACACCCCTGTCTTGTTCCTGATCTCAATGGGAATTCCTCCAGTCTCTCTGCATTATTATTTGGGCTTTAGGAGCTTTGTATATAGCCTTTATTATGTTAAGATATGAACTGATCATGCCAATTCTCTCCAATGTTTTGATCATGAAGTGGTGTTGTATTTTGTCAAAGGCCTTTTCTGCATCTATCAAAATTATCATGCGGTTTTTGTGTTTAACCTTGTTTACATGGTGTATTACATTGACAGATTTCCGTATGTTGAACCACCCCTGCATTCCTGGGATGAATCCCACTTGATCAAGGTGGATAATGCTTTTGATGTGTTGTTGGATTTAGTTTGTAAGGATTTTGTTCAGGATCTTTGCATCTAAGTTCATCAGGGAAATAGGCCAGTAGTTTCCTTGTGGCATCTCTGCCTGGTTTTGGAATTATGGTGATACTAGCTTCATAGATGGAGTTGGGGAGCTTTCCCTGTTCTCCAATTGTGTGGCACAGTTTGATAAAGATTGGTTTGAGTTCTTTCATGAAGATTTGATAGAATTCAGCTGAGAAGCCATCTGGTCTTGGACTCTTCTTTTGGGGGAGGTTTTTTATTACCTTTTCAATCTCGATGGGTGTGATAGGTTTGTTCAGGAGATTAATCTGCTCTGAGTTTAGCTTTAGTAGATGGTACTTATCCATGAATTTATCCATTTCCTCCATATTATCCAGTTTTGTGGAGTAGAGGTTTTTGAAATAAGTCCTGATGATTCTCCCAATTTCACTTATGTCTGCTGTTATCTCTCCTTTTTCATTTCTAATTTTGTTAATTTGAAGCATCTCTTTTTTTTTTTTTTTTTTCTTGATCAAATTGGCCAGGGGTTTGTCAATCTTGTTTATTTTTTCAAAGAACCAGCTCTTTGTTTCGTCAATTTTCTTAATTGTTTTCTTAGTTTCCAATTCATTAATTTCTGCTCTGGTCTTAATTATTTCTTTCCATGTGGAGCTTTTTGGGTTGAATTCTTGTTGCTTTTCTAGTGCCTTTAGGTGGATGGTTAGGTTATTGATTTGGATTACTTTGTCTTTGTTATGAAGGCATTTAGTGCTATGAATTTTCCCCTGAGGACCGCCTTCATTGTGTCCCATAAGTTTGGGTACGATGTGTTTTCATCATCATTCACTTCTATAAATTTTACAATTTCATTTTATATTTAGTCCACTACCCTTTTTTTTTTTTTTTTTGAGGCAGGGTCTCACTCTAGCTCAGGCTGACCTGGAATTCACTATGTAGTCTCAGGGTGGCCTTGAACTCACGGTGATCCTCTTACCTCTGCCTCCCAAGTGCTGGGATTAAAGGCATATGCCACCATGCCTGGCCACTACCCATTTACTGTTTAAAAGTGTGCTGTTCAGTTTCCAGGAGCCAATGGGATTCTTGGTGGGTCTTTTGTTGTTAATTTCTAGCAATGTAACATTGTGATCTGATATCATGCAGGGAATTATGTCAGTCTTCCTAAATATATGGAGGCAGATTTTGTGACCCAGTATATGATCTATTTTAGAGAACATTCCATGGGCTGCTGAGAAGAATGTGTAGTCTGTGTATTTGGGATGGAATGTTCTATAGATGTCCATTAGGTCTAAGTGATCTATAATTTTGTTGAGCTCTCTTACTTCCCTGTTGAGTTTCTGTTTGGATGATCTATCTATTACTAATAATGGTGTATTGAAGTTCCCAACTATGATGGTGTTGGTGGTTATTTCTGTTTTATTGTCAAGTAGGTTTTGTTCTATGAACTGTGGGGCCCCTGTGTTTGGTGCATAAATATTTATGATTGTAATATCCTCTTGATATTCCCTTGATAAATAAGAAGTGGCCTTCTTTGTCTTTTGTGATTATTTTTGGTTTGAAGTCTATTTTATCCGATATTAGTATAGCTACACCTGCTTGTTTCTTATTCCCATTTACTTGGAATACTGTTTCCTACCCTTTCACCTTGAGGAGGTGTCTGTCTTTAGTGTGAGGTGGGTTTCTTGAAGACAACATATTGAGGGGTCAAATTTTCTGATCCACCCTATTATCTTATGTCTCTTGATGGGTGAATTAAGGCCATTAAAATTTAGGGTAATGACTGTGAGGTTTGATTTGATCCCTGCCGTATTGTGTTGATATATGTGGTTTGGTGTTTTCATGGAATTTGAAGGTTTTTGTGCCCTCTCTGAGTTTGATTATTGTGATCTGCTTCTTGTATGCACTTGACATTGATTATTTGATTCTTCTGTGTGGAGAATTTCCTGAAATACTCTCTATAGGTTTGGTTTTGTGTTCATATAATTGTAAAGCTGAGTTTTGTTGTGGAAAGTTTTTATTTCACCATCTATTATAAGGGATACTTTTGCTGGGTAAAGTAGGTTGAGTTGGAAGCCATAGGTTCTTAGACTTTGCAGTGTTCCATTCCAGGCCCTTCTGGCTTTCAGGGTTTCTATTGAGAAGTCTGAAGTAATTCTTATGGGGTTACCTTTAAAAGTGATGTGCTGTTTTTCCCTAGCTGCTTTTAGGATTTTCTCTTTGGTGTCAATGTTTAGAGTCTTAATGACAATATGTCTTGGAGAGTTTCTCCTTTGGCCCAATCTTCTCGGAGTTCTGTTAGCTTTTGTATCATGATGGGCCTTTCTTTTGAGAGAATGGGAAAGTTTTCTTTGAATAAGCTTTTTTTTTTCCAAGGTAGGGTCTTATTCTAGCTCAGGCTGACCTGGAATTCACTATGTAGTCTCAGAATGGCCTGGAACTCACAGCAATCCTCCTATCTCTGCCTCTGGAGTGCTGGGATTAAAGTTGTGTGCCACCACACCCAGCCTTCTTTGATTATGTTGTTTAATAACTTCTCCATGCCTTTGGTCTGAATTTCTTTCCCTTCTGGTATTCCCATGATCCAGATGTTAGGATGCTTATGGGTATCCCACAATTCCCTCATGTTCTGTTCACAGAAATTTTTGAACTTATTGAAACTTTTGAGCTCTTGAACTGTTTCTTCTGTCTTATCTTTCAGATCTGAGTTTCTATCCTCCACATAGTTTACTCTATTCTTGAGAGCTTCTAAAGAGTTTTAGGCTTGTTCAATTAGGTTTGCATTTTCTACTACTTTTCCATGTATAGTTTCCATCCCTCTGTCAAGTTCCCTTTTCACATCAATTTCTGATTTTCTTGATGCTTCTTGGAATTCATACTTGCATTTCTTTATGTCTTCATTTAGCATCACCAGCTGATTTTTGAGGTCCTCTTTTTTCACTCTCCTTCATGTATCTTAATTGTCTTTGAACTCCTTCCATTTTCTTATCTATTAGGTCTAGTCTAGTGATGGCAGCATTCACATGATTATTGGTCCTTTTACCAGTAGCTTCATCAGGGTTGCATTGCTTATACCTTCATTGTGGTCTTCTGATCCTAATGTCTCTTCTATGTTTTGATTAGAGACATCCATTTTAGGACTGGGTCATCTTACTGGATTTACTTGCATTTGATTTTTCATGTTATTTCTTTTGTGCTGTGGTCTGCCCATCACAGTATATGGGCAAGGAGAGTAGAACTGTGGTCTCAATGGGTGGGGGAAGTGGTGCCTCTTGGGGGAGTGGGCCTGAGTTCACAGGTGGGCAAGAGTATGGGCAGAGCAGTCCTGAGCTCACACGTGGGTGGGCAGATCAGCCTGAACTTGCACACACAGCAGGCACATGGGGGAGATTGAGCCTGAGCTCACACAGGCGGACAGGTGGAGCTGGCCTGATCTTGCACAGTGGACAGGCAGAGCAGGCCTGAGGTTGTGCATGGGCAGGTGGAACAGGCCTGAGCTCACACGTGGGCAGGTGGAATGGGCCTGAGCTCGTGCATGGGCAGGCTGTCAGTATGGCCTGAGCGCAAAAAAGGGGGAACTGCCATAGCCACGGCAAACTCGCCTGTGTAACAGAAGAAATGATGTTTCATAGGATGGGTGCCGAGGACAGAGGGCCAGTACTCCATGGAGGGATGCCCCCGGTGACCCCTTGGCAGTCGGCAACTGTGATGGTTCCGCCTGTCGTAGATAAGCCTCGAAGGCCCAGTTGCTTGCGTCTTTGGACATGTGTTTGTCTTATATTCTTGTTTTTCTTCCTTATAGCCCTTTCACAAGAAACCCCACAAACTAATCATAAGCCTATTTCTGTGACTGATGGGAACACTGAGAACAATCTGACTATTGGGGCAGCTCCACCGTTGATTCGGGCCATTGAAGAAGTACACAATATAAGTAGAGATAAAAATCTATCTTTAGGGCAATTCCTGGATGCAGTAGAATAGAAGCAGTTATTCATTTATGAAAATGATACTAGTCCTTTGAAGGTTAAAATAGAGAGGCTAAGAGGGAACAGATATAATGGGTGTAAAACAGCAGAGTTGGAATTATAAAAATTGGCTATTCCCACGAGAAAGCTCCCTGGAGGGTACATACAGTACTATATTCATTAGCAATGGTGGACAGCACCGTGTTGGTCATCCAAATCTAAAAGAAATCAGGCCTGCTTTACAGTACTGGTGGAATCATGGCTGGAAATATTTCCAGCCCTCTTGAGGAATTAATAAACAAATTACTCAGTGGGGAAGAATCATTAAGCCCCTAACTAAAAAGAAAAACAAACTATTTAGTGAAGAAATATCTCTTACTCAGTAACTAAAAGGTTAAGAAATGGAATTGCATACAGCTGTGTCAAGTTCCTAGGAACACTGTGAGCAGTGGCGTGCGCCGCGAACCATGGTGTGAGACGTAATTCTTAGAACTAGCAGTATATTTCCTACCTCATAACCCTTGATAGCTCTGAATGTCTGAGAACACTTATTGTGGTCAATGGTGCGAGACGTGCTTGAGAAATGGGTATTTCCTCCTTGATAGCTCTAAATGTATAGTTAGAATGGAAAGTAGTTAAGATTGTTTTAGAATAATAGTCTGAGATCACTTGTTAATATGCCAAGTTTCCTTGTTCAATCTGTATAAAACCTTCATGAAACCTTCAGTAAATTGCAGCAGCATATTCAACTTAGAGTGTGTCTGTCTGTCATTTCCTCGCCGAATCCCGAGTCCTCCTTGAACCTTCGCCCTTGTTCTCCCTCGGTCCTGATCTCCCCGAGAGTCAGTCCGCGGCAGGTGGCGCCCGAACAGGGACCTGAAGGACAGGTAATCTTTCTTCTTTCCTTTTTTCTTTCTCAGGATTTAGGATCGGCTCTCACCAGGGAACTGCAGTCCCGCCAGTAAAGGATCACTGGTTAAGAGTGAATGGGGCATTCATTGAGTAAAAATGAGAAAATGTTAGGGGTCATGGTACAACGCATGTTGGCTAAAAACGGGTTCAATGTGTCAACTAAGGTTCTGGAAATCAGACAGGGCAATGAAGAAAGTTATCAGGATTTCATTGCCCAATTAGAGGAAGCTATCCATCGTATGCTTCCCCCTTCAGAGGGGACATCTATGCTTTTAAAACAATTGGCTTGGGAAAATGCCAATGCGTTGTGCCAAGACCTAATTAGACCAATTAGGAAAACAGGAACCACACAAGATTATATCAAAGCATGCATGGAAGCCTCACCAGCAGTAATCCAGGGAATGGCTTACGCTGCAGCCATGAAAGGTCAAAGATTCAGCGCCTTTGTAAAGAAAACATATGGAGGAGGGAAACAAGCCTCTACACAAAATCCAGTATGTTTCAAATGCAATAAGCCAGGTCATACACAAAAGGATTGTAAACAACAATCTACAGGGCCCAATAAGAGAGGGCCACCTCCAGGATTGTGTCCCCGATGTAAAAAGGGGAGACATTGGAAAAATGAATGCAAATCTAAGTTCCACAAAGATGGAACCCCCCTTACAGGGGGAGAAGAGGAGGAAAAGGAACCAAAAAACTAGAGAAGGGGCGAGCTCCTAGCCCAGAACAAAAGGGGGCTCCTTCTCAAGAGCAGAAGGAATTAAAATTAAATCCTCTTGCTCCAGAGTTTACTATTCATCAACTTCCTCGAGCCACACCAGGGAGTGCAGGGCTTGACCTTGCCAGCAGTAAAGATATGATTCTCTCTAAATGGGATGGAATAACTTTAGTCCCTACAGCTGTTTCAGGACAATTATTGCCTCAAACAGTTGGACTGATTATTGGAAGGAGTTCTAATTATCAAAAGAACTTTGAAGTTCTGCCAGGTGTTATAGACGCTGATTCACAGAACGATATAAAAATCATGGTTAAACCATTATCAGAAACAATACAAATACATAAAGGACAAAGAATAGCACAGTTATTGCTGCTACCCTATGTTAACTTACCTAATCCTATCCTGAAGAAGAAAAGGGATATGTGTCAGTTTGGTTCTACAGATATAGTAGCCTGGGTACAGGAATTAAATGAAAGGCCTTTTAAGGTTATTAAAATAAATGGAAGAAAATTTAAAGGACTTTTAGATACAGGGGCAAATAGGACATGTATTTCAGCCTCTGAGTGGCCCTCGAATTGGCCTGTACATAAGACAGGGTCATCTTTGTTAGGACTAGGCTCTGCCTCTGGTGTTATGCAGAGTACAACTCTATTGACATGGGAAGATGAAGGAAAATCAGGTTATAAACAGCCTTATGTTTTACCTTCCCTGCCCTTTTCACTTTGGGGAAGAGACATGCTAGAAAGTATGAATTTAAGACTGGTAACAGCTGATCAACTTAATGAACAGCATTTTATATAGGGGCCACTGCAGAGAATTTATATGCAGATAAAATAAAATGGTTAACAACAGAGCCTGTATGGGTAAGTCAGTGGCCCCTAACACAGGAAAAATTACAGGCTCTAGAACAACTTGTACAAGAACAATTAGAAAAAGGACATTTAGAGGAATCTAATAGTCCGTGGAATACTCCAGTATTTATGATAAAGAAAAAAATCAGGTAAATGGAGATTATTGCAAGATTTAAGAGCTGTCAATGCAGTCATGGAAGATATGGGGGCCCTTCAACCTGGGCTTCCCTCTCCTGTAGCAATTCCAGAAGGTTGGCAAATTATCATAATAGACTTGCAGGACTGTTTCTTTACAATAAAATTAAATCCTGAGGACAGTCCATGTTTTGCTTTTAGTGTACCAGCTTCAAATTTTCAACGACCTTATAAGAGATATCAATGGAGAACATTGCCACAGGGTATGAAAAACAGTCCAACGTTATGTCAAAAATTTGTGGACCAAGCATTATTCAAGATAAGAAAAACATATGCAGACGCATATATAATTCACTATATGGATGATATTCTATTGGCACATCTTGATAAAGAAAAGTTAGAAAACATTCTTAAAGATACTATAGAACAATTAACAGCATATGGTTTGATTATTGCTCCTGAAAAAATTCAGAAAAATAAGCCTTTAAGTTATTTAGGACAATGGATTCATAATGATTATATTCAAACACAGAAAGTCACTATCAGAAAAGATAAGTTAAAAACTTTAAATGATTTCCAAAAATTATTAGGAGACATCAACTGGATTCGTCCACACTTGAAAATACCCACTGGGGCTTTGAGTCCTCTTTTCTCTATCTTGCATGGAGACTCACATCCGAGGTCTCCCAGAATACTGACCTCTGAAGCCTTGAAGGCTTTAGCCTTAGTTGAACAGGCTTTAACAGAAACAAGAGTTAAACAAATAAATTATCAAAATGAATGGTCATTGCTAATGTTTGCTACGGGACATACTCCTACAGCTTGCCTATGGCAACCAGGAGTGTTAGAATGGTTACATCTTCCTCATATACAGGTAAAGATTTTAGCAGACTATCCTTATATGTGCTCTTTGTTAATTATGAAAGGCAGACAAAGATCAAAAGAATTGTTTGGCAAAGAGCCTCACATACTTGTGACACCATATAATAAACAGCAAGTCGAATGGTTGATACAGAATAATGAAGATTGGATTATTGCTTTGCAAGGATATGTGGGCCAGATTTTATATCATTATCCAAAACATCCTATTATTGAATTCACTAAAACAGTGGAATTAGTTTTCCCCAGACTTTGTTCACAGGAACTGCTTGAACAGGCATTAGTTATTTTTACAGATGGTTCTTCCTCAGGAAGGGCTGTGGTTTATACACCAGGTATGCAGCCACTCACAGAGGACGTAAACCAGACCTCAGCTCAGCGAGCTGAAATTAAAGCAGTCATCTTAGCTTTTGCAAATTTCCCTCAACCTTTTAACTTATATTCAGATTCTAAGTATGTGGTGAATTTGTTTCCAGCCTTAGAGACTGCCCTTTTAGTTGGGACTTCTACAATTTTACCTTCATTACAAGAATTACAGAAATTAATTCATAACAGGAAAGAAAAATTCTATATTGGGCATATACGAGGGCATTCCAATTTGCCTGGCCCTTTGGCCCAGGGAAATGCCATGGCTGATATGCTAACAAGAACTGTTGTAGGGACTGTTGCAGAAGCTCAGGAGAGTCATCAAATTCATCATCAAAATGCCCTAGCATTAAAAAGAATGTTTAATATCACTAGAGAACAAACAAGACAAATAGTAAAACAGTGTGGGGCTTGTCCACCAACTCATCATGTACAAAAAATGGGAGTTAACCCCCGAGGTTTAAAACCTAACACACTTTGGCAGATGGACGTGACACATGTGCCTTCATTTGGGAAATTAAGCTATGTCCATGTTACAATTGATACCTTTTCTCATTTTATATGTGCTACTGCTAGATCTGGAGAGGCACTAAAAGATGTAATACAACACCTTATTTATTGTTTTCAAGTTATGGGTTGTCCCTCACAGATAAAAACAGATAATGGTCCTGCATACACTTCTAAAAGTTTTAAGCATTTTTGCGCTCAATGGAAAATTGTGCATACAACAGGTATTCCTTACAATCCACAAGGCCAAGCTATTATTGAAAGAGCTCATCAAATCTTAAAGTTACAGATTGAAAGGCTGCAAAATGCTAATAAATATTTTTCTCCTCATCATATTTTATCTCATAGTCTTTTTGTAATAAATCATTTAAACACAAATGAACAAAAGAAAACTCCAGCGCTCTCGCATTGGTCTCATCAATCTTCTGCCTCGTTGCCAAAAGTGTTCTGGAAAGATCTCTTAACCGGGTCCTGGAAAGGACCGGATGTGTTAATAACCTCGGGACGAGGATATGCTTGTGTCTTTCCACAGGATGCAGACACTCCCGTGTGGATCCCAGACAGACTCATCCGCTCAGACTGCATGCAGACGCCGAAGAAGGATGAGGCGGCAAAGCGAGCAGCTGCTGAGGCAGATGGAAAAACTGAAACTGAAAGCACCAAAGAAAATCGATCTGACATGGACGAAGCTGAGACTCTTCACGCGAACAGCTAAAGATTTATTGCGCGCTCAGGGGAAGCCCCTGACTGCTTCCATGTATTTTATGGCTTTTCTGTCATTACTGGCTGTAACTCCTAAAGTGCGGGGAACTCCTTACTGGGCATATGTTCCTAACCCTCCTCTATTGCAACCCGTGGGATGGCTAGATGATAATTATATTAAAATTCTGACTAATGACTCACTGCATGTAGGCGGAGCCCAAGATTCAGAGGCCAAACTAAGTACCTCCTCGTTTATAAATTATGAAGGACGGGCTGATTCTTTACCGATCTGCCTGGTTCTTCAGGGGAAGGTACCTCAGGGCTGTCTCCGCACCAGCTATAGAACTTTTCTGACAGACGCCCCTGACAGAAAAAATGCCGGTAAGCGATGGATGTGGGAGTTACAAATGCAAACATTAGGTTTCACTACTTTTAATGAATCTTATCTTCATGTATACAAAATGCCAATTACTTCTTGTTTATTGAAATATAGAGATAAGGATCAATTTTGGGATTCTTCTTTAACAAAATATCCTGCCTGGTTGTCATGTGGCTTTCCGAATACAGCTACTTATTTCAACCCTAAAGGATCAGATATGGAAATTTGGGATTTTTCTGCTTCCTCAGGAGAAGGAAAATATAAAAAATACATTAAGGCTAACAAAACAAAGTTTAATAATTTCCAACTACAAGACATGTTTGGGGAATAAATAAGACGTTGGTATTCAAGTGGCTTTGTTAGTCCAATCTGGGTTGCAATGCAAGGCAATGTTTCTCGAATTCATTCAGACCTGTTTAGGTTAGTAGCTGCTTCTGGTATGATATTGGAAAGAAAGCCTAATATGACTAAACCTGAACCTATAGCTATTAAAGCCTGCGCTGCGTATCCTAATGCTTTACTATTAGCTCAATCAAGTCTTGTTAATATTACCAAAGTAGGGAAATCTTATCATGTGCATTGTCATTCTTGTAAACTGACTAATTGTATTTCTTCAGGAGAATCAAAAGATTTAGGTACTATATTAATAGTACGGCGGCCACCATATGTTATGCTGCCAGTAGATTTAGGGACAGATCCTTGGTATGATAATTCTGCTTTGCAAGTTTTAAAATCAGTAAATAAATTGTTGCGACCAAAGAGATTTGTTGCTGCCCTTATCTTAGGTATCGCAGCACTCATTTCAATATTAACAACTTTCGCTGTTGCAACCACTGCTCTAGTACAGGAAATTCACACAGCTCATTATGTGAATTCTTTAAATAAAAATATTACTTCTGCTTTATTGGAACAAGCTGCTATTGATACTAAATTAGAAGCAAAAATTAATATTCTTGAAGAAGGAATTTTAGCTTTAAGACAAGATTTGACTAACTTAAAGACCACGCTGTCCACCAGATGCCATGTTAATTTTCAATCTATCTGTGTTACTCCTCTACCATATAATGCCTCAAAATCCTGGGAAAAAGTTAAGGCTCATCTTCAGGGAGTATGGAAAGATAATAATATTACCCATGATTTAAAATCTTTACAAAAAGATATAACAGCTATGAGTCAGTCTCATTTGCAGATGGGAGGATTGAAATCTTTAGCTAAGGATCTTGAGACACAAATAAGACACTTGAACCCTTTAAATTGGATTCAATACTTTATCTTTATTGGGGTAATTATTCTTCTTTTGCTATTGGCTGTGTTTCTCTTTCCTATCATTTTTAAATGTCTTTTCAGTGCTATCAACACTGTGAAGCAAAAAGCCTTCGAGCTACATTTTAAAAACAAAAAAGGGGAAACTGCCATAGCCACGGCAAACTCGCCTGTGTAACAGAAGAAATGATGTTTCATAGGATGGGTGCCGAGGACAGAGGGCCAGTACTCCATGGAGGGATGCCCCCGGTGACCCCTTGGCAGTCGGCAACTGTGATGGTTCTGCCTGTCATAGATAAGCCTCGAAGGCCCAGTTGCTTGCGTCTTTGGACATGTGTTTGTCTTATATTCTTGTTTTTCTTCCTTATAGCCCTTTCACAAGAAACCCCACAAACTAATCATAAGCCTATTTCTGTGACTGATGGGAACACTGAGAACAATCTGACTATTGGGGCAGCTCCACCGTTGATTCGAGCCATTGAAGAAGTACACAATATAAGTAGAGATAAAAATCTATCTTTAGGGCAATTCCTGGATGCAGTAGAATAGAAGCAGTTATTCATTTATGAAAATGATACTAGTCCTTTGAAGGTTAAAATAGAGAGGCTAAGAGGGAACAGATATAATGGGTGTAAAACAGCAGAGTTGGAATTATAAAAATTGGCTATTCCCACGAGAAAGCTCCCTGGAGGGTACATACAGTACTATATTCATTAGCAATGGTGGACAGCACCGTGTTGGTCATCCAAATCTAAAAGAAATCAGGCCTGCTTTACAGTACTGGTGGAATCATGGCTGGAAATATTTCCAGCCCTCTTGAGGAATTAATAAACAAATTACTCAGTGGGGAAGAATCATTAAGCCCCTAACTAAAAAGAAAAACAAACTATTTAGTGAAGAAATATCTCTTACTCAGTAACTAAAAGGTTAAGAAATGGAATTGCATACAGCTGTGTCAAGTTCCTAGGAACACTGTGAGCAGTGGCGTGCGCCGCGAACCATGGTGTGAGACGTAATTCTTAGAACTAGCAGTATATTTCCTACCTCATAACCCTTGATAGCTCTGAATGTCTGAGAACACTTATTGTGGTCAATGGTGCGAGACGTGCTTGAGAAATGGGTATTTCCTCCTTGATAGCTCTAAATGTATAGTTAGAATGGAAAGTAGTTAAGATTGTTTTAGAATAATAGTCTGAGATCACTTGTTAATATGCCAAGTTTCCTTGTTCAATCTGTATAAAACCTTCATGAAACCTTCAGTAAATTGCAGCAGCATATTCAACTTAGAGTGTGTCTGTCTGTCATTTCCTCGCCGAATCCCGAGTCCTCCTTGAACCTTCGCCCTTGTTCTCCCTCGGTCCTGATCTCCCCGAGAGTCAGTCCGCGGCAATTGAGCCTGAGCTCACACAGGCGGACAGGTGGAGCTGGCCTGATCTTGCACAGTGGACAGGCAGAGCAGGCCTGAGGTTGTGCATGGGCAGGTGGAACAGGCCTGAGCTCACACGTGGGCAGGTGGAATGGGCCTGAGCTCGTGCATGGGCAGGCTGCCAGTATGGCCTGAGCTCACACATGCAGCAGGCAGATGGGGGATTGGGCCTGAGCTGGCATGGGCAGGTGGGCAGAGCAGGCCTGAGCTCACGCGTGGGCAGGTAGAATGGGCCTGAGCTCGCACATGGACAGGCAGCCAGAGCAGCAAGCAAGCAGATAGGTGGAGTGGGCTGAGCTCATGCACATGTGGTGGCAGATGGACGGATGGGGCCTGAGCTCATGTGGGCCAGTGGGCAGAGCCTTCCTGAGGTCACACGTGGGTGGGGGTAGCTGGGTGATTGCCTCTGCACAGTGAGGCAAGTAGAACTATGCCGGCCTGGGTTCCTTTTCCTGCAGTATGTGCAGGAGTATCCTGAGGCTGGGACTATGGCTAGGGCAGCTGCTTGGGGGCATTGGGGGACTAGTGCACTACCCAAGAGCAAGGGAATCAGCCTATTCCCTTTTCTTTCCCCTCTTCGCCCTCCCACTGGTGATGTATTAGAGATTGTTCTCCCCTAAAAGATACAGTGAACCCTTAATGCCTTGCCTTTCCTTCCCAGGGAGGTGCAGAGTGGTTAGGTGGATGCCATCTTGACCGGAAGTGACAAATCACGTTTTTAAACACAGTGTTCCTGACCCTCTGTAGCTTCAACTTCCACCTCTATATTTTTTTGTTTTGTTTTGTTTGTTATTGTTGTTGTTGTTGTTGTTTGTTGTTGTTTTGGGTTTTTTTTTTCTTTCTTTTTGAGGTAGGGTTTCACTCTAGCTCAGGCTGACCTGGAATTCACTCGGTAGTCTCAGGGTGGCCTTGAACTCTCAGTGATCCTCCTACCTCTGTATCCTGAGTGCTGGGATTAAAGGTGTGTGCCACCATGCTTGGCTTCTCCACCTGTATTTTTATGTTTACATTTGCCAGGTTCTGAGATGTTCTCTGGGTCCAAGCCCATCATCATTCCACACCCAGCTGACCTTTCTGTCCCAATGTGTAGATCAGATTCTGCCTGGACAATCACCCTTTCTGTGTCTCCCTGAAGCTCAATTCAGCAGTGTTCCCACTGAGCCTTGCCACAGACCCAATAGGATATTCAAGAGACTTCTTAGTTTTATTCCTGGTCACTGTGTATAACCAGGTTAATGGAGAGGTATGTGAGAGCTAGTCAGGATGCTGGCTAGCCCCACCCTCTCTGCCTGAGGACAAATTCCCTCAGATTGACAGAAAAGTAAGTACATAGGTCTGCACTGGAAGTGCTAATCTTTCTTTCCTTGTCAGGGCAGGTTATGGGTTACATATTATTGGTTGGCTTTACCATTCTCAATTAAAGCTGCATTTGGGGGTTGACCATTGTTGCCTTTGATGCTTTCAGATTCATAGGGCCTTTGTTTTTGCTTCTGTCATTATTGAGGCAGGGTCTGATTCAGACCCAGGCTGACCTAGAAGCCATTTCAGAACAGAAACCTCATTAAGGGTGTAGAGCAACACACACACCCTTAAGTATTTTGGCTTTATAAGGTTACCTGTTTGTTTCAATCCCCACACTTGCATACTCTGTGCTGGTTTTTATTGCAAGTGTGTATTGCTCAGTTGAATTTTAGAATTTGCCAGTAAATTGCTCCATACAGCCCACTAGAATACTTGAATAACAGGCAAACTCAACACCTAGGATTACTTCTGTGGTTGGATTGGAGTACAAAAGCTACACTTGGCACCTTAAACTCCTACTCTGAAGGTACATAAACTTGGATTTCCAAATCTAAAAGCACCACAGATTATTAGAAAACCCAAGCATAAATCAACTCAGGATGCAAAAACCACAACATTATAATACAAGAAACACAAAGAATCAAGAAAATACAATCCCACCAAAAATTATAAATCAATCAGAAATAGTCCCCAATGAGACTATTTTAGATGAAATGCCTGACAAAGATTTCCAAAAAAAAAAAAAAAAAGATTTTATCTATATGCAAAGAAATCAAAGAAGAAAATAAAGGAATTAAAGAAGAAAGCAAACTCCTTAAGGAATTCCAGGAGAACACAGGAAACCAGCTTAATGAAATAAGGAGGTCACTAAAACATATTAGTAAGGAAATAGAAGTAATGAAGAAAAACCAGGCAGAAATTCTAGCACTGAAAAACACAGTCAGTCAAATAAAAAATTCTGTGGAAAGTCTCACCAGCAGAATGGATAAAGGAGAGAACAGAATATCTAAACTAGAAGACCAGGTGGCAGATCTAATACAGTCCAACAAAGAGAGAGACAAGCTAATAGGAAGGTATGAATGGGAAATTCCAGATATCTGGGACACTATGAAAATATCAAACATAAGAGTTCAGGGTATAGCCAGGCGTGGTAGTGCATGCCTTTAAACCAACCACTTAGGAGGCAGAGATAGGAGGATATCTATGAGTTCGAGGCCACCCTAAAACTATATAGTGAATTCCAGGTCAGTCTGAGATAGAGTGAGACCCTACCTCAAAAAACCAAAAATAAATAAATAAATAAAAATAAAATAAAATAATAATTATTATTCCGGGTACAGTAGAAGGAGAAGAATTTCAATCCAGAAGCTTAGTAGGCATTTTCAACAAAATCATAGAAGAAAATTTTCCCAAAATTGGGGGGGAAATGTGAGTGCAGATACAAGAAGCTTCTAGAATGCCAAACAGACAAAACCTGGAAAGAACCTCTCCTTGCCATGTTATAATTAAACTATTAAACACACAAACCAAAGAAAACATATTGAAAGCAGTGGGAGAAAAAGCAAGTCACCTATAAAGATGAGCTCATCAGGATAATAGCAGATTACTCAACACAAACTTTAAAAGCCAGAAGGGAACCTGGGCATGGTGGTGCACACCTTTAATCCCAGTACTCAGGAGGCATAAATTGGAGGATTACCATGAGTTCAATGCCACCCTGAGAATACAGAATGAATTCCAAGTCAGCCTGGGCTAGAGGGAGATCCTACCTTGTCCGGAGCTGCAGCTGCTCTTGACCTTGGGAGCTACAGGTGGTCTCTAATCTCTTAACATAAAGGCGCCTGATACAAAGGCATTATTTAACATACAGCCTAGGTGGAGTAGGCGTCAGACACAGAGGCATTAACATACAGCCCTGGTGTAGCTGACCTTAGGCATGTAGGCATTGTGGAGAAAGTTTTATCTTCTGTATATAAGCTTGTGTCTGCCTGAATAAACCTGAGCCTTGATCAGAACTTGTGTTGGCTCCATTCCTTGTGTTTTTGTCTCAGATTCATTCCCACTCCCTCCTTCGGGGTCTATTTTGACTCTCGTGCCACAGGCTGGCACACTACCTCAAAAAACCAAGAATTAAAATAAAAAAATAAAAGCCAGAATGGCTAGCAATGATGTATTCCAAGTTCTGAAATATAACAACTGTCAATCAATAATACTTTATCTGGCAAACCTATCAATCAAAATTATGGAGAAATAAGGACATTCCACAACAAAAGCAGGCTAAAGGAATTTAGGACAACTAAGTCAGCTCTACAGAAAATACTTGAAGGAATTCTTCATGATGAAGAGGAAACAAAGCACACACATGAGGAAACAGGAAAAAATAAACCATACTCAAATAACAGTTAAAACAAGTGAATAAAGGGAAACCAGAAGCACTGCAAAACAAGAATGGTGAGAATAAACAAGTACCTTTCAATAATAACTCTTAATACCAGTGGCCTCAATGCCCCAACCTAAAGACTCAGGCTTGCAGAGTAGATGAAAAGGAGGATCCCACTGTTTGTTGCCTCCAGGAAACTCATCTCTCAATAAAAGATAGACACTGCCTTGGGTGAAAGGATAGAAAATGGGATTTCAAGCAAAAAGGCATAGGAAACAAGCAGGGGTTGCTCTCCTAATATCTGACAGAATCAACTTCAAACCAACATTAGTCAGGAAAGATAAGGTCACTTTAGCCAGCCTTGGTGGTGCACACCTTTAATCCCAGCACTTGGGAGACAGAGGTAGGAGGATTGCCATGAGTTCAAGGCCACCCTGAAACAACATAGTGAATTTCAGGTCAGCCTGAGCTAGAGTAAGACCCTACCTCGAAAAACCAAAAATAAATAAATAAATAAATAACAGAAGGTCTCTTTATACTGATTAAAGAAACACTCCAAAAAGAGGACATTACAATCCTAAATGCATATGCACCTAACATGGGTGCTCCCAATTTCATCAAACAAACACTATTGGACTTAAGGTCACAGATAACACCAAACACAATTGTAGTTGGTGACTTCAATACCCCACTCTCATCAATTGGCAGGTCATCCTGGCAAAAAATAAACAGAGAGACATCTGGATTAAATGATGTCATGGGACAAATGGACCTAACAGATACCTACAGAATATTCTATTAAAAAGCTGCAGAATATACATTCTTCTCAGCAGGACATAGAACATTCTCCAAAATAGACCGTATATTAGGACACAAAACAAATATTAACAAATACAGGAATATTGAAATAATCCCTTGTAGTCTAAAACTACAAATCAGCAACAAGAAAAACTACAGATCAGACAGAAATTCATGGAGACTAAACAGTACAATATTGGATGATGAATGGGTCATTGAAGAAATAAAAAAAGAAATCAATAAATTTATAGACTCATCATGATGAGAATACAACATACCAAAACCTTTAGGACACAATGAAGGAATTCCTAAAAGGGAAATGTATGGCTCTAAGTGCCTATATTAAGAAATTAGAAAGAGGAGCCCTTCTACACTGTTGATGGGAATGCAATCTGGTCCAGCCATTGTGGAAATCAGTGTGGAGGTTCCTAAAACAGCTAAAGATTGATATACCATATGACCCAGCTATAGCACTCCTAGGCATATATCCTAAGGACTCATCTCATTTCCTTAGAAGTACGTGCTCAACCATGTTTATTGCTGCTCAATTCATAATAGCAGGGAAATGGAACCAGCCTAGATGTCCCTCAACTGATGAGTGGATAATGAAGATATGGCACATTTATACAATGGAGTTCTACTCAGCAGTAAAGAAAAATGAAGTTATGAAATTTGCAGGAAAATGGATGGATCTGGAAAGGATTATACTAAGTGAGGTAATGCAGGCCCAGAAAGCCAAGTGCCACATGTTCTCTCTCATATGTGGATCCTAGCTACAGATGAATGGGCTTCTGTGTGAGAAGGGAAAAAAATCAGTAGCAGAGGCCAGTAAGATTAAAAAAATAGAGAGAGAGATATAAAGGGAAGAGAAAGGAAGGGAGGAGGGTACTTAATAGGTTGTTATTGTATATATTTAAGTAGAAGAATAGATTAACAGACATCAAAAGGCCCAAAGTGAGGTCAGCGGAAGAGATTGAGTAAAGGAAAGGTGGAGAGAGGGCTAATCAAAATCTAAGAGGATATAAATAAATCATATGGAATCCTCCAGTTTTGGACAATGGAACACTCAGGAGCCATAGATCATTTCTAGAAAATTTTCAGTGCCAGGGATGGGATACCTTCCAGTGAGTTGTTGGACAGGGAGGTCCCTGATGCCCCCAAAACATTATAGGCCATTGCCAAGGTCCTTGGTTTCCCACCAGGAATAGATGGTAAGATCCTATTGCTGAAGACTCCACATACTTGGGCTGCAAGGCCACTGAGAAATCCTGCTAGAACTGAGATGATCACCTCCTCCATGTAGACCAGCTGACAGAAAGCTGGAATCAGCCATGCTGCATGCAGTTCAATGGGAGAAAGAGAAATCACCAGTGAAGATACTCAACAGTGGACACTGCAAGCCTTATAATTGGCCAGCCAGGCCAAATGAGCCAACAGGTGCAATAATGGCAAGTCTATCATAGTGGAAACCAACTGCCCTCCAATTGGACTGGAGGCCTGCCCCATGAGAGGGAATACATCCCTGATACTGAAAACTTAAAACAGGAGTAGTCATGAGCCCTAGGGGTGTAACATCCGCTGCTATCTGGCTAAATGTATATACTATGCTTATCAAACTGCCAAGTAAGCACTTCTCTTATATGTTACTCTCATTTCTGGTTAGAGAAGCTTGTCTTTTCAGATAGCAGTGATCTTGGAATGACTCAGAAGGCACCATGGTGCTGAGAAGAGGTGGTAAAGGAGTGCTCATCATTGAAATAGCTGTCACATCTTCCATGGCTCAGGGTCCATTGTGGAAGAGGTGTCAGAAAGAATGTAAGAGCCAAAAGAAGGGTAGGACTCCTTACAACATGCTCCTCCAGACACAAAATAGCCTGGATATCCATGACTTCACAGTGCCTGGCACTACCTATACAAGACCATCATAATAGAAGGAAAATATCATGACATCAAAATAAAAGAGAGACTGATTGAGAGGGTGAAGGGATATAATGGATAAGTTGAGTTTCAAAGGGGAAAGTGGGGGGAGGGAGGAAATTACCTTGGGTTATTGTCTACATTTATGGAATTTGTCAATAAAAAATTAATTAATTAAAAAATCACCAGTAGAGATACTCAATAGTGGACACTGCCTTAAATTTGGCCAGACAGGCCAAATGACTGAATGAGTGCAATAGTGACATGTCTGCTCTGGGGGAAACCAATGGCTCTCTAATTTGACTGAAGGCCTGCACTATGGGAGGGAATACATGCCTGGTACTGAAAACCTAATCAAAAGCCCATGGCAGGAGAGGTCATGAGCCTTGGGGATATAAAGCCTGCTCTTTTCTAGATCAATGCATATATCATTCTCACCAAATTTCCCTGAAAGCACTAAGCTAAATGTTCATATTCATTTATTAATGCTACTCTCACTTCTGGTTAGAGAAGCTTCTCTTTCAGATGGCGGTGACCACTGGGATGACCCAAAAGGCAACCTAGTGCTGAGAAGAAGTGGTGGAAGAGTGCTAAACACTGAAACATCTCTATCACACCCTCCAAGGCTCAGGGCCCATTACAGAAGAGGTGGTGTCAAGAATGTAAGAGCCAAAGGAAGGGTTCCACTCCTTACAATGCTACTGTCCAGTCAGAAATTGGCCTCGATATCCATGACCTCACAGTGCCTAGCAATACCTACACAAGATGGTGACATCAAATTAAAAGAGAGTAGCCGGGCGTGGTGGTGCACACCTTTAATCCCAGCACTCGGGAGGCAGAGGTAGGAGGATTGCTGTGAGTTCGAGGCCACCCTGAGACTCCATAGTGAATTCCAGGTCAGCCTGGGCTAGTGAGACCCTACCTCACAAAACCAATAAATAAATAAATAAATAAATAAGAGACTAATGGACAGAGGGAGGGGATATGATGGAGAGCAGTGTTATAAAGGGTAAAGTGGGGGGAGGGGAGGGAAACCTCAGAAAACCAAAACAAAAAGAAAGGAAGGAAGGAAGGAAGGGAGGAAGGAAGAAAGAAAGAAAGAAAGAAAGAAAGAAAGAAAGAAAGAAAGAAAGAAAGAAAGAAAACAAATAACAGGAATGTGGAGATGGGTCCATGGTTAAAGGCACTGGTTACAAAGCCCAGTGACCTAGGTTTGATTGTCTAATACCCACATAAAGCCATATGTACAAAGTGGCACATGTATTTGAGTTTGTTTGTAGCAGCAAGAGGCCCTGCTGTGCCCATCCTATCTATCCATCTATCATCTATCTATCTTCTATCTATATTTTTTAAAACAAAAGAAATAATAAAAGTTGTAAAGATGTGGACAAAGGGGAACCTTATACACTGCTGGTGGGAATGTGAACTCTTCGGGCCACTATGAAAGTCAGCACAGAGGTTTCTCAGAAAACTAAAAATAAATCTTCTGCATATCCCAACTATAACACTCCTTGGTATTTACTAAAGTCATCACAAAGATAACTATCAATCAACATTTATTCCTGCACCATTCATAATACCTGATCTCTAAAACCAAACTAGATGCTCATTGAAGGGTTAATAGCCTTCCCTGAAAACTCAAGGGAACTAAAGAGTTAATAACTATCCCTAAAGCTCATGATCAATAAAGAAGCAACAGAGGTATTCGCCCTCATTAAGTTTGACACTTACCCTGATTGATGTACTCTCCTTAGCCTAGATGGCCTTGAAGGATCAGGGACCATCTAAGTGCCCTCCCTTAGACATTCCTGGCTGAAGAAGCCTATTCTGATCAAGGACACAAACAGCTACAATTTTCTTATCAACTGCACCTGGTACAGTCTGTTTCTTAGGATGCCCCATGTAAGTTCGAACCAGCCTGGCTTGCTGCTTCAGCCTTCATCTCACGGGAAGGCTGCTGCCCCTCACTGTTTGAATAAATAGTCAGTCTGTAGAGATCGGGTCCGCTGTTCTCTTTTGCTTTTCTCGTACACTTTCCTTACACTCATCAACAGAGGAATGGGTACAAAATATGTTTTTTATACCAAATGGAATGTTTTAGTCACAAACAAGAGGAAATTATATTATTTTCAGGAAAACAGGTGCAATTGGAGGCAATTATATCAAGCTAATTAAGCCAGTACCAGAAAAAAAAAACAAATACATGGGTTTTGTTTGATTGTTTGTTTGTTTGTTGTTGTTCTTTTAGTCAGGGTCTCACTCTAGCTCAGGCTGACCTGGAATTCACTATGTAGTCTCAAGGTGGCCTCGAATTCATGGCAATCCTCCTACCTCTGCCTCCAAAGTGCTCAGATTAAAGGCGTGAACCACCACACCTGGCACAAATACATGTTTTTATATAGGTTCATAAAATCATATGTGGGGCTGGAGAGATGACTTATCAGTTAGGCATGACCTATCTAGATAACAATATTGTGTCATAATAACATGCAAACTAAAGGTATGTACACTCTCAACCTTTATAGCATGTATGTATGTCATCCATTGATAGTGGTGTGCAGCTTCCAGCATGCTATTTTCCAAGTGCAGACAGTTGAATTGTCAAAATCAGATGTTACATGTACTCTTAGTGACTTGAGCAATGAAATTCAGTAATTATCAGTAATGTTTAACCTCTCATTGCAGATTATAGGTTTTGGTTTTGTTTTGTTTTGTTTGTTTTTTGAGGTAGGGTCTCACTCTGGTCCAGGCTGACCTGGAATTCACTATGTAGTCTTAGGGTGGCTTCAAACTCATGGCAATCCTCCTACCTCTGCCTCCCAAGTGCTGGATTTAAGGCATGTGCCACCATGCCCAGTCAGATTACAGATATTTAAAATTATTCAAAATACAAGTAGGCTTTCATATATTAAGAATTCAGAGCTGGGTGTGGTGGTGCATGCCTTTAACCCCAGCACACGGGAGGCAGAGGTAGGAGGATCGCCACGAGTTCGAGGCCACCCTGAGACTCCATAGTGAAGTCCAGGTCAGCCTGGGCTACAGTGAGACCCTACCTCGAAAAACCAAAAAAAAAAAAAAAAAAAAAGAATTCAGGATTCTTCAGTCACTCAGTACATCATTTATAACCCACTCTGCTTTGCAATCTGCTCTTAAGCCAAGAGTGGTGATGTATGCCTTTTGTCCTAGCACTAGGAAGACTGGTTGGAGGAGCACCACAAGTTCAATGCCAGCCCAGGGCTACAAAGTGATTCTATATCAACCTGGGCTAAAGTGATACCCTGCCTCAAAAAAAGAAAGAAAGAAAAAGTATTACCCACCACCAACAACAAAATACAGTCTACACTTATCTTCACACTGCATACACAGCTATAACAAGAAATGGCCCAAATCTTGCTTCTTATTTTTATGTAAGTTAATTTTTATAATACAAGTAGATATAGTCCTTTATTTAATATTTTCTTGCTCCACATAGCTTCTAAAACGTCTTAAAATATAACAGAACCACTTAAAATAAAAATGTTGGATGAAAACAGATTGTGCAACAAAAAAAATAGATGGGGATACACAGATGGCTCAGCAGTTAAGGCACTTGCCTTCAAAGCCTAATGACCTGAGTTCAATTCCCCAGTATCCACATACAGCCAGATGCACAAGATGGTACATGCATGTTGAATTTGTTTCTGGTGACTAGAGGCTCTGGTGTGCCAATTCTCTCTCTCTCTCTCTCTCTCTCTCTCTCTCTCTCTCTCTCTCTCCCTCCCTCCTTGTAAATAAATGAATAAAATACAATAAACAATACAATACAATAAACAGACAGATGGCTACTTCTTTGTCTAGGCAAACACTAAAGTTTAATTTGTAAAAAAAAAAAAATTGTGCAAATTTCCAAAACCTATAATTAGAAAAGATATTATATACCAAAATATGTTGCCAAATTCAATGCATATCAAGAATTGTATCCCAATGATAAAAATAACAGAGCTGAATAATTCTGCACTTTTGACTTCCAATTAAGATGACGGCATAGAAACCATGCCAAAGCAGCCTAGGGGAGAAAAAGCCAAAAATAAACCCAGCAAAATACACTCTTCTACTAAAAAGCGAGGACTACAAGAAAATATCAACTGCAGCACAGAGGTAGGACATATTCAGAGCATCTAGAATCCACAGAAGCAGGCAGAAGCAGCTCCAGCAGTGGCAGAACCAGGTCCATGTGGCCAGAGCCACCAGGCTCGGCCTGAGCCACAGGAAAAGCCAAGTGAAAGGATTCTCCACTTACACAAGCCTCCTTGCAAATTCAATAAATGTGAAGGGAGGATGGCAAGGAAGAAAGGAGGAGCAGCTCCTGAGGAAGAGGATCAGCAGAAAAACTTCAGCCACTATCCACAGCCTCCCCTTCCCCACTGCCAGTGCAAGTGCCAGCAAGCACTAAGACCTGGGGAAGGGAGCTCACTTACACAACACCTGTCACAGGCAAACAGAGCAATCCAGTGACCCAGCCAGCCTACCTGAGCCCACAGCACAGCAAAGAGGGACCCAAGCAGGAGTGCAGCATAATTGAGACCAAAGCCATCCCAAACAGTAACTGGAATTACACCAGATCAGTACCTGCCAAATAAACCTGGTATATAGGCTTGAATTGGAAGTGCTAATTGCACCTTCCATGTCAGGATAAATTATATGTTAATCTGATGGATGGTCGCACTTGCCATTCTTAAATAAGCTATATCTTGGGCTTGTCATTTGTTGGTTCCTGATTTGTAGTGCCTTTGTTTCCTCTTCTGTCATTCCTAAGGGAATGGTCTCACTTGGTCACAAGCTGACTTGGAGCCCTCAACAAACCAGAATTCTTAGCCTCCTAGTTGACAGGATTAAGGGTGTGGGGCAACACACATTCTAAGGGACTGTGACTTTGTTAGAGGTTCTGGTTGTCATAATACCTACTCTTGCATAAATATTCTGTGCTATTTTTCACTGAATGTGCACATTGTTTAGTTAAATTTTAGAATCTGCCTGTATTTTGTTCCATTCAGCCTCCTTAAATACTCTCATAGCAGGCAAACCCAACATCTAGGGTCCCTTTTGTAGTTACTCTGAGAGTCTTAAGAGCCACACCTATCACCTTAAGCTCCTACCCTGAAGATATGTAACATCAGATCGATTGATACATCTAATAATACTGCAGATAATTAGAAAATTCAAGCATTAAGTTAATCCAAGATGCAAAAATAAGTACATTATAACACAAGACACACAAAAAAATCCAGACAATATAAATCCAACAAAAAGTATTAATGCATCAGAAATGACCTCCTGTGAGACTGATTTAAAGGAAATACCTGAGAAAAATTTCAAAAGAATGATTACAAATATGTTAAACAAAATCAAAGAGGAAATAAAATAAATGAAAGAAAACACAGGAAACCAATTTAATGAAATAGGTCAATATAAGACATAAATAAGGAAATAGAAATAATAAAGAAAAGCCAGTTAGAATTACTAGCAATGAAGAACACAGTCAATGAAATAAAAAAAAAAAAACTCTAGAAAATCTCACCAGTAGAATGGATCAAGGAGACAACAGAATATCTAAACTAGAAGTCCAGATGGCAGATCTACTATAGTCCAACAAAGAGAGAGTAAAACTAATGGGAAAGTATGAATGGGAATTTCAAGATATTTGGGACATTATGAAAAGATCAAATATAAGAATTCAGGGTGTAGCCAGGCATGGTGGCACACGCCTTTAATCCCAGCACTCAGGAGGCAGAGGTAGGAGGATTGCCATGACTTTGAGGCCACCCTGAGACTCCATAGTGAATTCCAGGTCAGCCTGGGCTAGAGTGAGACCCTACCTCAAAAAACCAAAAAAAAAAAAAAAAGAAAAGAAAAGAAAAGAAAAAAGAATTCAGGGCATAGTAGGAGAAGAATTTCACTCCAAAGGCATAGTAGATGTTTTTAACAAAATCATAGAAGAAAACTTCCCCAAAATTGGGAAAGAGATGCCAATGTAGATACAGGAAGCCTCTAGAATAGCAAACAGACAAAACCTGGAAAGAACCTCTCCTCGCCATATTATAATTAAACGACCAAACATACAATTCACAAAAAAAGACACAAAAATCAAGTCACATACAAAGGCAAGACCATCAGGATCACAGCAGATTATGCAACACAAATTTTCAAAGCCAGAAGGGCTTCAAATGATGTATTCCAAGTTCTGAAAGATAACAACTGTCAACCTAGGCTACTTTATCCTGCAAAGCTATCCATTCAAATAGACGGAGAAATAAGGACATTCCACAACAAAAGCAGGCTAAAGGAACATATGAAGACAAAACCAGCTCTACAGAAAGTACTCGAAAGGATCCTCCATGCTGAAGAGAAAGAAAAGCATACATATAGGGAACCTGGAAAAAACAAACCATACTCAAATACTAGTCAATACAAGAAAGCAAAGGTAAAACCAGAAGAACTACAAAACAAGAAAAATTGCAAAAATAACCACACACCTTTCAATAATAACTCTTAATATCAATGGCCTCAATGCCTGAACCAAAAGACATAGGTTTGCAGACTGGGTTAAAAATCAGGATCCTGCAATTTGTTGCCTCCAAGAAACTCACCTTTCTAGAAAGGGCGGAAACTATCTTAGGGGGAATGGTTGGAAAATGGTGTTTCAAGCAAATGGGTCTAGAAGACAAGTAGGGATTACTATCCTAATATCTGACAAGGTAGACTTCAGTCCAACATTAGTTAGGAAAGATAAGGAAGGTCATTTTATATTGATTAACAGCACACTCCAACAGGAGGACATTACAATCCTAAACATATATGTCCCTCACATGGTGGCTCCCAACTTCATCAAATAAATGCTATTATAACTAAGGTCACACATAACACCAAACACAGTTATAGTGGGTGACTTCAACACCCCACTCTCATCAATTGACAGGTCATCCTGGCAAAAAATAGAGATGCATCTGGATTAAATGAGGTCATAGAACAAATGGACCTAACATATATATATACATTTCATCCAAATGCTGCAGAATACACATTCCTTTCAGTAGCCCATGGAACAGTCTCTCAAATAGACCATATATTAGGACACAAAACAAATCTTAACAAATACAGGAAAATTGAAATAATCCCTTGCATTCTATCTGATCACAATGGGATCAAACTACAAATCAATAGCAAGAAAAGCTATAGAGAATACACAAAATCATAGAAACGAAACAATACACTACTAAATGATGAATGGGTCAATGAAGAAATCAAGACAGAAATCAAAAAATTCATAGAATCAAATGATAATGAGAAAGCAATATACCAAAACCTTTAGGACACAATGAAGGCAGTCCTAAGAGGGAAATTTATAGCTTTAAGTGCCTATATTAAAAATCAGAGAGGTCACAATTAAACAACTTAATGCTTCACCTTAAAGCCTTGGAAAAAGAAGAACAAGGCAAACTGAAAATCTGTAGATGGGAAGAAATAATAAAGATTCGGGCAAAAATTAATGAAATAGAAACCAAAAAAAAAAAAAAACCCCAATCCAAAGAATCAACAAAACAAAGAGTTGGTTCTTTGTAAGGATAAACAAGGTTGATAAACCTTTAGCAAATTAATAAATTAATAAAATTAGAGATGCAAAAAATACCATCACAACAGATACCAGAAAAATTCAAAAAATCATAGGGACATACTATAAAAACACATACTCCACTAAGTTTGAAAATCTGAAAGAAATGGATGATTTCCTTGATTTATATGACCTATCTAAAGTAAATCAAGATGAGATTAACCACTTAAACAGACCTATAACAAGTATGGAGATCCAAGTGGTTATCAAAAATCTCCCAAAGAAAAAAAGCCCAGGCCCAGATGGATTCACTGCTGAATTTTACCAGACCTTCAGGGAAGAACTAACACCATTGCTTCTTAAGCTTTTCCATAAAATAGAAAAAGAAGGAATCCTACTAAACTCCTTCTATGAAGCCAGCATCACCCTGATACCAAAAACAGGCAAAGATAGAACAAAAGAAGAAAATTACAGACCAATCTCCCTCATCAACATAGATGCAAAAATTCTCAACAAAATATTGGCAAACAGAACACAAGAATATATCAGAAAGATCATTCATCCTGACCAAGTAGGCTTTATCCCAGAGATGCAGGGATGGTTCAACATACGCAAATCAATAAATGTAATATATTATATAAATGGACTGGACAAAAATCACATGATCATCTCATTAGATGAAGAAAAAGCATTTGACAAAATCCAACATCCCTTCATGATAAAAGTTCTACAGAGACTGGGAATAGAAGGAACATACCTCAACATAATAAAGGCTATTTATGACAAGCCTATAGCCAACATAATAGTAAATGGAGAAAACCTTTTCCACTAAAGTCAGAAACAAGACAACAGTGTCCACTGTCCCCACTTTTATTTAATATAGTACTGGAAGTCTTAGCCACAGCAATAAGGCAAGGGACACACATAAAAGGGATACAAATTGGAAAGGAAGAGATCAAATTATCATTATTTGCAGATGACATGACTCTATACATAAAGGACCCTTAAGACTCTACCAGCAAACTGTTAGAGCTGATAAATACCTATAGCCATGTAGCAGGTTACAAAATAAACAGCCTTCCTATATGCTAACAACAAACACACAGAGGATGAAATCAGAGAATCACTTCCATTCACAATTGCATCAAAAATAAATAAATAAATAAATAAAGTACCTTGGAATAAACCTAACCAAGGAAGTGAAGGATCTCTACAAGGAAAACTTTAAAACACTCAAGCGAGAAATTGCAGAAGACACTAGGAAATGGAAAGATCCCTTCTTCTTGGATCAGAAGAACCAATATTGTGAAAATGGCAATCTTACCAAAAGCAATCTACACATTTAATGTGATCCCAATCAAAATTCCAATGGCATTCTTCACGGAAATAGAAAAAAAAAATCCAAAAATTCCTTTGGAAGCACAAAAAACTTCAAATATCTAAAACAATTTTGAGCAACAAAAATAAGGAGGTGTGGGAATAGTTTCTCCAAGTGTGGGCTCTTTGTTCATCAGCAAGTTTTGGATCGCACTCACAGTGCATGCTTATTTGGGTGGAGGGAGCAGTCCTTCCCAATTTGGTACAAGGTGGCATGCCCATTTTCTGTCTCCATATATCTGCCTCTCTCTGTCTGTCTGTCTGTATCTCTCTCTTTCTCTCTCCCTCAAATAAGTAAATAAATAAAATATTTTGGCCTTTTTTTTTCAATTTCTTTGTTTATTTTTAATTTATTTGAGAGCGACAGACAGAGAGAGAAAGAGACAGAGAGGGGGAGAATGGGCGCATCAGGGCCTCCAGCCACTGCAAATGAACTCCAGATGCATGCGCCCCCTTGTGCATCTGGCTCAAGTGGGTACTGGGGAATCAAGCCTCAAACCGGGGTCCTTAGGCTTCACAGGCAAGCGCTTAACCGCTAAGCCATCTCTCCACCCCTAAAACATTTTAGCTTTTAAATTATATATTTGTAGAGAGAGAGGAGAGAGAGAGAGAATGGGCGGGCCAGGGCCTTCAACCGTTGCAAACTAACTCCAGACACGTACGCCCCTTTGTGCGCATGTGCAACCTTGTGTGCTTGCATCACTGGCTAAATGGGACTTGGAGATGCTACCTGCACAAAACCTGTTTAATAGAAAGGAAAAATGATGCCATACAAATTGAAAAAGTGGAAGTGGCACTTATTTGAAAGAAGAAGGGAGTCAGTGAAGTACTATCCAGTAGGGAGAAAAGAGATGGTGTTGGAAGGACAGTATGATCATTTTACATTGTGTATATATACAGAGGTTGTCAATTAAAAAAAATTTTAAAGCAAACCAAAAAAAAGGGATACATGCATTTCTCACAAGAGACTTGTTGCAGCAATACACACAGACATACACATACGCACAAATTAAATTGTTTCTTAAATATTGTATTTTATTTGGAGACAATGTTTCCTTATTTTTAAAAAATGCATATTGGGCCAGGTGTGGTGGTGCATGCCTTTAATCCCAGCACTCAGGAGGCAGGGGCAGGAGGACCACAGTAACTTCAAGGCCACCCTAAGACTACATAGTGAATTCAGGTCAGCCTGGGCTAGAGTGAGACACCCTACATTGAAAAACCAAAAAGAAAACAAAAAGATGCACATTGAAGAAGATATAAATTTTTTTTTGTTTAACAAAAAGCAGGGTCTCATGTAGTCTAGGATAGCCTTTCTGTATAGCTCAGTATGACTTTGAACCTCTGATCGTCTTGTTAGCTCCTGAGAGCTGGGATACAGGCATGAACCACAATATCAGTTGTATTAAGTGTTCAAAAAATCAGGGCCTTGGGCTGGAGAGATGGCTTAGCAGTTGAGCGCTTGCCTGTGAAGCCTAAGGACCCTGGTTCAAGGCTCGGTTCCCCAGGACCCACGTTAGCCAGATGCACAAGGGGGCGCATGCATCTAGAGTTCGTTTGCAGAGGCTGGAGGCCCTGGTGCACCCATTCTCCTCTCTCTCTCTGCCTCTTTCTCTCTCTCTGTCACTCTCAAATAAATAAATAAGAATGAACAAAAAAAAATTTTTTTTAATCAGGGCCTTGTGTGTTCTAGGCAGGTGCTCTACCAACTGAACTATATTCCTAGCCCAAAACCCATATGTAGATGACTGCATATATATATATATATTGATATTAGTTATTTTGCATTGCTGCAACCAAAATACCTGACACTTGAAGAGTTTTTCTTCTTTATGCCTGAAAAAGAATCCATTCTGAGGATAAACCATAGATGCATTCCTCTGTTATTGATTCCATAACTTAGCTACTGTGAATAATAATTCAATAAATATTGATGTACAAGAATCACTGTAATATGTTGACTTGGCATCTTTTGGGTAAGTAAAGAGTAGTGGTGTGTCATATAGCAAACAACAATTCAAATAGGCTGCCTCACAGCAGAGACCAAGTCAAGCTGAAGTCCCTAGGACATTCAAGAATTTTGTTTGAATCCCCTAGATGCACACTCCAGGTGGTCAGATGACAGGCCTCTGAGAGCCATTGCCATTGGTGGTATTAGGTTTCTTTATCTTTTGAGGGTTTAACTGCAGGCAGCTTGGCTGGCAGGGGAGTCTCCAGCAATTATTTATTATTTCTATGACCTTAGGAAGGGGTCTTACGGAAGCTTTGTGCAACACCAAATTGCCACCTGTAAAGAAAAAAGAGAGTGTTCAATTTTAGTAATATCTGCTACTTATTTTTAAGAAGTGCAGTCCTTTGTTTAGGTCTGTCACAAAATCCATGTTCTAAAGCAGGTATGAAAGCACATACCTTTAACTTCAGCCATGACAAAAATGAGGTAAGAAAATCACTATGAGTTTGAGGCTTGAATGGATTATAGCGTGAGCTCCAGGTCAGCATGGGTTATAGTGAGACCCTTTTCAAAAATTCCCAAATGAAGGCTGGAGAGATGGCTCAATGGTTAAGGCATTTACCTGCAAAGCCTAAGGACCTGAGTTTGATTCCCCAATACTCACATAAAAAGCCGCATGCACAAAGTGGCCTTTGCTGCAGTTGGCACTTCACAATCAACACCAGACAGCTCAATTTCTGTGACAGCTCAAGCTGAAGCTTCATATGATGGTTTTACAATCTCTGCACCACGTAAGTACAGGACAGTACGCTATCATATGTTAGTGGCGGAATAAAAATCCCCAGTGTGTAAGTGAACAGACACTGATGCTGTGAACAAAGAAGCAGAAGACCTGGAATAAAGTCCCTTTCTATGATAGTCTTCTGTCGCCATCTGCTGACAGAGCCACACATCACATCTGCCAGAAACGGAGGGCTCACTGCATTACAGGGAGGCAGGCAAAAAGCTGCAGCTGTGAGCCGTCAAGCAATGTGGGTGACAAAATAATGAGCAATAATCACAGCATGCTGTCACTGTGGAGAGAGACTGGGGACTATCTACTTGCATCTCTTCTTGAGTGTGTGGAAAAACTGACAAGAGACTGGAGAAGCATGGAGATGACCTGTGGATGAAGGAGGGAGCCAGGGGCTGCAGTGGGTGTTGATGGAGGTGTCCGGCTTTGACTTGGATCCAAAATTTTTGAAGCTCTAAAACATTTACATCTTTATGTTTAACCCTTGTTTACTTCTTTGTATGTTGATCATTTTCATTTTCTCATATTTATTTTATTTCTGCTGTTTTCCCAGATATGTTTTATGCCATATTTTAAGTGCTGTCTTTTGTTGAATGTTGTCATTAATTTTTCATCCTTTTCAAAATCCATCATAGATAACAATTCATATGCAATCATGTTGTGTTGTTTACTTAATGGTGACAACAGCTTTCTCATTGATTGTCTTGGGCCTTTCAGATAATACTGTCTCATCTACTAAGGGAAAGGATTTACTATAGCATACTGTATTGGCAAAAGCCTTCAACATAACATCAAAAACACCTGAATATGGTTCTGACATGTGACAGAACAGGGGTCCCCTTCCACCTTCTAATTTGTGTTCACCAAAGGATTTTATTTTATTTTGTTAAATATTTTATTTCATTTATTTATTTAAAAGACACAAAGTCAGACAGAAGGAAACAGAGAGAATGGGAGCGCCAGGCTCAAGCCACTGTTAACAAACTCCAGACACATGAGCCATCTTGTGAATTTTGCTTATGTGGGTCCTGGGGAATCGAACCTAGGTTCTTTGGCTTTGCAGGCAAGTGCCTTAACTGCTAAGCCATCTCTCCAGCCCCAGTACAGGGTTTTAAAATATCATCTTGAATCTGAGCTTGGTGGCACATGTCTTTAATCCTAGCACTCTGAAGGCTAAGATAGGAAGATCGCTATGAGTTTGAGCCCTGCCTGGAGCTACCGAATGACTTCCAGGTCAGCTTAGGTTAGAGCGAGACCCTACCTGTCAAAACCCTAAGTAAATAAATAAAAATAAAATATCATAATGCTCCATTCTGAGCACAATCTTATGCTATGCCTGATATTGTCCCAACAGGTGGGGAAACTATGGGTGTCACGTCCAGTGCCCCGTCCTACTCCAGTCCAAGCGTCACTCTGGGTAACTGCCTGAACTGGCTGACCTCCTCTGGAGATGACTAACGGACCCGGCGCGCCACCTGGTGGATGATAGAGTTCATAGCACATGAGCCTACTCTGCACTTGCCGGCATTTCAACGTGGAAAACAGCGGGGAAAACGGAAGCAGACCTAGTTAGGTCCGCAGCCTGGCAAAAGTTCGTTTAATTGTATATCCTTCAAATTACAGGTGAATAAAACATGACCTTAAAAAAGGCCAAGTTTTGGGGACTGGGGAAATGGTTTAGCGGTATGCAGTGGCTAGAGGCCCTGGTGTGCCCATTCTCTCTGTCTCTTTCTCGCTCATAAATAAATAAAATATTTTTGAAAGAGGGGAGGCGCTGGAGATATGGCTTAGCGGTTAAAGCGCTTGCCTGCAAAGCCAAAGGACCTTGGTTCGATTCCACAGGACCCACGTAAACCAGATGCATAAGGGGGCACATGCATCTGGAGTTCGTTTACAGGGCTGGAGACCCTGGTGCGCCCATTCTCTCTCTCTCTTCACTTGCGTATTTCTGTATCTCTCTCTCTCTCTCTCTCTCTCTCTCTCTCTCAAACAAATAAGTAATAATAAGATATTTTTTAAAAAGTGCTGAGCCGGGCGTGTTGGCGCACGCCTTTAATCCCAGCACTCAAGAGGCTGAGGTAGGAGGATCGCTACCCTACCTCAAAAAAAAAAAAAAAAGTGCTGAGATTAAAGGCGTGCAACACCACGCCCAGCACTTAAAAAAAAAAAAAAAAAAAGGCCAAGTTTTACCAGGTGTGGTTGGCGACGCCTTTAATCACAGCACTCGGGAGGCAGAGGTAGGAGGATCGCTGTGAGTTCAAGGCCAGCTTGAGACAACATGTTGCATTCCAGGTCAGCCTGAGCCAGAGCGAGACCCTACCTCGAAAAAAACAAATACTAATAATAATAATAATAACTAATTTTTAAGGGCAAGTTTTGAGCCGGGCGCAGTGGTGCACGCTTTAATCCCAGCACTTGGGAGGCAGAGGTAGGTGGAGCGATGTGAGTTCAAGGCCACTCTGAGACTACATAGTGAATTCCAGGTCAGCCTGGGTAGCGACCCTACCTCTAAAAACCAAAAAATAAAAATAAAAAATGCCAAGTTTGCCAGGTATGGTTGCACACACCTTTAATCCTAGCATTAAGGTGGCAGAGGTCGATGTCAGCCTGGGTTTGAGTGAGACCCTACCTCAAAAAGAACCAAAATATGAATTAAAAGGCCAAGTTTAATAAGAATAAGCCTTACAATCATGGAAGTTGTTAATGAAAAAAAAATTTTTTAAGGGGGCGGGGGAGCTGTCGGACATTGGCAGGGCCCTGGGTTAAAACAAACCTAAACTGTCTGACAGGAAGGCCCCAGGCTATGGAGGGGTAACAGCAGCCTGGACCGCGGTCATATCTTGGGGTCTGGACTGGCAGGGTAGCTCCTCCCCCAATCCTTGGGAGGTTGCAGTGAGCCAGGATCCTGCCCCCATTCATACCTGGACTTTCAGATAAGACTTAGGCTTTACTGCTTATCTTCAGACCCTAGATCACCTGACCCAGCATTGCCTACGTACTGGAATGTCCCCATAGACTAGCAATCTTTAAATCCACCCTTAGGGTCTTTTTCCCCGCCCTCAGATGCTTATAAACCCATCTCACTGACAATAGAGAACTGTTCACCGAAAAAAAAAAAAAAAAAAGAATTAATCTTAAAAAAAAAAAAAAAGAAAGAAAGAAAAACCCCCAAATCTTGTGCCCTGGAGTTGTAGCGAATAGGTATAATTGGGAAGACAAATTCTCACGTATCACCTGTGTGCATATACATCCCAATGTCCTTTAAGAGGCAGGTATCTCAAGGAGTGCATTTGAAAAGATTATCATCACTCTAACCATTGAAGTGAGCTTTAAACTTCAGTTGAACTCCCAGGTCTACTTGAAAAGTTTAGTTTTGCTTCCTTCCTCTATATTAAAAGATACTTAACACGTTACATGCATTTCAGTTTCTTTGAAAAAAAAAAAAAAAAAAGAGGATGGAGAAATGGCTCATTGGTTAAGACGTTAACCGGCAAAACCTAAAGACAAATTCCAAGTTCAGTTCAATTTCCCAATACCCACGCAAAGCCAGATACACAAAATGGAGTTCCCTTTTAGAAGCCCCAGAGCGCCCATTAACTATAGAATTGCAAATAAAAGATTGAAATACTTTATGTAAACAAGACGCATACGTCTGGAGCTCGTTTGAAACAGATAAGCCTGACAGCACAGCGTATTAGAGAAAGCTACAACTTGAAGCAGAAGCAAAACTATAAAATGACCACCAAGAAACAAACCAGTTAGGGCCTACAGGGAAGCAGATGCGGAAAATAGTTCTTTCTTTACACCTTAATATAGGAACATTTTAAAATGTTCAAATGAGGAGCAACTTGTGGCAAACATATCTATACACTAATAGTCCTCTATCGGTTAGGGTGAGTACATGCAAGTTCCCAGCAAGCAGTGAGCATTATGCAAATGAAAGACCAACGGGATGTTTCTTGAGATGAGAGTTCTCATAACCACCAGGTGGCGCTCCAAGACAACTAATCACCGAATATCCAGCGAGCCCAGGCTCGGACTCGGAAGTGGTATTCTTTCGGTTCCTTTAATTACAGCTCACCCTCCACCTTAGATTTCTACCTCTTAGTCATTGCCCCAGCCCACTATTAAAAAAGGAACATTCCTCGTTGAATCCCAGCACCTGGGAGGCAGAGGTAGGAGGATAGCTGTGAGTTAGAGGCCACCCTGAGAATATGTAGTGAATTCCAGGTTAGCCTGGACTAGAGTGAGACCCTACCTCGAAAAAACAAACAAAAAAAAAGAAAAAGAAAAAGAAAAAGAAAAAGAAAAAGAAAAAGAAAGAGAAAAGAAAAGAATAGAATAGAAAAAGAAAGAAAGAAAGAAAAAAGAAAAAGAAAAAAAAGTAACATTCCTAAAACTGCGGGATACCTGGAGACATAACCATGTGCCCCATTCATTTTGTCTCTTATTTTATCATCGTCTTGTTGGTGCAATTTACAAGTTGGGAAGCAAGAGAAGAACATTTCTAGGCCAATTTTACAAAAGACCAAAAAACATTTATATTTAAACTCTTGGGAACAGCCACTTCCGCCTGGCAGATGGCGTGTGGGTTGGTGCTAAGCAAATGCAGTGAGACATACTTTGGCTCTGGTCAATAGTATCAAATTTCTAGGGTCAGACGCCTGTGACAAAAGTCAGCCAGCAGGGGACGACAGCGAACTCGGTATAGAAGTCAATGGTTTCCTGTAATGCCAAATGGTCTCAGAACGTGAGTGCCTGGATCACATGGCCATCAGAGAGAGCAAGTCTCCACTTTGCAACAGTGCTGGAGGAAGAAATTTCAGCAAAGAACTTTCCCAGATGATCTTAAAGGTAAGATGAGCCCAGTGACAATTTGTCCGAGGTTCTTACCCTTTAACTTTAATATGGAATGATAAGGTCATAGCGCTAAGTAGAGCAAGTCATTTATTCTGTCTTAAGAGTTTCCATGCTTCAGTATTACCTTATACCGATCTGCCTTCCATGTCTTTGGTCTCTGGGAAAAGTTGGCTAATACATAGAGAAGACTCCAGAAACTCTTTCCTACAACTCCAAGAGGCCGGGATCCAACATTTATTGCCTTCTGAACTTTTTTTTTTTTTTTTTTTTTTTTTTTTTTTTTTTTTTTTTTTTTACCATGTACGGTCTCACTGCAGCTCATGATGACCTGGAATTCACTATGTCGTCTCAGGGTGGCCTTGAACTCACAGAGATCCTCCTACCTCTGCCTCCCAAGTGCTGGGATTAAAGGCGAGCACCACCATACCTGGCTGGCGTCTGAACATTAGTAATCTGTGGTGGAGGTGAGATAGATAGCCCCGGCTGATCTTGAACACAGTATATAGCAAAGACGGCTACAGCTCATGCCTCAACTTCTCAAATGCTGGCCGGTAATTAGTGGCTGGTGCATCACATTTGACTCTTGAAGATAAATGTTTTAATTCTTAAATTTTATTTAAGAAGAGTGAGAGCGAGGGAGAATGGGCACCAGGGCCCAGTAAGCAGCGAAATGAGAGACCCTCCCTGCCTCAAATGGTAAACAATCGTGGTGTAAGACACGCTGCCAAAATATGGCTGTCGCTACCCATCAGAGCCAGACCTACCTACCTGCCTGCCTGCCTACGGCAGGGGGCCGGGGGAGTGTAACTTGCCTAAAGTAGGGACTTTTTAATAGTTATTGTTAATCAATAATGGACAGACAGATTTCTGCAACAGAAAGATTTCAATTATAGTTGTACTCGGGCTCCTCCATCCATCCTGCTGCCGACTTCTGTCCCCTCTCCCCCGCAACCCCCACACCTGCGGCCCCAATCCATCTGACTCCATGTTGGTGCAAGTCCACATGTGAACTACCACCATCTTTCCAGCAGGTGGCAGTCACCACCCATCAGTAAGGCAGAGACGTGTGTGTGTGTGTGTGTGTGTGTGTGTGTGTGTGCGTGCGTGTGTGTGTGTGTGTGTGTGTGTGTGTGTGTCTGTGTGTGTGTGTCTGTGTGTGTATGTGTGTAGGTTTCTTTGGTTTTGATTGACCTTTTGGGTTTATTTTTCTTTTAAAGCATTTTAGTTATTTCATTTGCTTACTTCTTTGGTGTCTTCAAGGCAGAATTTCTATCTATCTATCCCTCTAGACCAGGCTGGCCTTAAACTCACAGGGATCCTCTTCTGTCCCTCCACTACTCCCGAGTGCTGGGATTAAAGGCCTGTGCCACTACACCAGGCTCTGGGCTCCATTTTTTATCTCATGAAGTCATTGAGGCTACTGAGGGGCTACTGTTCACCACGGAGACATCTCTCAGCCTTCCTCCTTTCTCCCCCCCCCCCCTTTTCTTTCTATTTACACGTGCGTGTATGGGCACCCTAGGCTCTCTTGTCACCAGACACATACACTACTTTTTCTTTTAAATTTTATTTTTATTTATTTATGAGAGAGAGAGGAGGCACTGCTGATGCACCATTTTGTACACGTGGCTGCACCTTTTACCAAGGAGCCATCTCTCCAGCCCTCCAGTTTCTGATAAAGGTCAATATTCCTGTTTCCACAATGAAAGATTCTTCATTCAAGAGAACTTGAATATGTGTTACTGGGCCAAAGTTACCCACAGCTGGCTCAGAATCAGCTGTCTCTTCTTTTGGATACAAAGAAAGCTTTGAGCCTTTCTTTTTTTTTTTTTTTTTTTTTTTTTAGAAAGGAGGGAGGTGGAGAAGGGGGGAGGGGCAGAGGTCAAAGAATGCCTGTGAGGAGTTAGATGGCACCCTGATAGTGGATTCCAAGTGAGCCTGACCTGGAGCAAGACCCTCCCTTCCTCCCTCCTTCCCTGGGGTGGGGGGGAGTATACCTTGCCTAAGGTAGGGGTTTTTGATATTCAATGATGGTCAATACTGGACAGATTTCTGCGACAGAGTCTTCAAGTACGGTCGCCCTAGTGCTCCTCCATCCATTCCATCCATTCTGTCCCATCTCCCCGCAACCTCCGTCCCTGTGGTCCCAATCCATCTGACTCCATTTTGGTGCAATTCCACATGTAAACAGTACCACCATCTTTCCAGCAGGTGGCAGTCACCACCCATCCGTGAGGCACAGACTTCTTTGGGTTTTGTGTGTGTGTGTTTCTTTGTTTTTGTACATGCACCATGTGTTTATTTCTTATTTGCAAATGAGGTGGTGGGTGGCTGTGGAGGAATGGGTACACCTCCCTCTAGCTCAGGATAGCCTCCACATTTCTTGTTGCTGCTGTCGTCATTTCCAAGGCAGAATATCTATCGCTCTAGCCTAGGCTGGGCTGGAACTCACGGGGATCCTCCTATGTCCCTGCGCCCCTCTTGAGTGCTGCCATTAAAGGCACGTGCCACCACCCCCAGCTCTGAGCTCTTGGAGTTCCAGGCCAGCTTCGGGCTACAGAGTGAGCTGGAAGTTAACAACAACAACAACAAAAAGCAAAAACAAACAAAAACCTACGAAGCTGGCAGACAGTTCAAAGAAAGAATAAAACTCACAAAGCTTTAAAATATGTTCTTTTTAGAACAAAGACAGACCAACTCAAAATCCAAAAGCTCACCTATGGAGAGAGGTGGTTTTGAACCTAGCCTTTCAAGCAAGCACCTTTATCATCTACGGAGTCCTTTCTCAAGCCTTCCTTCAGTTTTTGTTTGTTTGTAGGGTCTCACTCTAGCCCAGGGTGACCTGGAATTCATTCTGCATTCTCAAGGTGGCCTCGAATTTATGGCGATCCTCCTACCTCTGCCTCCCAAGTGCTGGGATTAAAGGCGTGCACCACCACACCCGGCTCTTTTTCTTTTTATTTACATGTGCATGTATAGGCACCTTAGGCTCTCTTGTCACCAGACATATACACTCTACGTTTTCTTTTAAATTTTTATTTTTAGAGAGAGAGAGAGAGAGACAGAGAGAGATAGAGAGGAGAATGGGCACAGCAGGGCCTCCAGGCACTGCAGATGCGCTCCAGATGCATGCGTCATTTTGTACACATGACTGTATTGTTGGTACTTGGAAACTGAACCCAGCTTTGCAGGCAAGCACCTTTCACCATGGAGCCATTTCTCCAGACTTCCTCACCCACCTCCCTTTTTCTTTTTTATTTACATGTGCATGTATGGGCACCCTTGTGTTCTTTGTGTAGTCTCAGGGTGGCCTTGAACTCAGGACAAACCTCCTAACTCTGGTCTCCCGAGTGCTGGGATTCAAGGCATGCGCCATCATGCCTGACCTTTTTATTTATTTATTTATTTTATTTACATGTGCATGCCAGGGCAGGGGTGGGGGGGCATGAACACCACAGGATCTTCAGGCACTGCAAATGCACTCCAGATGGATCATTTTGTAAACAGTGGCTGTATTGTGGGTACTGGGAAATCGAACCCGGCTTTGCAGACAAGCACCTTCCACCATGGAGCAGGCTGTCGGAGGTGAAAGCCTCCATCAGTTTTGTCAATATGTTCAATTATCCATTTTTGAATTTTCAAGGTAGGGTCTCACTCTAGCCAAGCCTGACCTGGAACTCACTATGTAATCTCAGGCTGGCTTTGAACTCATAGCTCACCACCTAGGGCTGCCTCCCCAGTTCTGGGATTAAAGGCGTATGCCACCACATCAACATCAATGGGTTTATTTATAATCATCATTCATGATGATTGAAAATTACAGATAAAATGAAAATGTTGCATAATAAGTCACATTTTACAAATTGGTTTTTTTTAATATTTTTGTTCGTTTTTATTTATTTATTTGAGAGAGACAGAGAAAGAGGCAGATAGAGAGAATCGGTGTGCCAGGGCCTCCAGCCACTGCAAACGAACTCCAGACACATGCGCCCCTTGTGCATCTGGTTTACGTGGGTCCTGGAGAGTCGAACTGGCATCCTTTCACTTTGCAGACAAGTGCCTTAACCACTAAGCCATGTCTCCAGCCCACAAATAGTTTTAATAGTTGTAATTTAGCAGGGATGACCCATATGTGCCATAGAATTCTCAGTGTTTCTAAAAAATCTAATTACTGTCAGAAATGGTTTCTTCAATATAAAGTTAAAGCATAACTATCCTTGCTCTTTTTCTTCAATGTCAAATTGGGATTTTTAATTATTTTGTGGATAAAGTAATGCCACCACAAATTCTGTGTTAATGGTGGTCCTTGTGTTCTGTGCTTATTGTTTTTTCATTAGTAATTGTGAATGTTACTGTATAAACATATGGCATATCGGTGGTTTTCCAATAGCTTACTCTTCTTGTGGTCCTTCACCACACCTGCATCCACTGTGGGGTCATGAAGGTGGGGACATCACCCCTCAGGATACACTTTCTAACCTTGAGGCTCTTAATTCTTTTGGCCCAGTGTTCAGCAATTCTTCTTGAGCTTGTAAGGCAAAAGGGATGTCTATATCTGCATACAGGTTTATGCTGCTTCTATTTTCTCCTTTAAGAAGTTATGAGTCATAGGACTTCTTACAACGTGCTCCTCCAGACACAAAGTGGCCTGGATATCCATGACCTCATAGTGCTGGACACTACCTACACAAGACCATCATAATAGGAGGAAAAGATCATGACATCAAAATAAGAGAGAGACTGAGAAGGGGAGGGGTATAATGGAGAATGGAGATTCAAAGGGGAAAGTGGGGCGAGGAAGGGTATTGCCATGGGATATTTTTTATAATGATGGAAGTTGGTAATAAAAAAATTTTGAAAAAAAAGAAGTTATGAGTCTCCTCGATTTCTACCACATCACCCAGAGGGTGGTCCTCAGGCAGGAAGGGATCCCAACAGTCATCTATAATGTCTTAGTCCTCTGGGACCTGGCAGATCCCAGCCAGATGTGACAAGATGACTCACATGCTTGCCTCATTTTTCTATCACACAGTGATTCTCTCTATCTTCCTGGTATTCACTTTTACCAGGAAGTTACAGATAAATTGTCAGATTGATTTACTGCAAATAGCCTGCTGAATCAGTGACCATGTGCTACACTGAATCATATTTTTGAAGCAGAGCAATATCTTAAAATTCATCCCATCAGTTAGAAGTTTCAAGCCTGCAATAATGAGGATGTCTGAAATATGAGTCAACAGGCTACAAAAGGTGTGTTTCTGTAGGAAAAACACACCACAGCTAAGAAGATGTATGTAAGGATGAGGTTAAAGGATCACCAGGAGTTCAAAGCCAGCTGGTAGAGAGAGACCCTGCCTCAAATATAAAAAAGACAGAAATTTCCGGGTGTGGCGGCGCACGCTTTTAATCCCAGCACTCAGGAAGCAGAGGTAGGAGGATTGCCTTGAGTTTGAGGCCACCCTGAGATTACTTAGTGAATTCCAGGTCAGCCTGGGCTAGAGTGAGACCCTACCTCGAAACACCCCAAAAGAAAAAAATTAAGGCAGAGATTTAAAAATCTGAGGGGAAGTTGAGTTCAGTTACTTGGACTACTAGTTTATCACTGTGGTTGATGATGAGAATGACTCAACTTTTGGAAGTGCACATGGATGTCAGTGCAGGATTCTAGAAAGAGAGGCAGGATTCCAAGACGTACAAGGAGCAGTGCCTGCTGACACGGGCCAGTAGGACTCTTTATTTGTAGGTTGAACCCCAATCACATTGGGGTTTTCAATTTCTTTTTTATTTGTTTGTTTATTTATTTTTAATATTCTTTTATTCATTTATTTCAGACGAAAGTTTGAAAGTACACATCGTATATTGATACCATCATGTCCCTCTTCCCTTGCCCCATTCGATGGAGGGCCTATATCTGTGGGATTGTGGGCGTTCACCATGTTGCTATGTTTTATAAGTTTTGGGAGGCAGCAGCCAGCCAATGGAGAGAGCTTCTGCATATTGCCTCACACCCTCTGGCTCTTCCGCACAACTCCCTGAGCATTGGTAGCTGTGTTTTAAGTCGATTCTAATGTTGAGTTCTTAGTGCTTCTATAAACCTGCTTTGGTACATCTTGTATATCTCCCTATTACACTAGTGCAGGTTTTTAAACTCTGCCTACAAGCAGATCCCAACCAGATGGTAGTGTACCTGGAAATTACAGATTCTCTAAGCTAGCTCTCACCCTAGGTTAGGGAATCTAGTCTTTCCAGATAAATTGTCAGATTGATCAACTGAAAATTGACTGCTGAGTCCATGACCATGTGCTACACTGAATCATTTTTTGAAATGGAGCGATATTTTATCAATATCACTTTTCCATCACACTGATATTCCCTGAATCTTCCTGGTGTGTTCGCTTTCACCTGGAAGTTACAGGTTCTCCTACATGGCAGCATACTATTGGGTTGCTCTGTAAAAATCCCATTCCAGGCTAAGGTTACTACATACACAGTTGTCTTATTTTTGTTCTTGGATTGATTTATTCACAATTTGTTTTTAAAAGTGGGAACAGCTTCTGAAATGTGTGGATCTCACAGTTAATCCCTTCTAGTCATTGCATAGTAAGTACCAGATAGCACCCTTTTTATCTAAGTGAAAGGATGTCTTCTTTTCACTTGATGAAACCACCTGGTATTCGACTTGTTTCTATAGGTTTTTCATTCTCAAAAGCTCCTTGTGGAAAAGTTTGTAACCCAGTCTCAATTTTACTATCATGATACAAAGTCCTTGAAAACAGTATGTGTCTGTCCTTAAGCAATAGGGCTCATATAGTTTTTTCCCTGGTTTTTAAAGTATATTCAGTACTGGGTTGGAGAGATGGCTTAGCGGTTAAGGTGTTTGCCTGCAAAACCAAAGGACCTCTGTTTGATTCCCCAGGACCCACGTAAGCCAGATGCACAAGGTGGAGCATGCTTCTGCAGTTCATTTGTAGTGGCTGGAGGCCCTGGTATTCCGTGTGTGTGTGTGTGTGTGTGTGTGTGTGTGCGTGCGCGCGCGTGCGCCCCTTTCCCTCTCTCACTCTCTCAGATAAGTACATAAATAAATATTTTAAATTAAAAAATAATATTTAGTACTTTCTTCAGAAGGACATAAAAGATGTTTTCCAAAAGTGTTTTATAAAAGGTTCTTTTAAAACTGGTGGAAGTATTTACCTATGGAAGGTGAAAACTTCAGTCAGTTTGACAGTAAGTACCTTCATTTATTATTGGTTTTTCAAGGTAGGGTCTCACTCTAGCCCAGGCTGACCCGGACCTCACTAGGTAATCTCAGGCTGGCTTTGAACTCATAGCAAACCACCTTCTTTGGCTTCCCTAGTGCTGGCATTAAAGGTGTGTGCCGCCACATCAAGCTCAAGGGTTTTATTTATAGCCATGATTTGTGATGATTGAAAATCACAGATTAAATGGAAATGTTACATAGTAGTTCAAATGTTACAAATAGTTTTAAATATTTGTAATTTACCAGGGTTGACCTAGATAGGAACAAGTGTTTGCCGTAGAAATCTCCCTAATGCTAATGATATCATTATCTGGCAAGCACAGGTCTAAGTCCAGTGCAAACATACTAAAAATGTTTCTAAAAAATATAATCACTGTCTGAAATGGTTTCTTCAATATGAGGGTAAAGCATAACTCCTTACTCTTTTTCTTCAATAACAGATTGGGATTTGTAATGCCACCAAAACTTCAGTGGTAATAGTGGTCCTTACCCCGTTTTCATTAGTAATTGTGAATGTTACTGAATGAACAGTGCCATGTTGGTGGTTTTCCAATGGTTCTTCTCCACACCTACATCCATTGTGGGGTCATGAAGGCTCCCGAGAGTCTCTGCGTGGGGACACCATCCCTTCCAGGCTCTAAATTCTTTCTGCCCAGTGTTCAGCAATTTTCCCTGAACTTCTAAGCAAAAGGTATTCACTTTCAGCTGGAACTTGCAGATTCTCTAACTTAGGGTGACAGCTTTAGCGCTCTGTCTCGCTGTCTCTCTGTCTGTTACCCCTTCCTTTGTCTGTCTGTCTGTCCTTCACCCCAACCTCTGTCTGTGTTTCTGTCTGTGAGCCTTGTGTCAGTCTGTCCATCTGTCAGTCCTGCCAGGCAGGCAGGTGGGCAGGTCTGGTGTGGTGATGTCACCTTCACCCCATCCCCTCCCTCCCAGGCCAGTGTTTTCAGGTCAGGGCTGGTATGACTAGGTGGATGGTTGTGGGGAGGAGGACTGAAAGGAGGTGGGGGCAGGGCCTGGAGGATGCCTGACCGGTGATGCTGGCCATTGCCCCCCCCCCACAGCCCAACCCCCACGTGTCAGTCACAGTCCCTGAAGTCCTGCACCCCGGGCCTGTGTGCACATGCGTGTGTGTGAGTATGCAGGCAGAGTAGACTAGGTGCTTCCACAGTCACGCGGTGCAGACCATGGGTGCAGTCCATGCGCGTGCACCTCCTCAGAGTGCTAAGGGCTTGGTTCCCACATTCCTCCACTGTGCACGCAGTAGGTGCATGCCAACCCATTGTTGGTGCAAACTGCGTGCCAACGTCCACAGTGCACACAGTCAGTGCATACATCATGCAGATGTCCACAGTGTGCATAAGACCATTGGTGTACTCCGTGTAGGCTCTCACGGTGTAAACAGTAGGCGCATACTCCGTGAAGGCGCCCATGGTGTAGCCTTATCAGGGCATACTCCGTGCATCCCGCCACAGTGTACACACTTGTTTCCTCCATGCACTCTCCTTTCACAGTGTAGATGGCTGGTGCATACTGTGTGCAGACGTCCACCGTGCGCACAGTTGGTGCATCAATATGCACAGTTAGTGCATAATTCATGGAGACTTCCACAGTGTAGGCAGTCGGTGAATACTATGTGCTCTCACCTTCAGCGGTGCACACATTTGATGCCTACTGCATGAAGACTTCCGCTGTACAAATAGTTGGTGCATAATTCCCAGAAACTTCCACAGTGTAGACAGTTAGCACATACTTCTATGGTGTAGACAGCTGGTGCCTAATGTGTGCAGACTTCCATGGTGTGTAGAAAGTCAGTGCCTAGCCAGTCATGGTGGTGCACGCCTTTAATCCCAGCACTTGGGAGGGAGAAGTAGGAGGCTCACCAAGAGTTTGAGGCCAGCCTGGGACAACATAGTGAATTCCAGGTCAAAATAAATAAAAAAGAAAGTCAACACTAATCTGTGCAGCTGCCCACAGCTTGTATGTTCAGTGCAGATGTGCATGGTGTAACAAATAACCCTAACTCTAACACTAACTGTAACAACCCTACACCAACTCCAACACCAAACACTAACCCTAATTCTAAAACCTAAACTCCAAATGCTAACCCTGAACCCTAACCCCTAACCCTAATACCTAACATCTAAACCGAACCTTAACTAACCCTAACAACTCTAAACCCAAGCCCAACACCAACACCTAACCCTAAAACCTAAACTCTAAATACTAACCCTTAACCATAACCACTAACCCTAACCCTAAATTTAATCCTAACCTTAACTGTAAACACTAAACCCTAATTGTAAATTCTACACTCTAAGCCTAACTCTCAAACAATTCTAACACTCTACCTGAAATCCTAACCCCTAACACCCAACCCCTAAATGTGACAGTAACAGTAACAGTAACTCCTAACCCTAACACTAAACCTAACCTTAAACCCTAAAACTAAACCTAACCTCTAACCCTAAACTTAACAACCCTAACCCTAACAACACTAACACTAACCCATAATCCCCAAGACCTAATCCTAACACCTAACCACTATCACTATGCCTAACTCTAAACACTAACCTGTAAAACCTAACCCCTAACCCTAAATCTAACAACCTAACCCTAACAACCCAAACCCTAACAACCCAAACCCTAACCACAACAGCCCTAACACTAACCCTAAAAACACTAACCCTAACCCACTCCTAACCCTAACCCTAAACTTTACTCTAAACCCTAACCCTACACCTAACCCCTACCCCTAACCCTAAAGCTAACCCTAAATAACCCTAACCCTAATCATAAACCTCATCCCTAACCCTAACCTTAAACCCTAATCTTAACACCACTAATCCTAAACCCAACCCCGAAGCCTTAACCCAACTTTAATTTTAACTCTGAACCGCTAACCTCTAACCCTAACACCTAACCTTAAACCCTAATCTTAACAACACTAACCCTAACCCTAATCCCAACCCCTAACCCTTAACCAAACTCTAACCTGTAACCTCTAACCCTAAACCTAACCCTGAACATTGAACCCTGGACCCCTGAATCTTGACCCCCGAACCCTAACCCCAATGCTTAAACCCAAAACCCAAGACCTTAAACCCTAACAACCCTAACCCTAACAACCCTTACCCTAGCCACCCTAACTGTAACCCGAACAACCCTAACTCTAATCCCCCTAACCCTAACCTCCCTGTGGTGGTTTGATTCAGGTGTCCCCCATAAATTTAGGTGTTCTGGATGCTAGGTTCCCAGCTGATAAGAGATTTGGGAATTAACGCCTCCTGGAGGTAGTGTATTGTTGGGGGTGGGCTTATGAGTGTTATAGACAGTTTCCCCATGCCAGTGTTTGGCACATTCTCCTGTTGCTATGGTCCACCTTATGTTGGCCAGGGGATGATGTCCACCCTCTGCTCATTCCATCATTTTCCCCTGCCATCTTGGAGCTTCCCCTCAAGCCTGTAAACCAAAATAAACTTCTTTTTCCCAGAAGCTGCTCTTAGTTGGTTGATTTCTACCAGCAATGCAAACCTGACTGCAACAGTAAAGTAGTACCGAGGAGTGAGATTGTAAGTACAGCTTGATGGACTATACTGGTCAGCATTGAAAGGCCTAAATGCAGTAAGAACTATGGACTGTGAGGTTTAGCTTATGAGGGTGAGAAAGAGCTTTGCTTGGACTGGGCTAGAAATTTGCATGAGGCTTGCTGTTATGCCCATGTCCTGAGAAGTTGGGCACGGTTGCTTTGTGTAGAAATGAACTGGTGTGAATAGAGGGATATGGCACAGAAAGAAAAATCTTTGGCCCTAAATTGCTGCCCCTTCACCTGCAAATTGCTTGAGAGATTATAACCTTTCAGATTGGGCTAGCTGACCTGCACTGGAGCAACAGGAAGAATGTAGACTCTTTTGAAGGGACCTGAGTGCTCAAGGAGTGTCCTGTTCTTCAAAGTCTGCCTTATTCCCCCCTGGATTAACAAATTGGCATGCTACCTGGTATTGTGGAGTATAAGAAATGCTGGAAAGAGGGTCATTGAGTTTGCAACACAGTCTTATGTTTTGGAAATGGCCATGGGCAGTGTGAAACAGGTTTGCTGAATGCCTGCATGGGGACCCCATGGGGCCATGAGGATGAACCATGGGTTGCAATGGAGATGCCAGGACCACAAGATGGCTGCCAAGGAAAGCTGCCAGCCTCAATGAAGTTTTCCAGGACTGTGAGTAGCCTAGCTGGAGGGGCAGAATTGGAATGCCAGAGACTTGTTGCTTGTTAGAATTATCAGACTTGGAGACTTGTCAATGGCTACAGTTGTTGGACTTGAAGCTACAGAGTTTGATGTTTGCCCTGGTTCTTTAAATCTTGTATTGGTTGAATATTTCTTTGTTATGCCCAATGCTATATCTTTTGCAGTGTGATTGTTTATTCTGTGCCATTATGGGTTTTTTGAGGTTAATTTTTGGTATTATGGCCCCGTTCAAAGATCTTGGACTATGGGGATGTATGAACATCATTGGAATTGATAAAAACTACGGGGACTTTTAAAGTTAGATGAAGCTGGGTGTGGTGGTGCATGCCTTTAATCCCAGCACTTGGGAGGCAGTTGTAGGAGGATTGTCATGAGTTCCAGGCCACCCTGAGACTACATAGTGAACTCCAGGTCAGCCTGAGCTAAAGTGAGACCCTACCTCGAAAAAACAAGAAAAAAAATAAAATAAAATAAATAAAGTTAGATAAATGCATTGCATTTTACAACATGTATGGTTATCAGTTTATGGGGGCCAGGAGTGGAATGTGGTGTTTTGATTCAGGTGTCCCCCATAAACTTAGGTGTTCTGAATGCTAGGTTCCCAGCTGATGGAGATTTGGGAATTAATGCCTCCTGGAGGGAGTGTATTGTTGGGGGTGGGCTTATAGGTGTTATAGCCAGTTTCCCCATGCCAGTGTTTGGCACATTCTCCTGTTGCTATGGTCCACCTTATGTTGGCCAGGAGATGATGTTCACCCTCTGCTCATGCCATCATTTTCCCCTGCCATCATGGAGCTTCCCCTTCAGCCTGTAAGCCAAAATAAACCACTTTTTCCCAGAAGCTGCTCTTGGTTGGGTGATTTCTATAAGCAATGCAATCCTGGCTGCAACACTCCCAAACAAATCTAACCCTTAACCCTAACAACCCTAATCCTAACCCCAACCCTAACCCTAACAACCCTAACCCTAACCACCCTAACCTTAACAACTCTGATCCTTAACCCTAACAACCCTAACCCTGAACCCCGGGCCCTAGATCCCGACCCTGGAATACTGACCCCTGGCCCCCAAACCCCAACTCCTAAACCCTAAACAAAAAACCCTAAACTCTAACCCTTATCCTCTAACCCTAACCTTAACTCTAACAACCCTAATCTTAACCACCCTCACCCTAACAACCCTTAACCCTAACAACCCTAGCCCTAAATCCTGGACCCTGACCCCCATCCCCAACCTTGAACCCTGACCTCAAAACTTAACAACCTTAACCTAACAATCCTAACTCTAAACCCAACCCTAACCCTAACATCCCTAACCCTAACCTCTCACACTAACCGTTAACCCCTAACCCTAAACCTCACCCTTAACCCTAATCACGATACTAAACCCCAACCCTAACCCCCTAACCCTAAAACCCATCCCCAACCAAAACCCTAACCCCTAACAAACTCTAACCCTAACTCTAACACCCTAACCCTAAAACCCTAAACCCTGACTGTAAACTGTAAACTCTAATCGCTAACCCTAAGCCTAACTCCTAACCTCAACTCCTAACCCTAACCCCAATCTCTAACCCTAACCCTAAACCCTAACTCTTAACCCAACATTTTAAACTTTGATTAACTCTCCTCCCAACACCTTCTCTCCTCTGTCCCCTCCTCTGACCACACTTAAACCATTTTTTAAACTTTATTTTATTTTATTTGTTTTAGAGAGATAGAGAAAAATGGACACGCCAGGGCCTTCAGCCATTGCAAGCAAACTTCAGACACATGCATGACCATGTGCCCCTGGTTTATGTGAGTCATGCAGAATGGAACCTGGGTCCCTGGGCTTTGCAGGTAAGCCCTTTAACCACTAAGCCATCTCTCCAACCCCCACTTAAATCATTTTACCCTCATTATTATGCCCCTCTCTTACATGTCTACTATATACTACCCTTAAGCCTTCCTCTCTCCTCCCTCCCTCATGGGCCCTTCCTGGCCTCCACTACTGACTCTTACTCCAACTAATATACAAATGTAAAAATTTGAAACTAGGATTCACATATGAGAACATGTATCATTTGACTTTCTGAGCCTTGATTACCTTTCTTAGTATGGTGGCTTTCTTGTGAGCTTTTTAATTATTTATTTCTTTTAAAAAATATTTTTATTTATTTATTTGAGAAAGAGGAGAGAGAGAGAGAATGGGCATGCCAGGGCCTCCAGCCACTGCAAACGAGCACCAGATGCATGTGCCACCTTGTGCATCTGTCTTACGTGGGTCCTGGGAGTTGAATCTAGGTCCTTTGACTTTGCAGGGAAGCACCTTAACTGTTAAGTCCTCACCCCAGCCCTAATTGAGTTATTTCATTGTTTATTTCCATTAGTTTTTTTTTTTTTTTTTTTTTTTTTTTTTTTTTCGAGGTAGGGTCTCGTTCTAGCCCAAGCTGACCTGGAATTCACTATGCAGCCTCAAACTTACAACGATCCTCTTACCTCTGCCTTCCTTGTGCTGGTATTAAAGACCTGCACCACCAAGTCCAGCTCTATTAGGTGATCCCCCTCCCCCCAGCATCTCTGTATCTTTATTGTGCCTCATTTGAAGCTTTTGGTTTGATTTTTCTCCTTGCATTTAGCTTATTGTGCTCTCTTGGAATTTATTCAGGCATTTGATATGTCCTCTTTGAATTCATTGCATTGATCCTGCTATTTAACTCTTTTGGTCAATTTTATTCTTTTTTGTTGTTCTTGTTTTTCAAGGTAGGGTCTCACTATGGCCCAGGCTCACCTGGAATTCACTCTGTATTCTCAGGGTGGCCTTGAACTCACGGCAATCCTCCTACCTCTGCCTTCCGAGTGCTGGGATTAACGGCATGCGCCACCACGCTTGGCTTTAAAAATATTTTTATTCACTTATTTGCAAATAAACAAAAGAGAGATTAACAGAGAGAATGGGCAGGCCTTGGTCTCCAGCCATTACAAATAAACTCCAGATGCATGTGCCACTATGTGCATCTGGCTTTCGATGGGTACTGGGTAATCAAACTTGGGAACTCAGTGTTAGGTTTGTGCAGGCAACTACTTTAACAGCTGAGCCATCTCTCCAGCCCTGCATTTCTTTTTTGTTTTGTTTTGTTTTGTTTTTGTTTTTCTTATTTTTTTATTCAAATTTTTGTTAACAACTTCCATGATTATGAAAAATATCCCATGGTAATGCCCTCCCTCCCTCTTCTTTCCCCTTTGAAACTCCATTCTCCATCATATCCCCTCCCCATCTCAATTAGTCTCTCTTTTATTTTGATGCCATGATCTTTTCCTGCTATTATGATGGTCTTGTATAGGTAGTATCAGACACTGTGAGGTCATGGATATCCAGACCATTTGTGTCTGGGGGGAGCATGTTGTAAGGAGTCCTTTGGCTCTTATATTCTTTCTGCCACCTCTTCCACATTAGACCCTGAGCCTTGAAGGTGTGATAGAGATGTTACACTACTGAGCACTCTGGTCACTTCTTTCCAGCACCATGATACCTTCTGAGTCATCCCAAGGTCACTGCCATCTGAAAAGAGTAGCATTAATATGGGTATGAACATTAAGAGAAATGCTTACTGGGCAGTTTGATAAGCATAGTATATGCATTTAGCCAGACAGCAACAGACATTACACCCCTAGGGCTCATGACTACCCCTGTTTTAAGTTTTCAGTATCAGGGATGTATTCCCTCTCATGGAGCAGGCCTCTAGTCCAATTACAGGGCAGTTGGTGTCCACCATGACAGACATGCCACTATTGCATCCATTGGTTCATTTGGCCTGGCTGGTCAAATATAAGGCTTGCAGTGTCCACTGTTGAGTATCTTCACTGGTGATTTCTCTCTCTGCCATTGAACTGCATGCAGAATGGCTTCTTCCAGGTTTCTGTCAGTTAGTCTACATGGAGGAGGTTATCAGCTCAGCTCCAGCAGGATTTTTCAGTGGCCTTGCAGCCCAAGTATGTGGAGTCTTCAGCAATAGGGTCTTACCGTCTATTCCTGGTGGGGAACCAAGGGCCTTGTCAATGTCCTATAGTGTTTGGGGGGCATCAGGGACCCCCCTGGCCAACAACTCACTGGACGGTATCCCATCCCTGGCACTGAAAATTTTCTAGCAACAACCTACAGGTCCTGAGTGTTCCATTGTCCAAAAAAGTAGGATTTCGTATGATTTATTTATATCTTCTTAGATTTTGATTAGCCCTCCCTCCACCTTTCCTTTACTCAATCTCTTCCCCTGACCTCACTTTGGGCCTTTTCACCCCCATTAATCTATTCTTCTACCTATATATATACAATACCATCCTATTAAGTAGCCCCTTCCCTTCCATTCTCATCCCTTTATATTTCTTTTCTACTTTAGTGGCCTTTGCTACTGAGTTTTCTTCCTACTCACATGGAAGTCTGATCATCTGTAGCTAGGATCCACATGAGAGAGAACATGTGATGCTTGGCTTTCCGGGCCTGGGTTACCTTACTTAGTATAATCTTTCCCAGATCCATCCATTTTCCTGCAAATTTCATAACTTCATTTTTCTTTACTGCTGAGTAGAACTCTATTGTATACATGTGCCATATCTTCATTATCCACTCATCAGTTGAGGGACATCTAGGCTGGTTCCATTTCCCAGCTATTGTGAATTGAGCAGCAATAAACATGGTTCAGCAAGTATTTCTAAGGTAATGAGATGAGTCCTTAGGATATATGCCTAGGAGTACTATAGCTGGGTCATATGGTAGATCTATTTTTAGCTGTCTTAGGAACCTCCACACTGATTTCCACAATGGCTGGTATTGCATCGCCAACAGTGTAGAAGGGTTCCTCTTTTTCCGCATCCTCACCAGCATTTATGATCATTTGTTTTCATGATGGTAGCCAATCTGACAGGAGATGGAATCTCAACATAAAAAATCTGCATTTCCCTGATGACTAGAGTTGTAGAACATTCTTTTAAATGCTTATATGCCATCTGTATTTCTCCTTTTGAGAACTCTCTATTTAGTTACATAGCCCATTTTTAGTTGGCTTGTTTGATTTCTTATTATTTAACTTTTTGAGTTCTTTGTATATCCTAGATATTAATCCTCTATCAGATGTATAGCTGGCAAAGATTTTTTTCCAATTCTGTAGGCTGCCTCTTTGCTTTATTCACAGTGTCCTTTACCATACAAAATCTTTGTAATTTCAGGAGGTCCCAGCGGTTAATCTGTGGTTTTATTGCCTGAGCAATTGGAGTTATATTCAGAAAGCCTTTGCCAAGACCAATATGTTGAAGGGTTTCCCCTACTTTTTCCTCTAGCAATTTCAGTGTTTCAGGTCTGATGTTAAGGTCTTTAATCCATTTGGACTTAATTCTTATGCATGGAGAGAGAGAAGAATCTATTTTCATTCTTCTACAGATATATATCCAGTTTTCCCAGCACCATTTGCTGAAGAGGCTGTCTTTTCTCCAGTGAGTATTTTTGGCATTTTTATCGAATATAAGGTGGCTATAGCTACCTGGACTTACATCTGGGTCCTCTATTCTGTTCCATTGATCTACATGTCTGCTTCTGTGCCAGTACCATGCTGTTTTTGTTACTATGGCTCTGTAGTATAGGTTAAAATCAGATATGGTGATACCACTAGGCTTATTTTTGTTGCTCGGTATTATTTTAGATATTCAAGGTTTTTTGTGATCCATGAATTTTTGGATTGTTTTTTCTATTCCTGCGAAGAATGCCATTGGAATTTTGATGGGGATTGCATTAAATGTGTGGATTGCTTTTGGTAAGATTGTCATTTTCATAATATTGATTCTTCTGATCCAGGAACAAGGGATGTTTTCCCATTTCCTAGTGTCTTCTACAATTTCTTGCTTTAATGTTTTAAAGTTTTCATTGTAGAGATCCTTCACTTCCTTGGTTAGGTTTATCCAAGGTACTTTATTTTCTTTGATGCAATTGTGAATGGGAGTGATTCTCTGATTTCATCCTGTTTGTTTGTTTTTAGCATATAGGAAGGCTACTGATTTCTGTATATTTATTTTGTATCCTGCTACATGGCTGTAGGTGTTTATCAGCTCTGACAGTTTGCTGGTAGAGCCTTTAGTGTCCTTTATATATAGAATCATGTCATCTGCAAATAATAACTTGACCTCTTCCTTTCCAATTTGTATCCTTTTTATGTGCATCTCTTGCCTTATTGCTATGGCTAAGACTTCCAGTACTATATTAAATAAAAGTGGGAACAGTGGACACCCTTGTCTTGTTCCTGATTTTAGTGGAAAAGCTTCCAGTTTTTCCCCATTTAGTAATATGTTGGCGGTAGGCTTGTTATAAATAGCCTTTATTATACTGAGATATGTTCCTTCTATTCCCAGTCCTCTGTAGGACTTTTATCCTGAAGGGATGTTGGATTTTGTTAAATGCTTTTTCTGCGTCCAATGAGATGATCATGCAATTTTTGTCCTTCAGTCCATTTATATAATGTATTACATTTATCAATTTGCATATGTTGAACTATCCCTGCATCTCTGAGATAAAGCCTACTTGGTCAGGGTGAACATATCTTTCTGATATATTCTTGTATTCTGTTTGCCAATATTTTATTGATAAGTTTTCATCTATGTTCATGAGGGAGATTGGTCTGTAATTTACCTTTTTTTATTCTATCTTTGCCTGGTTTTGGTATCAGGGTGATGCTGGCTTTGTAGGAGTTTGGTAGGATTCCTTCTTTTTATATTTTATGGAAAAGCTTAAGAAGCAATGGTGTTAGTTCTTCCCTGAAGGTCTGGTAAAATTCACCAGTGAATCCATCTGAGCCTGGACTTTTTTTGGTTTGGAGATTTTTGATAACTGCTTGGCTCTCCATACTTTTTATAGGTCTATTAAGTGATTAATTTCATCTTGATTTAATTTAGGTAGGTCATATAAATCAAAGAAATCATCCATTTCTTTCAGATTTTCATACTTAGTGGAGTATATGTTTTTTTTGTTGTTTTTTTTTTTTAATTTTTTTTTTGTTTATTTTTACTTATTTTATTTATTTATTTGAGAGTGACAAAGAGAGAGAGAGGCAGAGAGAGAGAGAGAGAATGGGCGCGCCAGGGCCTCCAGCCACTGCAAACGACCTCCAGATGCGTGCGCCCCCTTGTGCATCTGGCTAACATGGGTCCTGGGGAACCGAGCCTTGAACCGGGGTCCTTAGGCTTCACAGGCAAGCGCTTAACCGCTAAGCCATCTCTCCAGCCCGAGTATATGTTTTTATAGTATGTCCTTATGATTTTTTTAATTTCTCTGGTATCTGTTGTGATGTTGCCTTTTTCATCTCTAGTTTTATTAGTTTGTGTCTCTTTCTTTTGGTCAGATTTGCTAAGGGTTTATCAATCTTGCTTATCCTTTCAAAGAACCAACTCTTTGTTTCCTTGATTCTTTGGATTGTTTTTTTTTTTTTTTTTTTTTTGGTTTCTATTTCATTAATTTCTGCCCTAATCTTTATTATCTCTTCCAATCTACTGATTTTTGGTTTGCCTTGTTCTTCTTTTTCCAAGGCTTTAAGGTGAAGCATTAGGTCGTTTACTTGTGACCTTTCTAATTTCTTAATATAGGCACTTAAAGCTAAAAATTTCCCTGTTAGGACTGCCCTCGTTGTGTCTCAGAGATTTTGGTATGTTGTATTCTCATTATCATTTGACTCTATGAATTTTTAAATTTCCTTCTTGATTTCTTCATTGACACATTCATCATTTAGTAGTGTATTGTTTAGTTTATATGATTTTTGTGTATGCTCTATAGCTTTTTTTGCTATTGATTTGTACTTTGATTCCATTGTGGCCAGACAGAATGCAAGGAATTATTTCAGTTTTCCTGTATTTGTTAAGATTTGCTTTGTTTTTAATATATGGTCTATTTTAGAGAATGTTCCATGTGCTGCTGAAAAGAATGTATATTCTGCAGCATTTGGATGAAATGTCCTGTAGATATCTGTTAGGTCCATTTGTTCTATGACCTCATTTAATCCAGATGCCTCTCTGTTCATTTTTTTCCCAGGATGACCTGTCAATTGATGAGAGTGGGGTGTTGAAGTCACCCACTACCACTGTGTTTGGTGTTATCTGTGACCTTAGTTCTAATAGCATTTGTTTGATAAATTTGGGAGCCCCCATGTTAGGTGCATGTATGTTTAGGATTTCAGTGTCCTCCTGTTGGAGTGTGCCTTTAATCAATATAAAGTGACCTTCCTTATCTTTCTTAACTAATGTTGGACTGAACTCTATCTTGTCAGACATTAGGATAGCAACCCCTGCTTGTTTTCTAGGCCCATTTGCTTGAAACACTGTTATCTACCCTTTCACCCTAAGATAGTGTCCATCCTTTGTAGAAATCTGGGTTTCTTGGAGGCAACAAATTGAAGGATCCTGCTTTTTTGTTTGTTTGTTTGTTTGTTTGTTTTTATTTAGTTATTTGAGAGCGACAGAGAGAAGGAAGGAGAGGGGGAGGGAGAGAGAGAGAGAGAGAATGGGCGCGCCAGGGCCTCCAGCCATGGCAAACGAACTCCAGACATGTGCACCTCCTTGTGCATCTGGCTAACGTGTGTCCTGGGGAATCGAGCCTCGAACTGGGGTCCTTAGGCTTCACAGGCAAGCACTTAACCGCTAAGCCATCTCGCCAGCCCAGGATCCTGCTTTTAACCCAGTCTGCAAACCTATGTCTTTTGGTTGGGGCATTGAGGCTGTTGATATTAAGAGATATTATTGAAAGGTGTGTATTTATTTTTTCCATTATTTTGTAGTTCTTCCAGTTTTATCTTTGCTCTCTTGTGTTAACTAGTATTTGAATATGGTTTGTTTTTTTCCAGATTCCTTAGATGTGTGCTTTTCTTTCTCTTCAGTATGGAGGATTCTTTCAAGTATTTTTTGTAGAGCTTGTTTTGTCTTCAAATACTCCTTTAGCCTGCTTTTGTCATGGAATGTCCTTATTTCTCTGTCTATTTGAATGGATAGCTTTGCAGGATAAAGTAACCTTGGTTGGCAGTTGTTATCTTTCAGAACTTGGAATATATCACTCCAAGCCCTTCTGGCTTTTAAAGTTTGTGCTGAGTAATCTGCTGTGATCCTGATGGGCTTGCCTTTGTAGGTAACTTGATTTTTCTCTCTAACTGCTTTCAATATTTTTTCTTTGGTTTGTGTGTTTGGTAGTTTGATTATAATATGGCAAGAAGAGGTTCTTTCCAGGTTTTGTCTGTTTGGTGTTCTAAAGGATTCCTGTATCTGCATTGGCACCTCTTTCCCAATTTGGGGGAGGTTTTCTTCTATGATTTTGTTGAAGATGCCTACTACGCCTTTGGAGTGAAATTCTTGTCCTTCTCCTATACCTTGAATTCTCGTCCTGAATATCTTGAAATTCCCATTCATACTTTCCTATCAGTTTGTCTTTCTCTTTATTGTACTGTATTAGATCTGCCACCTGGTCTTCTAGCTTAGAGATTCTATCCTCTCCTTCATCCATTCTACTGGTGAGATTTTCTACAGAGTTTTCTTTTTCTTTTTAATTTCATTAACTGTGTTCTTCATTGCTAGTAATTCTGACTGGTTTTTCTTTATTGTTTCTATTTCCTTATTTATGTCTTGTATTGACCTCTTTATTTCATTAAATTGGTGTCCTGTGTCTTCTTTGGTGCCTTTGATTTCCTCTTTCATTCCTTTGATTTCTTCTTTGACTTCTTTGAACATATTTATAATCATTCTTTTGAAATCTTTCTCAGGCATTTCCTCTACTCATTCTCACTGGATATTATTTCTGATGCATTAATACTTTTTGGTGGATTTATATTGCTTTGATTTTTTGGTGTTTCTTGTGTTATAATGTATATATTTTTGCATCTTGGATTAATTTAATTTTCTAGTTAGCTGCAGTATTATTAGATGTATCAATCAATGTAATGCTATATATCTTCAGGGTAGGAGCTTAAGGTGCTAGGTGTGGCTCTCAACACTCTCAGAGTATCTATAGAAGTGACCCTAGGTGTTGGGTTTGCCTGCTATGATAGTATTCAAGTAGGCTGAGTGGAACAAAATATAGGCAGATTCTAAAATTTAACTAAACAATGTATACTTTCAATGAAAAACAGCACAGAGTATTTATGCAATAGTAGGTATTATGACAACCAGATCCTCTAACTGTCCCTTAGGGTGCTGTGGTGCCCCTCCACACCCTTAATCCTGACAACAAGGAGGTTAAGATTTCTGGTCTGTTGAGGGTTCCAAGTCAGCTTGTGACCAAGTGATACCCTTCCCTAATGTACAACCAAAGAGGAAACAAAGCCACTATAAGTCAAGAAGCAACAAATAACAAGCCCAAAATATAGCTTATTTAAGAATGGCAAATCCAACTATCCATCAGATTTAACATATAATTTATACTGATATGGAAGGTGCATTTAGCACTTCCATTTCAGGCCTATATACCAGGTTTATTAGGCGGGTTCTGACTTGGTGTAATCCCAGTTACCTTTTGGGATGATTTTGGTCTCAGTTATGCTGTGCTCCTGCTTGGGTCCCTCTTTGGTGCACTGTGGGTTCAAGTATGCTGGCTGGGTCACTGCATCGCGGCTCTGTTCACCGGTGCTGGGTGCTGTGAGCTCCCTTCTGTTGGTCTCTGGTGCTTGCTGGTGCTTGCACTGGCGGTGGGGGAGGGGAGGCTGTAGATGGTGGCTCTAGTTCTCTCGCTGGTTCACGTGATCCTCTACCTCATGATCTCCTCCTTTGTTGTTCACTGTGGTTCTCCCTTCATGTTTCTTGAGTTTGGGAAGAGCTCCTGTGTGAGCGGAAAATCCCCTCACCTGGCTTTTCCTGTGGCTCAAGCCGAGCCTGGTAGCTGTGGCCCCACGGACCTGGTGCCACTGCTGCTGGAGCTGCTTCTGCCTGCCTATGTGGGCTCTGGATGCTCTGGATCTCTCCTACTTCTCTGCTGCCATTTTAATTTCTTATGCACCTCACTTTTTAGTAGAAGAGTGTATTTTGCTGGAGATGTTTTGGCTTTTTCTCCCCTAGGCTGCTTTGGCGTGGTTCCTACACTGCCATCTTAACCAGAAGTCCTCTCCCTGCAATTCTTATATCTACAATTTGTGTATGTCTCTGCCATATATGCTATACATATGGTATAGCATGTAACCTTCAAAATGTTATGAATTGTTTTCTGATATATTTAAGTCCTTACAAAATATCTAGCACAAAAATAGGCTCTCAATAAATATTTGGTGAGTTAATGCATGAAGGGAATAATAAATTTCACCCATGTTAACATGTAGGATTCCAATAGTCTAAGCAGTGTTTAGTTTTAAAGAAACCAATATTAACTAACACAGGCTAAGCACTTTTGAGAGCAGTTATGAATATTATCTTATTTAATTCTCAAAATAAGCTTTCCAGATGTGATTATAATGGGATGCTTGAGGTACAGGAAAGTCCTTGAACCACAAATCCTAGGTTTGTTTCTAATTTTAATTAAAGAATTGATTAGGGCTGGAGAGATGACTTAGCGGTTAAGCGCTTGCCTTGTGAAGCCTAAGGACCCTGGTTTGAGGCTCGATTTCCCAGGACCCATGTTAGCCAGATGCACAAGGGGGCACACACATCTGGAGTTCGTTTGCAGTGGCTGGAAGCCCTGACATGCCCATTCTCTCTCTCTCTCTCTATTCTATCTACCTCTTTCTCTCTCTGTTGCTCTCAAATAAATAAATAAAAATAAACAAAAAAAACATTAAAAAAAGAATTGAATAAAAAAGATTGAGAAAGTTAACTATTAAGTTATTATATTTATTGAGGGAAGTACACAGCCAAAGAAAGACACCCATGTGGCTAGAGATCCCACATGGAAGGCCTGAAAAAACCATGGAAAGGAAAGAGAGAAAAGAAAGTTCAAGGAGTTCCTGCCATGTGGAGAGCTGGAAGGGATAAAGGAGCCCATGGGGGAGAGTAAGGGCTAGGGGGTTCTGTTCTGGCCCTGGGCCAGTTTTTCAGGGGAAAAACTCACCTACAGATGGAAGTTCCAAAGTGGTCAGAGAGCCTGCCTTCCCCTTGTAAAAGTATTTATAACCTGATAGTGGTGGGCTGTCTTCTGGCTCAGATGAACCAGAGGGACAGCTGGCTGGTTAAGGCTAGGGGCTGTCTCAGGAAGAAACTGGCCCTGATACTGACTTCTAGGGGCTGAAATTGACCAACAACAATGTTTAAATCCTATGAAAGACCTCCCTCACAGAAAGATCCTGGTTATTTGTGGAAAAACAGGTCTAGGGAATTAGGCAAGAGATAAGTCATATCATCTGTGATTTTTTAGCAAGTATAGACTTTACTGTCTTTTTAAATTATTTATTTTTTACTTTTAGGGGTCTAGCCACCATAACTATATTCTCTCGCATGATGGCTAATATTGTCAATTTGACAGGATCTAGAATCAGCATGGAGACAATCCTCTAGGCATGTCTATGAGGAATTTCCTAGATTAGGTTTAGGTGGCATGGTAGATTAAATGTAAATGGCCCCATAGACTCAGGTATTTCTGATTAAAATTAGGTTCCTACTTGTCTCTAGCAAAGCCCCACTAGAGATGTACCATTGAGGGTAGATTTTGTTTGTTTGTTTGTTTTTGGTTTTGGTTTTGGTTTTTCAAGGTAGGGTCATGCTCTAGCCAAGGCTGACCTGACATTCACTATGTAGTCTCAGGGTGGCTCGGACTCACAGCAATCATCCTACCTCTGCCTCCTGAGTGCTTGGATTAAAGGCATGTGCCACCATGCCTAGCAAGGGTAGATCTTGAATCCAACCCTACTAGGTGTGTAGAGTGAGTTTAAGCTCTGGCTGTTTGTGTTTGCTGGTGTTTGTTTTACTTTCTTTCTCTACTGTGATGAAGCTTCCCCTGAAATCTGTCAGCTTAAAATAAACCCCTTCCTCCCATAAACTGTGTCTGGTCAGATGTTTATCCTACCAATGCAAAGCTAACTTCGACAGAAAATCAGTATTAGAGAAGTGGAATCATTACTGTGGTGAATTTGACCATATGGGTTTTCTTCTTTTGCAATGTGTTTACAGGAAGAATGCTGGAAGGATTTGGTACTTTAGACTGCAGAAGCCTTGTAGTGTTGTAAGCAGAGCTTGATGGACTATTCTGGTGAGAGTTTTAAAATGCTAAGTTCAGAGATAACTGTGGACTGTAAAGTCTTAACTTATGAACTCTCAAGGGAAAGCAGAGAACTTTGTTGGCACAGAGCTATGGCACAAGGTTGCATTCTCCCACCCATGCCCGAGAATTTGTTCAAAGTTGAGTTTAAAAGTAATGGACTTCAGCCAGGCATGGTGGCACATGCCTTCAATCCCAGCACTCAGGAGGCAGAGGTAGGAGGAACACTGTGAGTTTTGAGGACACCCTGAGACTACATTAGTGAGTTCCAGGTCATCCTGGGCTAGAGAAAGACCCTACCTCAAAAAACAAAACAAGGGGGCTGGAGAGATGGCTTACTGGTTAAGGTGCTTGCCTATAAAGCCAAAGGACCTTGGTTAGATTCCCCAGTAAGCCAGATGCACAAGGTGGCACATGCATCTGGAGTCCAATTGCAGTGGCTGAAAGCCCTGGCACACCCATTCTCTCTCTCTTTCCCCCTTTATCTCTTATAAATAAATAAATAAAATATTTAAAAATGTTTAAAAAACAAAACAAATCAGCTGATGGGTCAGAATTGGAACTTAGATACTTTACTTTTTGTTATGGATGTCAGAATTTGAACTACAGACATTTGATATTTACCTGATGACTATTGATTTTGCAATGTTCCAGTATCTTCTTGCTATGCCTTTTTGCAACAGAAAGGTTTATTCTGTGCCATTATGTGTAGGAAGTATGTAACTTGTGTTTTGATTTTATAGGGCTCATAGTTAGAAAGTCTTGAATCTCAGATGAGACTTTGGAACAATGTTAAAACTGGTAAAGATTATGGGGACTTTTAAAGTTAGACACAGTATATTTTGCACTGTGAGATGATCATGAGTTTATGGGGGCCAAGAGCAGGTAATTTAGATGTAAATGGCCCCATAAACTCAGGTTTGATTAAGATTAAGCTTCCTACTTAAGTCTCTACTAGGCAGAAACCTGCTAGAAGTGTGTCATTTGTGGTGGAGCTTCAGTATAACCCTACTAGGTGTATAAAGAGTGAGTTTAGAGCCGGGCATGGTGGCACACGCTTTCAATCCCAGCACTTGGGAGGAAGAGGTAGGAGGATCACTGTGAGTTCAAGGCCATCCTGAGACTCCATAGTGAATTCCAGGTCAGCCTGAGCTAGAGTGAGACCCTACCTCAAAAAGCCAAAAAAAAAAAGTGAGTTTAAATTCTGGCTGTTCTTGCTTGCTGGTGTTGGTGTTGGTGTTGGTGTTGGTGTCTCTCTCTCTCTCTCTCTCTCTCTCTCTCTCTCTCTCTCTCTCTCTCTCTCTCTCTGCTGTGATGAAGCTTCCCCTGGAATCCATAAACCTGAAATAAACCTTTTCCTTCCATAAGCTGCTTCTGGTCAGATGTTGGTTCCAGCAATGCAAAGGTAACTGCAACTGGTGGGAAGAAAGACCCACCCTAAATGTGGGCATTCCACGGGCTATAGTCCCAGAATAAATAAAAAGGAAAAGGCAGCTGGACGTACTGCTGCACACCTTTAATCCCACCACTTGGGAGGCAGAGGTAAGAGAATTGTCATGAGTTCAAGGCCATCCTGAGACTGCTGAATGAATTCCAGGTCAGCCTGAGCTAGAGCAAGACCCTACCTCAAAAAAGGGGGGGGGGGCTGGAGGGATGGTTTAGTGGTTAAGACATTTGCCTGTAAAGCCAAAGGACCCTGGTTCGATTCCCCAGGACCCATGTTATCCAAAAAAGGGGGGGGGTACATGCATCTGGAGTTTGTTTTCAGTAGCTGGAGGCCCTGGAGTGCCCATGTTCTCTCTCTCTCTGTCAAATAAGCAAATAAAAATAAAATATTTTTTAAAAAAAGAAAAGGCAAAGTGCTCACTGGCATTCATAGCTATCTGCTTCCTGACTGCAGATGCAATATGACCAGCTGCCTTTTGCTCCTGCTGCCATGGCCTCCTCACCATAATGGACTATCCCCTTGAAATGCAAACTAAAATAAACCTTTCCTCCCTTAAGTTGATTTCTGTCAGGTACTTTATAACAGCAAAGAGACAAGTAACTGATACAACAGGCAAACATTTTCATCCTCATTTTAAAACTGAGACAACTGAAGCTTGGAAAGGCTAAGTACCTTTCTAAAGTACCAGAGCTTGTAATTGGTAAATCTATATTCTGAACCAAGTTCAATGCTTTTACAAATTCTTCTAACATGGTTTGCTTTAAATTTTTTTTCTCAATTTTTTATTAATATTTTCCATGATTATAAAAAATATCCCATGGTAGTACCCCCCCACACACTTTCCCCTTTGAAATTCCATTCTCCATCATATCCCCTCCCCATCTCAATCTTTCGACTTACATATATGCAATACCAACCTAATAAAAGCCCTCCTCCCTTTCTTTCTCTTCCCTTTCTATCTCCTTTTTTAACTTACTGGCCTCTGCTACTGAGTTTTTTCCTTCTCGCACAGAAGCCCAATCATCTGTAGCTAAGATCCACATATGAGGGAGAACATGTGGCGCTTGGCTTTCTGGACCTGGGTTACCTCACTTAGTATAATTCTTTCCAGATCCATCCACTTTTCTGCAAATTTCATAACTTCATTTTTCTTTACCGCTGAGTAAAACTCCATTGTATAAATGTGCCATATCTTCATTATCCACTCATCAGTTGAAGGACATCTAGGCTGGTTCCATTTCCCAGCTATTATAAATTGAGTACCAATAAACATGGTTGAGCACATACTTCTAAGGAAATGAAATGAGTCCTTAGGATATATGCCTAGGAGTGCTATAGCTGGGTCATATGGTAGATCAATCTTTAGCTGTTTTAGGAACCTCCACACTGATTTCCACAATGGCTGGACCAGATTGCATTCCCACCAACAGTGTAGAAGGGTTCCTCTTTTTCCACATCCCCACCAACATTTATGATCATTTGTTTTCATGATGGTAGCCAATCTGACAGGAGTGAGATGGAATCTCAATGTAGTTTTAATCTGCATTTCCCTGATGACTAGTGACATAGAACATTTTTTTAGATGCTTATATGCCATTCGTATTTCTTCCTTTGAGAATTCTCTATTTAGCTCCATAGCCCATTTTTTGATTGGCTTGTTTGATTCCTTATTATTTAACTTCTTGAGTTCTTTGTATATCCTAGATATTAATCCTCTCTCAGATATATAGCTGGCAAAGATTTTTTCCCATTCTGTAGGTTGCCTCTTTGCTTTCTTCACCATATCCTTTGCAGTGCAAAATCTTTCTATTTTCATGAGGTCCCAGTGGTTAATCTGTGGTTTGAATGCCTGAGCAATTGGGGTTGTATTCAGAAAGTCTTTGCCAAGACCAATATGTTGAAGGGTTGCCCCTACTTTTTCCTCTAGCAGTTTCAGAGTTTCAGGTCTGATATTAAGGTCTTTAATCCATTTGGACTTAATTCTTGTGCATGGAGAGAGAGAAGAATCTATTTTCATCCTTCTGTAGATATATATCCAGTTTTCCCAACACCATTTGCTGAAGAGGCTGTCTTTTCTCCAGTGAGTATTTTTGGCATTTTTATCAAATATCAGGTGGCTATAGCTACCTGGAGTTACATTTGGGTCCTCTATTCTGTTCCATTGATCTACAAGTCTGCTTTTGTGCCAGTACCATGCTGTTTTTGTTACTATGGCTCTGTAGTATAGGTTAAAATCAGGTATGGTGATACCACCAGCCTTATTTTTGTTGCTCAGTATTATTTTAGATATTTGAGGGTTTTTGTGATTCCAAATGAATTTTTGGGTTGTTTTTTCTATTTCCATGAAGAATGCCTTTGGAATTTTGATGAGGATCGCATTAAATGTGTAGATTGCTTTTGGTATGATTGCCATTTTCACAATATTGATTTTTCCAATCCAGGAACAAGGGATGTTTTTCCACTTCCTACCGTCTTCTGCAATTTCTCGCTTGAGTATTTTAAAGTTCGCATTGTAGAGATTCTTTACTTCCTTGGTTAGGTTTATTCCAAGGTACTTTATTTTTTTTTTTTTGATGCAATTGTGAATGGGAGTGATTCTCTGATTTCATCCTCTGTGTGTTTATTGTTAGCATATATGAAGGCTACTGATTTCTGTGTATTTATTTTGTATCCTGCTACATGGCTGTAGGTTTTAATCAGCTCTAACAGTTTCCTAGTAGAGTCTTTAGGGTCCTTTATATATAGAATCATGTCATCTGCAAATAATGATAACTTGACCTCTTCCTTTCCAATTTGTATCCTTTTTATGCATGTCTCTTGCCTTATTGCTATGGCTAAGACTTCCAGAACTATATTAAATAAAAGTGGGGACAGTGGACACCCTTGTCTTGTTCCTGATTTTAGTGGAAAAGCTTCCAGTTTTTCCCCATTTAGTAATACGTTGGCTGTAGGCTTATCATAAATAGCCTTTATTATATTGAGATATGTTCCTTCTATTCCCAGTCTCTGTAGGACTTTTATCATGAAGGGATGTTGGATTTTGTCAAATGCTTTCTCTGCATCTAATGAGATGATTATGTGATTTTTGTCCTTCAACCCATTTATATAATGTATAACATTTATAGATTTGCATATGTTGAACCATCCCTGCATCTCTGGGATAAAGCCTACTTGGTCAGGGTGAATAATCTTTCTGACATATTCTTGTATTGTTTGCCAATATTTTGTTGAGAAGTTTTGCATCTATGTTCATGAGGGAGATTGGTCTGTAATTTTCTTTTTTTGTTTTATCGTTGCCTGGTTTTGGTATCAGGGTGATGCTGGCTTCATAGAAGGAATTTGGTAGAATTCCTTCTTTTTCTATTTCATGGAAAAGCTTAAGAAGCAATGGTGTTAGCTCTTCCCTGAAGGTCTGGTAAAATTCACCAGTGAATCCATCTGGGCCTGGGCTTTTTTTAGTTGGGAGATTTTTGATAACTGTTAGGATCTCCATGCTTGTTATAGGTCTATTTAAGTGATTAATCTCATCTTGATTTAATTTAGGTAGGTCATATAAATCAAGGAAATCATCCATTTCTCTCATATTTTCATACTTTGTGGAGTATATGCTTTTATAATATGTCCCTATGATTCTTTTGAGTTTCTCTGGCATCTGTTGTGATGTTACCTTTTTCAACTCTAATTTTATGAATTTGTGTCTCTTCTCTCTTTTGGTCAGATTTGCTAAGGGTTTATCAATCTTGTTTATCCTTTCAAAGAAACAGCTCTTTGTTTCATTAATTCTTTGGATTGTTTTTTTTTTTGGTTTCTATTTCATTAATTTCTGCCCTAATCTTTATTATTTCTTCCCATCTACTGATTTTTGGTTTGCCTTGTTCTTCTTTTTCCAAGGCTTTAAGCTGAAGCATTAGGTTGTTTACTTGTGACCTTTCTAATTTCTTAATATAGGCACTTTAAGCTATAAATTTACCTCTTAGAACTGCCTTCATTGTGTGCCAGATATTTTGGTATGTTGTGTTCTCACTATTGCTTGACTCTATAAATTTTTTGATTTCCTTCTTGATTTCTTCATTGACCTATTCATCATTTAGTAGTGTATTGTTTAGTTTCCATGATTTTGTGTATGCTCTATATCCTTTCTTGCTATTGATTTGTAGTTTGATTCCATTGTGGTCAGATACAATGCAAGGAATTATTTCAATTTTCCTGAATTTGTTAACATTTGCTTTGTGTCCTAGTATATGGTCTATTTTAGAGAATGATCCATGTGCTGCTGAAAAGAATGTATATTCTGCAGCATTTGGATGAAATGTCCTGTATATATCTGTTAGGTCCATTCCTTCTATGATCTCATTTAGTCCAGATCCTCTCTGTTTATTTTTTCCCGAGATGACCTGTCAATTGATGAGAGTGGGGTGTTAAAGTCACCCACTACCACTGTGTTTGGTGTTATCTGTGACCTTAGTTATAATAGTGTTTGTTTGATGAATTTGAGAACCCCCATATTAGGTGCATATATGTTTAGGATTGTAATGTCCTCCTGTTGGAGTGTGCCCTTAATCAATATAAAGTGACCTTCCTTATCTTTCTTGACTAACGTTGGAGTGAAGTCTGCCTTGTCAGATATTAGGATAGCAACCCCTGCTTGTTTTCTGGGTCCATTTGCTTCAAACACCGTTTTCCAACCTTTCACCCTAAGATAATGTCCATACTTTGTAGTAAGGTGAGTTTCTTGGAGACAACAAATTGTAGGATCCTGCTTTTTAACCCAGTCTGCAAACCTATGTCTTTTGGTTGGGGCATTGAGGCCATTGATATTAAGAGATATTATTGAAAGGTGTGTATTTATGCTTGCCATTTTTATTTTTTATTTTTTTTGTGGTTCTAGTTCTACCTTTGCTCTCTTGTGTTAACTAGTATGCTTTAAATTTTTATTTATTTATTTGTAAACAGAGAGTGAATGCCATACCAGACTCTAGCCACTACAAACAAACTTCAGGGGCACGTACCACTTTCTGCATCTGGCCTTATGTGGGTACCGGGTAATCAAAGTAGGGTCATTAGCCCTGGCAGGCAAGCACCTTAACTGCCGAGCCATCTCTCTAGCTGCATAGCTTGCTTTTAAAGAAAAGGTGTATTTATTGAGCCAGGCATGGTGGCACATGCCTTTAATCCCAGCATTCGGGAGGCAGAGGTAAGAGGACTGTCGAGAGTCCGAGGCCACCCTGAGACTACATAGTGAATTCCAGGTTAGCCTGTGATAGAGCGAGACCCTACCTCAAAAAAAAAAAAAAAAAAAATGTATGTCTCCTGAATTTGTACTTATGGCTTAATCATGAAATTTTTGAGACTCTATCTCTCTTGTTTGGAATAGATGGCATGTTTCCATGGCTGAAAAAGCAAAACACATAAAAAGGCATTAATATATTGCACAGACTGGCTTCCAGCTACTGGCTTGCCATTGCTTCCTTTCCTTTTTAACAGATAGCTGTTGCTATACTATTCCACTGTTAACTTCATCAAATACAAGAGAAAATAATATAAATTTTCTTTTCCTACTATTATAGCTATGTGTATGTGAGATCACATACTTTCACACCCAGAGACGTCAATGAGGTAAATATTATTTTTTCCTTTGAAAATTAGTGCTATGACACCCTCCAAGGCTCAGGGTCTGTGGTGGTTTGATTCCAGTGTCTCCCATAAACTTAGGTGTTCTGGATGCTAGGTTCCCCAGCTGATGGCAATTGGAAATTGAAGCCTCCTGGAGGCAGTGTATTGTTGGGGGTGAGCTTATGGGTGTTATAGCCAGTTTCCCCATGCCAGTGTTTGCTACACTCTCTTGTTGCTATTGTCCACCTTATGTTGGCCAGGGGGTGATGTCCACCCTCTGCTCATGCCATCATTTTCCATGCCATCATGGAGCTTCCCCCTCGAGCCTGTAAGCCAGAATAAACCTCTTTATTCCCACAAGCTGCTCTTGGTTGGGTGATTTCTACCAGCAATGCGAACCTGACTGCAACAGTAAAGTGGTACCAAGGAGCGGGATTGCTGCTAGACACCTGACTATATGGCTTTGGCTTTTTGGAGCTAATTTTCAAGAGAAAGTGGAAGGATTTGAAACCTTTGCCTAAGAGATGCCTTGCAATGCTGTAAGTACAGCTTCATGGACTATTCTGGTCAGAGCTGAAAGACCTGAATGCAGTAAGAACTATGAACTGTGAAGTTTGGCTTATGAGGGTGAGAAAGAGCTGTGCCTGGACTGGGCTAGCAGTTTGTGTGAGAAGCTTGCTGTTATGCCCGTGTCCTGAGAAGTTGTTCAGGGTTGCTTTGCATAGAAATGAACTGGTATGAGCAGAGGAATATGGCACAGAAAAATGAAATCTTTAGGCCTAAACTGCTGCCCACTCACCTGAAAATTGTTTGAGAGATTACAACCATTGAGATTGGGCCAGCTGACCTGCACTGGGGCAACAGATAGAATGTAGACTCTTTTGAAGGGGCCTGAGTGCTCAAGAAGTGTCCTGTTCTTCAAAGTCTGCTTTATTCCCCCCTGGATTAACCTGGTATTGTGGAGTATAAGAAATGCAGGAAAGAGAGGGTCATTGAGTTTGCAATGCAGTTTTGTGTTTTGGAAATGGTCATGGGTAGTGGAAGCAGGTTGCTGGATGCCTGCATGGAGACCCCATGGGGCCATGAGGATGAGCCGTGGACTGCAGTGGAGACCCAGTGGAGATGCTGGGACCACGAGATGGCTGCCAAGGAAAGCTGCTGGCCCCGATGAAGTTTTCCGGGACTATGAGTAGCCTACCTGGAAGGGTGGAATTGGAATACTAGAGACTTGTTGCTGGTTAGAATTATTGGACTGGGTAATTTGTCACTAACTAGAGTTGTTGGGCTTGGAGCTACAATTTGGTGTTTGCCCTGCTTAAATCATGTGTTGCTTGAGTATTTCTTTACTATACTCAATGCCATCTTTTGCAGTGTGAATGTTTATTCTGTGCCATCATGGGTTTGGGGGGATTTTTTGGTATTATGACTCAGTTAAAAGATCTTGGATTATGGGGATGTTTGAACATCTTAGGATTGATAAAAACTCTTAAAGTCATACTGAATGCATTATATTTTATATCATGTATGGTTAACAGTTTATGGGGGCCAGGGGTGGAATATGGTGGTTTGATTCAGGTGTCCTCCATAAACTTAGGTGTTCTGGATGCTAGGTTCCCCAGCTGATGGCAATTGGAAATTGAAGCCTCCTGGAGGTGGTATATTGTTGGGGGGGGGGAGGGGGATTATGGATGTTACAGCTAGTTTTCCCATGCCAGTGTTGGGCACACTCTCCTGTTGCTATGGTTCACCTTATGTTGGCCAGGGGGTGACGTCCACCCTCTGCTCATGCCATCGGTTTCCCTGCCATTATGGAGCTTCCCCCCTCAAGCCTGTAAGCCAAAATAAACCTCTTTTTTTTCTGCTCTTGGTTGGGTGATTTCTACCAGCAGTGCGAATCTGACTGCAACAGGGACCATTGCAGAAGAGGTGGCAGAAAAAAAATGTAAGGGCTGGAGAGATAGCTTAATGGTTAAGGCACTTGCCTGCAAAGCCAGAGGACCCAGGTTCAATTCCCCAGTACCCACATAAGCCAGATGCACAAGGGGCACATGCATCTGGAGTTCATTTGCAGTGGTGGAGGCCCTGGCATGCTCATTCTCTCTCTTTCTCTCTCTCTCTCTGCTTTTAAATAAATAAATAAAAATTTAAAAAAAGAAAAAAATGTAAGAGCCAAAGGAAGGGTAGTACTACTTACAATGTTGTCTTCCAGACACAAAACGGTTTTGATATTCATGACTTCACAGTGCCTGACATTACCTACACAACACCTTCATAATAGGAGGGGAAAATGATGACATAAAATTAGAAGAGTGACTAATTGCGAAGAAGAAGGGATTCAATAGAAGGTAGATTTGGGAGGGGGAAAGGTGGGAGGAAATTATCATGGTTTATTGTCTATATTTATGAAAGTTGTCAATGAAAAGTTTTTTAAAATAAGTAGACATGACTCCTTAAAGCAAAAATATTAGTGGTAAGAATCTTTTCTAAAATATTGGTCTAACAACTTATTTAAGTATGGCAAATCTTGTGATATTTGGGTGATAGTACTAGTAGTTTACAATCTCACAGAAGTCAAATTACAAAGATATCAATAGGGGTTTTAAACAAGTTTTAATATACACTAATTAAAATGTCCACTATTGGGCTAGAGGGATGGCTTATCAGTTAAGGCATTTGCCTGCAAAACCAAAGGACCCAGGTTCGATTCCCCAGGACCCATGTTAGCCAGATGCATAAGGGGCACACACATCTGGAGTTCGTTTGCAATGGCTGGAGGCCCTGGCACGCTCATTCTCTCTCTCTCTCTCCCTCTATCTCTGTCAAATAAATAAATAAATAATAAAATAAATAAAATTGAAAAAAAAGTTTAAAAAAATGTCCACTATTACTAGTTTGAAGATTTCTATAATCTCAGTACAAAGTGGTACATGTTTTAGAGTTTAGAAACAGAGTTTAAATGTTATAGCTACATGGAAAATAGAAGTATGGCAATATTCAACTTTCAACTGTTTCAGAGGCAGAAATAGCACCTAGGGCCTTGAACATGGTAGGCAAGCACTCTACCACTAAGCTCCAACCCTCAACTTTAAACTCTTTGATTTGTGTGATGTGTATGTGTATTTTTTTCTTTCAATATTTTTATTTATTTATTATAGAGAGGGAGGGAGAGGGCAGGAAGAGGTAGATAAAGAGAATGGGACTGGCCAGGTATGGTGGTACACGCCTTTAATCCCAGCACTGGGGAGGCAGAGGTAGGTTGATCACCATGAGTCCACCCAGAGACTACATAGTGAATTCCAGGTCAGCCCAGGCTAGAGCAAAACCTTATCTCAAAAGAAGAGAGAATGGGTAAGCCAGGGTCTCTAACCACTGCAAATGAACTCTAGATACATGCATCACCTTGTGCATCTGGCTTATGTGAGTACTTGGGAATCAAACTTGGGTCCTTAAGCTTCTTAGGCAAGCACATTAACCACTAAGTCATCTTTCCAGCCCATGTATGTGTATTTTTTGTTTGTTTGTTTGTTTTTTTGAGGTAAGATATCACTTTAGCCCAGGCTGACCTGAATTTCACTAGGTAGTCTCAGGGTGGCCTTGAACTCAGGGTCACCCTCCTGAGTGCTGGGATTAAAGGTGTGCCCCATCATGTCTGGCATTGCTAATACTTTTTCCAGTAAGACATCTCTTCTTTGACAGCTATGTTGTAGATGAAATATTCCTCATAAGGGTCTCCTAAATGCATTCAAATATGTAAAAAAATGTAATTAATTGATTCCACTGTCAGAGGATTTCATTGCACACATTAGGGATTCTTCAAAGACAGTGTTACAGAACTAGTTGCCAGCTCTCCAAGAAAATAATCATTCATTTACTTTAAGTTCTTTTAGTGCCTGCTGATAGTAGTAGATAACATGAGGCTCCACTAACTGAGTTCTAGATGTCTTTGAGAAAAGCTAAACATCAAAGAGCAAGGAAAGCCGGGCGTGGTGGCACATGCCTTTAATCCCAGCATTTGAGAGGCAGAGGTAAGAGTATTGCCATGAATTCAAAGCCACCCTGAGACTCAGCCTGGGCTAGAGTGAAAGCCTACCTCAAAAAAAAAAAAAAAAAAAAAAAACACAAGAAGGCCACTTCTCAGGTGCTCACTACTCAGATGAAAAATTAATGAGTTAGGCCGGGCATTGTGGCACACATTTTTAATCCTAGCACTCAAAGGGCTGAGGTAGGAGGATCACTGTGAGTTCAAGGCCAGCCTGAGCCTCCAAAGTGAATTCCAGGTCAGCCTGAGCTAGAGCAAGGCCCTACCTTGAAAAGCCAAAAAAAAAAAAAAATTAATTAATTAATGAGTTTATACAATTTAGTGGTATGTGTACCACTAAAAATTAAGAGATCTCTATATACAAGTTCTCATCAGTTCCAGTATTATTTCCAAGCTACTGGGGTTGTAGGAATCCTTATGTTGACTTCACAATATAGTGCCACCCAAGTTGTCTGCAAAATGTTGAGGTAAGAATACACCTTTTCCTTTCCTAATTTTTTCACTTAGAGACAGTGTCTTGCTCTGTTGCTTGGGCTGGAGTTCAACTCGTGGGCTCAAGTGGCCTTCCTAATTTTTCTGCCTCAGTCACCCTAATAGCTGGAATGACAGGGTTGAGAAGGGGTTTTCTTGAGGCTGGTTGGGTTTATTTAGCTTTTAGAATGTGACCCACTATTGGCATTATTGTATGAGATCAAGTGTCAAACAGACTAACAGATCCAACCTTCCAAAACAACAACAACAAAAAAAACAATAGTTTTTAGAAGAGACAGAAAGGTTTTTGTTAAAGAAAATTTACCATTATTTCTAGTGTTGACTGTGCCAAAGCTGAACAGGCTACTTTAGCAAATTCCCCTCCCCCACTTCTTCTTCCTCCTCCTGTTCTTCTCCTTCTTCTTTTGAGGTAAGGTCTTACTCTAGGAATTCACTTCAAGCTGGCCTTGAACTCACAGTGATTAAAGGTGTATACCACCACGCCAGGCTGCTTCATTCTTCTTTCATCAAAATGGTGCTTCCAGGACTCTAGGAGATGAATAAGAGTTAAAGATACTTCTGTACTAAGTCTGCTGGCCTGGGTTCAAATCCCAAGCCACCCACATAAGCCAGACACAAAAAGTGGCATAAGCAAGTAGCTGGTGTTCATTTGCAATGGCAAGAGGTCCTGGTGCACGTGCACATACACACACACAAGTAAATATATATTAAAAATTATTTTGAGCCGGGCGTGGTGGCACATGCCTTTAATCCCAGCACTCAAGAGGCAGAGGTAGGAGGATCGCCATGAGTTCGAGGCCATCCTGAGACTCCATAGTGAATCCCAGGTCAGCCTGGGCTAGAGTGAGACCCTACCTCGAAAAACCAAAAAATAAAAATTATTTTGGAAACTGGAGAGATGGCTTAGAGGTTAAGGCGCTACTGGCAAAGCCAAAGGACCGAGGATCAATTCCCCAGGACCCACATAAAGCCAGATGCACAAGGTGGCGCATGCATCTGGAGTTTGTTTGCAGTGGCTAGAGGCCCTGGCGTACCCATTCTCTCTCTCCTTCCCTCTCCCCCCCCCCCTTTTTGCCTCTGCCTCTCTCAAATAAATAAATATTTTTAAAAATTATTTTTAAAAAACAATTCATGTTGATACATTTCTAGTAACATTCAGTTACATGTATATTCCTTCCAAAATACCCTTTATAAGGAAGATTATCAGTAGGAGGTAATAGAGAAAATGGCAGAGCTGACACACACCACTTATGAGAGTTGCATACAAATATTAAGGCAAATCACTATTTTTAGTTTCTAGTTTAACTTAGTTCTTATATTGAATAAAAATATAAATCTTATAGAAACTCCTATACTTTTGTAAGTATAAATCAAAATGGAATACAGAAAACTGCTAAACTGAAGCCGGGCGTGGTGGCGCACGCCTTTAATCCCAGCACTCGGGAGGCAGAGGTAGGAGGATTGCCGTGAGTTCGAGGCCACCCTGAGACTCCATAGTGAATTCCAGGTCAGCCTGGGCTAGAGTGAGACCCTACCTCGAAAAACCAAAAAAAAAAAGAAAACTGCTAAACTGATAAAAAATTAGCATTGATGGAATGAACAAAAGGTAATCAATTTATTTACTGGAAAAGGGCTATGCATTACATGATAGTCGGTAACATAAAACAAGATTTAATAATTGACATACTGGTATCTGGTAATTTTCTTAGCACCGTTGAGTGCATGATCAGATCATACAAAGAAACACAGCCATATGGATTCTCCCATGACACATTGACTTGGGACTGTATACAATAAAAAAGTAAAAAGGATGAACAATAATAAATTCATAAGTTTTTGAATTTAAAGCAAATAAACATATCTTTGAGACTGTTTCTATAACATTTTGATTTGTTTCTATGACAGCTGGATTTCTAAAAATACTTGGCAACAAAAGCACATTTCTTGGGTCAGTCTTTTAGTCATATTTTTATATATTATTGTTATTATTATTAGGTGGAAACACTTCACATCATTTAACCCCAAAATGCATAATGATAAAACTGCAATTAATTGTAGGAATAGCTGGATCATTACAATAGTCATACAGTGTAGAAATCAGGGTTGGCCACACACGACACAAATGATACAGGAAAGAAACACAATATAAGAATCATGTCTGGTTTGTCACATGTGCATAACCATGCAAATAAAAACATTGAGTATATTACAAAAATGTCACAAAAGGTTTTTAAGGAATTGTTTAATTGACTTAACAGTCAAACCATTGAGCTTAAAAATTTTATGGCAATAACATTAAAATGGTGTATTTCCTTCTTATTTACCATACAATCATAGCTATACTAATTAAATGAATTATTCTATCTCCATCATCAACAGATGGTTTGTCAACACAGTAGCATCATTTCCCTTAAATTCATAGTTCTCTAATCCATGTTTTAAAATGACTTTCTGGAAAGAAAAGCAAATATTCACACTAAAAGAAGCATCAAACTGACTTTTCAGTGTTCTTATTAGAGAATTATAATGAGCAGAGATTATGAAAGGAAAAAAGTTAAAATTAAAATTAATTCTCAAGTGCTATATAGCAATTAAACTTCAATCTCAAAAATTATCTGACTCAGCAGGCCATCCAAGCTTCATTTCAAGTAGGGCTGATTTTAAATAACACCAGAGGAGAGGGATTAAAAATACACTGAGGACTACAGCCATGCATTTCAGTGTGGAAGGAGACCTGGTGCAGGGAACAGTCTCCGTACATTCCTATGGAGAGATTTCTAGTGTTCATGTTAACGTATGGGAAAGCTTGTATGATGTGAGATATTTTATGCAAACATTTTACACAAAAGGCAGTTAGTTGCTCCTCTTCTTAAATAGACTACCACTTGTGGAAAATTCTCAACCAGGAAACAACATATCTTAATATCCATGATAACTGAGTAACAGGATGAAAAAGATATCTTGGTTGAAATCTCTCAGGTATTAAAATAACAGAATCTGGCTACAAATGAATTATGTCAGGGACTATGGCAGTTAAGGTGGCACTTGAAGAATTTAACTTCAGGCAACTCATCTGGGGACATTATTACAGAAGTACAAAGGGAGCAAGGTTGGTCTTGTATATGCAGACACTAATTTCAAAGTATGGATGGTCAGCATTAGCCCTGGACACACTAACAGTCATAACTCCAGGGCAGCAGTTTCCTGTACTAGAAAACGTTTTACTGTAACTTTTTGAATCCTTGCATACAGGATTATTTTATATCACTCATTTATAAACAAACATACAAAAAATGGAGAGCAAAATTTCCAGAACTGTGACCCTTTTCCTTAGGTGTTCCTTTGAATTTCGTTGCATCCACAGTATCAATTCATTTGTGACATCCTTGGATTGAATCAGCAAAGGTCAGTGCTGTAAATGTATTAGGGTTTGTTTTGTTTTGTTTTGAAGTTCTGGGATTGCAACCCAGGGCAGTAAACAAGCCAGGCGGATGCTCCATCACTGAGCTATACCCCAGCTTTGCCTTTTGATGTCTTTCTGAGACAGATTAAATATTTTGACTGATGATAGTAACAATAAAATTTGACATTCTTATCCCAGTAGAAAATATAGTTGATTTCTTCAATTCATGATTTATAATTTCTACGTGAGAATTAGAGAGTATTTTCTTTAACATATGAGGATATTCCCATACTTTAAGCTAGTTTATTGGACCAATATTGCATGCTTATATGAACAAAACTTAACTATACAAGAATATTTTCCATAGCATCGAAAGAACAAATGTTAAAGATAGAATATCATTTTAAGTAAATAGAGTTTAAGAGTACTGTCACCCACAGAGATTACATACCTTCTGCTTATGAAGTATTCCTGAGAGTATTTGTTTTTTAGACTCAGACAACTGAGGTTTTTATAGTCAAACTGCTACATTCTGAACAACTTTAAAGAAATTCTTAAATACAGCTGGAAGGAAAAATAATAACAATCATTTTTAAATAAATAAATTTTCTGGAGAAATTAAGATAGTTACCTATTTTAAAAGAGAAAATACTCTATGACCTGTCAATAGAACTTTAATATATTTTAAAATTTAAAGCAAAAAAATAGGATTATGGGCTCTCAGAATATTATATTACCATAACATGTCTATCTACTTAATTACTACTAGACCACCAATAATATTCCATTTTTTAATAAAAGACTTCCTTATGACTATTGAATGATTCATTTTTCACTGATAAAAATCTCTCACTGAGAGTTAATACTCTTCATACAGTCTTAGTGGTGTTCATGGCTGGTGTTTACCATTTGTTCTCTTCTTAGGGATCATTATTGTACCTCTTCTTTAGCCTAAATAAAGTACATTGTTTAATTTAATAGCTTTATATTTTATAAAAGTTTTCCAAATTTCATTTTTTGGAATTCAGAATTGGATATGTGAAAAGGATGCATCCAATATTTGTCTTATGCTTTTGAGCACTTAGACCAAAGACAATTTATTTCTCCTTTTTATGTTACTATTGTTTTTGATGCAAAAGAATCTACTAAAGTAGAAAAGCATCTTTGCATGCTAACTTTTTTTTGGCTTTGTAATTGTGCTTACTTTTAAAACAGCTTGGTTACCCTGCTAACTATTCCTGCAAGTTGACATTCATCTCTGTTCATGATGTTTGCAATAGTTACCATTTCAGCATTCTGCAGTTTACTTTTTCTCCTTAAATATTTCTTCAATCAATTTTAATGAGATTCATCTTTTTAGTTTTACCAGTTTTTCACTTTTCCAGTTTCCTTTTGGATCCTGATGTTATCTTTACAGGTACAGATTTTTATCAACACTACCTATATTTATTCAATAAAAAGGTCTATAAATAAACACAATATAGCCCAGTTTAAACTATGCTAAATGATGTCACTGCATAAATATGATATTTTCTTTTGCTTCTTAGGGACTACTACCCATTTTGCACTAAAACTGAGAAATTTATTTTGAAGTTTTTATATCTTCTTCACAAAATTCTCTAGAATTAATATTTCCAAAGAAGTGTTTTTTACTCTGTTCAGATAAATACCTGAAATAAAACTAGTTTATAATAAATTTATGTTAAATTTTGTATTGGAAGAAATAAGTGTTTTACACAAGACTGGGTGTTTCACTGGATCACAAGTTGAAGGGAGCACAAACACAGAGACAAACAGCCACTGAGTTCCAATCCATAAACATAACTGACAGACAAGGAGAAGGATGTTCTGAGGTACTTGGTTAAAATGTATGTTTTCCCTCAGTCAATAAGTCCACTTTGCCACTTCTCAGGTCCAAACACAAGTTTAGAGGGGAGGTGAGAAAAAGAAGCAGCGCAGGAAGGGTAACCTCTCTTTAACTGAACACTAGCTCACTCAGACTGCTGCCAGGCAGATGCAACACCAGTAAGCGAGGGGACAGTGTAGGAACAACTGAGCAGGGGCAGGAACAAACATACGCAGCTGCTATTATTAATTAGGACTTTTTGTTTTGTTTTGTTTTTTGAGGTAGGGTCTCACTCTGGTCCAGGCTGACCTGGAATTAACTATGTAGTCTTAGGGTGGCCTCGAACTCTTGGTGATCCTCCTACCTCTGCCTCCCAAGTACTGGGATTAAAGGCGTGCGCCACCACACCCGGCCTTAATTAGGACTTTTGCTATGATTTGTTTGGTGTCTGTTTCTGAACTTTAACCTGAATCCCTATTTTAATGACTATTTCAACTATTTGTTGCAAATTTCATGAGAAATTACACATGAAAATAGCACTCAAAGAAAAAACACCAGAAGGAATATAACTCCTAGGTTGCTTTGGTAATAGCGACCAGCAAAAGTTCCTGTGTTTTTGTGTAGCTGTCCTTTGATGGATCACTCTTAACTGACTGTCTCGCCTTTGACAGATCTGGATCTCTCTGTGAACGTGCTACCCTTCCACTTCTTAAGCTGAGTGACTCTGAGATCTACGCTCTTGGTGCCTTACACTGTCAGCTTTCCTTTGCCCTGACAGTGAGCATTGGTTTTGTTTTGATGAGAAGTTAAAAATACTATGACACAAAAAGTGAAATCATTATGGTTTTAAGTAAGTTAAGGCTACCTGACAAAAACAAGGCATCAGGACTAGGAACATTTGTGTGGGCAGAACTTGAAAGTTAAGCAGCTCTAGTCAAATAACTGTTGTCCTGTTTTTTTCATTTTTGTTTGTCCCTATTTGTCAGATTATGTGCAAAACAATTTTTGCTGTGAAAATCCATTGCCTTAAATCAAGCCATCAATGTTACTTAGCAGAATTCATAACTTAATTAGGAACGTGTCTTATCTCAACATATGAGTGTAGGCACCTGAGTGTTTGTCAAAAGTAGACAATGAGCGAAGATTTTTTTATCTTATTTTTTTTTTTTTTGGCAAGGAAGTGTCATTATGAAAAACAACAAAGCATACTTTCTAAGTAAATTAACTAGTCAAGACTACTCTCTCTCTCTCTCTCTCTCTCTCTCTCTCTCTCTCTCCATATATATATATGTTTTGCACTTGTTCTTGATACCTTTTAGCAAGAAACTCCTAACAGGACCCTAAATTTGGGAAAAAATTAAAAATATGCGATTAAATAAACACATCATATTTTACCCTGAAGTTGTTTACCCTTCTTTAATACACACATACACACACCAGCAACAGCACCAGTACATCTACTCAACAGCAATTTAAAAAACTTGAAGTTGCCATCAAAACTTAAGTTGATGAATCACTTCTTAATCTTTTTCTTAGATTTACTTCATAAGGTCCAGTGAAGCACTCTAGTTCAAAATAAATCCAGCGGCTAATGTGCAACTGATTAGAAAATAACTGTATAAACAATATCAGTGTAGCAGCAAAATGGTTATTAACATTCTGATGCACCCAATTTATCATTTTGTGCAAGAAAAAAGGACCACTATCTGGCCAATTCCAGATTTCAAACTAAATCAAAATCCATACTTAACTGAGCAAACTATGCTCATTTAAAAATAAATTAATTCTCTCACAGAAATATTATAGACACACATCATGTAGCAAAGTAAAGTATAAAATAAATATCAATGAAAAAATATTGGAGTCAACTTCTGCAGCTGAATTTTGAATGTGAAGAAATATGATTTTACAACATATGTATTTTACATTGTCTTGGATTTCTCAGCCAGACGTCTGAAAGACATGTTTCATTTCTTTTTCTTTAACTGAACTGTAGCCATTTGATTGCAATAAATCTGTGACTCAGAGAAATCACAAAATGTTTAATCACACCAGGATCTGTACTGTGTTACTCAACTCTTCCAAAACAATGGAGTATAATCCAACTGTCCATGAACCCTGCTGGGTCCTGGGCGGTATCCTGTGCATGGCTTCACAACCTCCAGCTCAGGTGCTGGTCCATGGGAGATGAAGACTAGGGGTGAGGAGGCTTAGTAAGACAGTGCAGAGGGGCACACTGTGAGCCGGAACGTGGGTGCTCCTCAGGCAGAGCTACCTCGGGACTGAAAATGAGAAACAAAGAGGTCAATGACAAAGGGCCAGGTACAGTGTAAGGACTAGAAATCATTTTCACATGCACTTGAAAATATGAAGTGAAATGTTACACAGAAAATAGTCTAAATTTAAAGGCATGACAAAACAAGTGGTTTACAAACCAAGGTATGAAAACTGAAATACGCAAAGTATTCAGGAAATGCTACAAAAAACCACAATGTTCAGGTTTTAAATGCAGTTCCCACCTCCTATGTCTCTAGGGTACCTATAAAGTACCATTTGATTAGTTGTCTTCAAACTTAAAAAAAAAAGCAAAAAATAAAGTCATTTATTTATTTATTTGAGGGAAATGGGGAGAGAGAAGGGGGGGAGGGAGAGAGAGAATGGATACACCAGGGCCTCTTGTCACTGCAAACAAAATCCAGAGACATGCACCACTTTGTGCATCTGGCCTTACATGAGCAATGGGGAATCCAACCCAGGTTGTCAAGGTTTGCAAGCAAGCACCTTTAAGCATGGAGCCATCTGTTCATCCCAGTTCCTTTCAAACTTAAATGTACGCATAAGTCAACTGGGGGTCTTGGTAAAGGAGACTCTGACTCAGTAGTACCAGGGAGAGACCTGAATTTGTGATGAGTTAGCAGTGATTTGGCTGGTGCTGGCCAGCAGCCCATGCAATTAGGATAAAGCTCACTAATATAAAAAGGTTCACAGGAGGGGGGGAGGCTGGAGAGATGGCTTAGTGGTTAAGCGCTTGCCTATGAAGCCTAAGGACCTCAGTTTGAGGCTTGATTCCCCAGGACCCACATAAGCCAGATGCACAAGGTGGCATATGCATCTGGAGTTCATTTGCAGTGGCTGGAGGCCCTGGCACATCCATTCTCTCTCCCTCTCTCTCTCTGTCTGTCACTCTCAAATAAACAAATAAAAATAAACAAAATTTAAGAAAAAAGATTCACAGGATAATTGATTTGAAGTACTAAGGGTTCCCCTACCTGCTTTGGCTTGGTGGTATTAAAAAAAAAAAAAAATCAAGCTGGGCGTGGTGGCACACGCCTTTAATCCCAGCACTTGGGAGGCAGAGGTAGGAGGATTGCAGTGAGTTTGAGGCCACCCTGAAGCTACATAGTGAATTCCAGGTCAGCCTGAGCTAGGGAGACTACCTCGAAAAACCATAAATAAATAAATAAATAAATAAAAATCAGCCAGGTGTGGTGGCACATGCCTTTAATCCCAGCACTTGGGAAACACACTGTGAGTTCGAGGCCACTCTGAGAATACAGAATGAATTCCAGGTCAGTCTTGGCTAGAGTGAAACCCTACTTTGAAAAACAAGCAAAAAATCAGGCAGAAGTAGGAGGATTGCTGTGAGTTTGAGACCAGTCTGGGACTACAGAATGAGTTCCAGGTCAGCCTGGGCTAGAATGAGATCCTACCTCTAAAAACCAAAGAAACAAACAAAAAAAAGCTTAGTGCACTTTGATTTTTTTTTTGTTGTTGTTTGTTTTTTTGAGGTATGGTCTCTACCCCAGGCTGACCTGGAATTCACTATGTAGTCTTAGGGTGGCCTCGAACTCACGGCGATCCTCCTACCTCTGCCTCCTGAGTGCTGGGATTGAAGGCGTGTGTCACCATGCCCAGCTGCATTTTTAAAAATATATACTTTTCAGTATTTTACTTATTTATTAGAGAGAGAGAATGGGTGCACCAGGGCCTCTAGCCATTGCAAATGAACTCCAGATGCATGCACCACCTTGTGCACCTGGCTTTTGTGGGTCCTGGATAATTGAACCTGGTTCCTTAGGCTTTGCAGGAAAGCGCCTTAACCACTAAGCCATCTCTACAGCCCTTTTATCCTTTTCTGAATATATTTTTTCAGTATTTTATTTATTTAATTGAGAGAAAGAGGCAGAGAGACAGAGAAAACATTTTACATTTGTTAAGTCAACGATGTGGCCTTCCAACCAACAGACCACCTCTGAGCACTTACAGTTGGAATGCACTTGTTTTTAAACTCAACATTGTCTTGATAAATAATCTTGAATAATAAGGAAGCAAAAACTTCGGGTTTCCTAGGGCAAAACTGCAAAGTAAATCTGGGTTCAGATTGTTTAAAAATGGGGAAAGGACACCATAGGAATTTTTTCTAAAAACTGGAGAAGATGGGCATCCTAAAACTCTTCTACTTTCCCATATATTATGAATTTTAGTATCATATAATTCATTTCTGCTGAGAGTATTTACATTAGCTTTTAAAGGTTTATTATTATTTAAATAGTGGTTTAAAGAGAACATTACCATTGGAGCTACTAAACAAATATTTTTAAAAATTTTTTTGTTTATTTTTATTTATATATTTGAGAGCGACAGACATAGAGAGAGAAAGATGCAGAGAGAGAGAGAGAGAGAGAGAGAGAGAGAGAATGGGTGCGCCAGGGCCTCCAACCACTGCAAAGGAACTCCAGACGCATGCGGCCCCTTGTGCATCTGGCTAACGTGGGTCCTGGGGAATCGAGCCTTGAACCAGGGTCCTTAGGCTTCACAGGCAAGCGCTTAACCGCTAAGCCATCTCTCCAGCCCAAAACAAATATTTTTTTTAATCTTTGGTACTCAATCTTTTAATCTTTGGAAACTCAACCACGTACACATCTCCTGAACTTTAATATAAAATAATTATGACTGGGGAGATGGCTCAGTAGTTAAAGGCTGTTTTTGCAAAGTCAGCTGGCCAAGTCTGATTCCTCAGTACCCATATAAAACTATATTGTTCATTTTCAGCTGCAAGCTACCTCAGCATGTCTATGCATGTGCGCGCGCGCACACACACACACAGGTAAATAAATAAAAACATTTTTTAATTATAAGAAATAAGACCATAGCTAATTTTCTACCCACATTAAATTACTTAGTTATGAAACTCTTTGAACTAATGGAAATTGAGTTTAAATAGAATATTGCCCTGTACAATTTTTTTGTTTGTTTGTTTTTCAAGGTAGGGTCTCACTCTAGCCCAGGCTAACCTGCAATTCACTCTGTAGTCTCAAGGTAGCTTTGAACTCACAGCTGTCCTCCTACCTCAACCTCCCAAGTGCTGGAATCAAAGGCATGTGCCACACACTTGCTGTTGTCCTGTACTGATTAGGACAATCAGTGGTAAAAATTATTTTCCATCCTCCCTCTTTTCATTTTTTAAAAATACTTTATTTTTATTTATTTGACAGAGGAAGAGGAAGAGAGAGAATGGGCATGCCAGAGCCTCCAGCCACTGCAGACAAACTCCATATGCATGCGCCCTCTTGTGCATATGGCTAATGTGGGTCCTGGGGAATCGAACCTGGGTCCTTTGGCTTTGCAGGCAAATACCTTAACCGCTAAGCCATCCCTTCAGTCCCACCTCTTTTCATTTTTGGTGATTGTACTTGGGATGGAACCCTGGACCACACATAGTCTAGGCAAGCAATCCATGAGTGAGCCACACCCTGAGCCCAGACCATTGCCTGCCTGGTTTTAAAATGTACATAAACATGATGGAACTAGATCTTCAATGCCAGGATTAAGTAGACAGTGCATTGTTTTATCAATCAAAAATAAAAAAAATAATGCTCAGCAAGGTTATCCTTGACCTTCTCAAGAGTCAATGATTAGGAAAAAACAGGTTATTGATAAATCAGACAGGCCTTCCCACAGACCTCATGGTTTCTTTCTATAATTCTGCTTAAGTTAAAACTAACTTCTTTCCAGGAAATTAAACATGTGCAAAATAAGCTAAAGCAAGTAGTATGTGTCTCAGTCTTATTACACAAGAAGGGCAGGATGTTTTTGGCATGCTTGTATATGTAATGTGGTGGGTGGTGTATGCACACACGTGTGTCCATGCAGCACTTTGTGCACTGGCTTGTGGTAGTACGCACTCTTCTGCAGTGGTGGCTACAGGGAAATGTTGAATGACCTCCTCCATTACTCTTCTGCCCACCCATTCTTACTTAGTAAAAGTGGAGACTCTCAATTGATCTTGGAGGTTGCCAATTTTGGATTCTCCAGTCTCTATTCTGCTACAGGACTGGAGTTACAGGCGTGTGTGGCCATGCCCCAGCTATTTATGTGGCTCCTGGGAAATTGAACCTAGGCTGTCAGGCTTCACAAGCAAGCCCCTTTAATCACAGAGTCAATGCAGATGACTCAAACCAGCTCCTTCTTCATTCTACACAGTGTAAGTTAAAGGAGGGCTCCTCTGCTCCAAAGTACAGCTATGGGTGGTTCTGGGCAGAGGATGGGCATTATAATCTGGATGTGTGGCTTTTGACTCCTATTTACTTTTCTAACCCTGAAGGTCCTCGTTTAGAAGGGATATAATACATGCTTAGCCTATGGGGGTTGGGTAGCAATGAACAACACTTGTGAAGAAATTAACCCCTTGCCTGTCCCCAGTGTAAGTGCTAATATTGGTTTTGTGATATCTTCTCTGTACAAGAGGAGTGAGGGCAATGCAGCATGGAGTTAGATACACCTGCAGGGGGGTAGGAGGGGGCTGCTGGTAAGGGAGCCATTCAGCAGTCCAGCCACTCTGCACAGGAGTCCTTTTAAGTCACATTTAATCATTTCCCTGTATGTAGTATAGAAAGAAGTCTCCTATGGATCACGCATTTGCACCTGGATAGAAGCTAGGAGCATTTGTAAGTCACTAAATTGCTTTTCTTTCAAGCAAACCACTCTCATGGAGATAGTAAGCACTTGAAGTTAGAAGAGAGGGAAATGGGTCACAAAATTTTATAATCAAGTGGGCTTTCAGATGTGGCAGGTAAAGTTCAAAAAATTTCCTCCAAGTTATTCCATTTCCTAGCTCATGGAAACACTTAAATCAGTAGTAGACTTTTCCAACTCTGTGCTCAAGCAAATTGGATAGGTCATAAAAGAAAAGAGATTTTGGTTACATCCGGTGATGCTAAGGCTTTTAGTACTGAGAGCAGACAGAGTAGACATGCCAGGCCCTGCATCACTGAATTCCACCAATGTCTAATTTCCTCCTTGTTTTATAGGCTAAAACAGAACTTAGCTAGCAGAAGCAGCTTTCCAAGACTATACTTTTTCTGGTGTGAATGGTGGAGTTAAAAGCCAAGCAATCTGGGCTGTGGAGATGGCTCAGCAGATAAGGCAGTTGCCTGAAAAGCCTAACAACCTGGGTTCAATTCCTCAGTACCAACGTAAAGCCAGATGCACAAAGTGGCAGGCACATGCATCTGGGGTTCGTTTGTAGTGGCTAGAAGCCCTGTTGCACCCATATCCATTCTCTCTCACTCTCTCCTTGCAAATACATATATATTAAAAAATAAAAAAGAAAAAGAAAAGCCAAGCAATCTGACCCTAGAGCTCATTCACTCACTCTTGGAGTCAGTATTTATGGAACACCTGTCCTGTGTCTTGGAGTCAGTATTTATGGAACATCTGTCCTGTGCCTGTAATTTGAAGCCCCACATCAGATGGGAGATGCTTTGTGGAGACTAGCTTACAGATTTGGGGCCTGTGTTCTCAACCACTACACATGCAGAATCCCACTAAGATGGAGCTGAACATTCATACTGGCATTCAGTTCCTTACCTAATTGAAAATACCCAGAATTTGCTGATGTTATTAACTGTCCTTAATGTGTAAGCAAAGATTATTTCTTTTTTAAAAATATTTTTATTGATGCATTTACAAGGAGAGAGAGAGAAAATGGGCACTCCAGGGCCTCTAGCCACTGCAAATGAACTCCAGACACATGTGCCACCTTGTGCACCTGGTGCACCTGGCTAACATGGGTCCTGGGAAATCAAACCTGGATCCTTTGGGTTTGCAGGCAAGTGCCTTAACTGCTAAGCCACATCTCCAGCCCAAAGATTATTTCTGAAACAAATGTCCTGTTGCTGAAGTGATGGAAACAGCCTCCCTACAGACATCAATTGGAAGATCATTGCTGGTGACTGTGGACACAGCTCAGTGGCTCTAGCTGTGCAAACATAAAAATAAATGTACTTTTTTCCTACTAACTACATTTTCCGCTTGTACAATCATCCCAGAGACCACAGCACACTGTACAGAAGCACTGTGGTCAGCCAGTTCCTCTAAGGCACAATAATAATTCCTTTTAAACACAGACATACATTGGGCCAGTCTTCCCTACGTAGAAGAGCAAGCAGTAGGAGCAGACTTAAAGCTCACAGACGGCAAAAGCTGGGCCCCATCAGGAGCTGGGTGAGTGGGATGTGGGAACCCATGAATAGGATAGGAGAGGGTCCTGCCAGGGCACTTCCAGGCTACAGGACACCTTTCAGACTGGAGTAACTCATGACTGGTGTGAAGACCTTTCATCTGAAAAAGGAACTGCTAGCAGTTCTCCAGTTCAGTGTCTAGGGAGTGTGCAAATGAGTTTTAAACTCTTCATATCAGATAGATAAAGGGCACTATTGCTGCAAATGTTCCTTTTATTAACCTTTTTGAGCTAGGGTCTCACTCTAGCTCAGACTGACCTGGATCTCACTCTGTAGTTCCAGGCTGGCCTCAAACTTATAGCAATACTCCTAACTTGGCTTTCCAAGTTCTGAGATTAAAAGCTTGCACCAATATGCCCTCTTGGCCCAAATGTTCCTTTCTGACTGCCAATTGGGAGGTTTTTCTCCATCTTTTTAAATTTTTTTTGGCTTTTAGAGACAGTGTGTTACTCTGTATCTGAAGCTGGCCTTGAATTCTCTTACTGGAACCTCCCAAGTGAACCACCACGCCTGGCTTACTCCACCTTTTTTGTGTGTGTTGTTTGTTTGTTTGCTTTTGTTTTTCAAGGTAAGGTCTCGCTCTAGACCAGGCTGACCTGGAACTCACTACGTAGTCTCAGGGTGGCCTCAAACTCATGGCGATCTTCCTATTTCTGCCTCCTAAGTGCTGGCATTAAAGGCTGTGCGCCGCCACGCCTGGCTTACTCCACCTTTTGAATTCAGTTTTAATGATGAGACCGAGTGGTCAAAAAATGGAAACACTTCCATGAAGGTGGAACAGACACTACATATGTTTCATATCTGATTGATACATTCTTCCTGTTTATCTGAGAAATATATTTGAAGGACAAAAAGAAAAACAGAAAAATGAGCCAAATATCCCAACAATTCCAGGTTTTATGTTGGAAGGCAATGAAACACTGGACTAATCAAATTATGTACTCACAGGAGGGAGCTGGAGTAACTTTTAGTCTAGCAGCTAGCTGGTGGTGCTAGCTCTCATGCATGATCACTAGGAACATAAACTTCAGGTACCAAAGCTATATTTTTTTAAATATTTAATTATTATTTATTTATTTGACAGAGAAAGAAGGAGAGAGAGAATGGGTGCACCAGGGCCTCCAGCCACTGCAAGCGAACTCTAGACATGTGTGCCCCCTTGTGCATCTGGCTAACGTGGGTCCTGGGGAACTGAACCTGGGTCCGTTGGCTTTGCAGGCAAACGCCTTAACCGCTAAGCCATCCCTCCAGCCCCCAAAGCTATATTTTTGAGGTCCACATGTGAAATAACATGCATGAGCAGTTATGGTCCTGGGAAGGGGAGTTAACATGCAGCCTTTGGGAGGAGGAAGGACATGTGAATGCGAATTTACCTGACAGTTGGGCAGTCTTGCCTCCCGGCTAGTTGTGAGCACTGTGGCGGTACGGAGGCAGCAGGCTGCTGACAATCTACAAGAAACTAATAAATTAGACATGTACACAAAGAGATGACAGAGCAAGGTGTTAGCGACAGTAATTGAAGCAGCTGCCTGAGATTTAGTGAGGAATGTGCATTTACTCAGAAACATCTAGATTAAGCAGCATAGTTATTGTTCCCTTGAATAATGTTAGTAGAAAACATGGGTTTTTCTTCTTTCTTAGACTAGGAAAAATAGTGACACAAAATTATTAGTAAGATTTCTCATGTATATTTGGACATGTGTGGCTGTTCATATTTGGTATTTTGATACCTTTACAAATGGAGAATCTGTTAATATCTGTTAAATTTTCAGTCTTGGAACTTGATCATGGTGATGATTATACTTGACACGTATGTTTGCTGTTCCTAAATGGAGTATATATTCAGATGACTGATTTTATTGTCAGCACACATAGGCATATTGCCAAACCCATAGGTACTTTGAGAAAGTCAGGCAGTATGATATTTTTCATGATTAGCAGAAAGATACTGAGCAAGAAAATCATCTTTACAGTTTTTTGAAAATTGATTTGTGTTAAAATAATTATTAGCAGAAACCTTGGAATGTTAATATTATATAATAGTAGCTTGGATGGATGGGGGCAGCTAACCTGACTTAATGGTATTTACTTCGTTTGGATTTTACCACAATAAACCACATACTATAATTCACATTGGGTTAACCAAATGCTAGCTCATAAATATCTATACTATATCCTGTCACCATGTTAGCCTTCTACTCCATCTATACCATCACACATCAGTATGCTCACGGATGGCAGATTTACCCTACTAGAAATATCTAAGAGGCTACTGTTAAGAGATTTCTGAAAATAAGTTAAAATCAGAGTTGGATTGGAAAATTATCCTTAAATGATCCAATCACATTCTTTGGTAGGTAATATCCAAACTAAGTTAATATAAACTCTGGATATAGAGGATTGAATTAATGAGATTACTGTAATTTATATCTACTCGTATCACTTCTTCTAAAGCCATGTTCTTTGTCACTTGTTAAAATGTGGTAAATCAAGACTTCCAAACTTCATGAAAATTGCTGCTAATTTTATATAATATATTGGAAATACACAAAAACTGCCTGATGAAAAGTAGGCTTGATTTCAATCCAAACACCATTATTTATTGGGTCCTTTTATATAGTGGTCTTTGTTGAAGGTACACTATTTCTTGTTTTGTTTTTCAAGGTAGTGTCTTGCTCTAGTCCATGCTGACCTGGAATTCACTACATAGTCTCAGGGTGGCCTTGAACTCATGGTGATCCTCCTACCTCTCTGCCTCCCAAGTGCTGGGATTAAAGGCATGCGCCACCATGCCGGGCAAACTATTTCTTACTAAGGAAAATGAGGAAATCTCACTGGGGGTAGATGGTATTTAGATTATCATGCCCAGTCTTTCAAATGCCACAACACTGCTTTCTCAGAACTTGAGGAATAATATCCACTTTTCTCCTTCTCCTCCTCCTCTACCTCTCCCCCCCAAATCCTATTTCTCTTCTTTAATGATTCTCTCATTTTGTGGTTTGATTCGTCCCAATATTTCATTTTTGTAAAAAAAAAGAAATGAGTATTTAGTGATGTGTTCCTTGTCTTTTTAAGAATCCCTGTTCCTTCTGTCTCTTCTTGTAGCATTTTTATCTGTGCTGTAATTTAGACATGTTTTGGCATAAATTTAGACAGCTACTGAATTTTGATTTGGTCCCTAGACAGGAAGTTTTTAAGTTAACTGTGTGCTACCCTCCTGTGGTATATTTGGGTAAATTCAATGGATGAAAATAAACACCTGAAATCCTTTTGTTTCATATTTCTAGCAAGGAATAAATGGAAGCTATTCTAAAGCAAAGTCCTGCCTCTGTTGAATGACATTCCTTCTAATTCATGACATTAAATACTTATTTTTCATACCTTCCAGATTTCAGAGATAATTTCTCTGCCAATAGAGTCATGACTTATTATGCATTCAAAGTGTGCTTTCTGATAAAATTCAGGAGGCAGGTGATCAGGACCCCAATAAGCTCTTTTAATGGTCTGCTTGATAAGTGGGAGTCATTATGGTGAACATCACATTCTCCTTTAGAAGTAAAATCACTTCTGGCTAATGGTTATTTTGCATTCATTATTTATAAGCAATTATCTAAGTGTAACCCTTAAACAACAAAGAGCAAATCTGAAATATACTAAAACATAATATGGTGATATAAAGATATTTAAAAGATATATTGCTCTGACTCAGTTGCCTTCTAAATCTCTCTTTTTGGGTCCACAGACCTACAATAATTCTCTCTTCATGCCCAGTGTCTTAGCATGTTCTCTGCAAAATAAAGGCATGAGAGATAAACTGAGAGATTATGCCAAAAGATGGGAAAGGTCCCTCTAAGCTCAGAGGTACTTATTCTTCTTGCTCTGACTAGAATCCGAGATGAATCTCATTGCTTTGGAGGGCATTAAAGATGACAATTATGTGACTTACAGGGCAGGCATTGCAGAGCTCCCACTGGTGCTGCCATCAGAATAGCTATTCAACAACCAAATTACTAAGCTCTGTGTCAGAGACTGCATTAGGCAGTTGGGACAAAAGACAAATAAAGAAGACAGGCTGCTGCATGATGGTGGAAGACAAATAATCAATGAACACTTACAGTGATATGGTGTGATGCTGGTGATGGTGAGGAGGAGGATGGTGAGGAGACATTATCTGAATTCATTGCTGCAGTGTGTCAGATACTGAGTTCTCAATGCTCTCAAATCACTATCAACTATCTCCAGAAAGGATGAGGGTTATGGAGGCAAGGAACATCACTAGACAGGTGAAACACTGATTTGAAGGGATTTAAGTACCTCAAAACACACACACACTAAGCAATCAAGAATAAGATAATATCTAGTTTTAGAATAGGCAGCTGAAAACAACAAATTTCTCTAACAGAAAGAAAAGGCCTTGCCCTATGGGTTTCCCTCAGGTTTCTACTACTTTTAAGCTTTTAAATGCAATTTAGAAATTTCATTATGTTCCTAAAAGCCAATTTCTTAGGGAGTCCAGGAGCCTCCCAGTGGCTGCATGGGACAGGTGGTAGTACCCTAGTGGAAAGAATTGTGAAACATTACCTTCTGGCTCCACCCCTGACCCACATGGCAGCTGCGGTACTGTTGGAACTGTGTGGGTGAAAGCTGAGCTGTGGAGTCCATAACCTGCCAGGATGAGGCTCTAGGATTTGCTTCCTCAATCCCCAGATGCTCTGTGGAAGGCAGGAAACAGACCCCAGCAGCACAGTCTCCTCCAGCATGATTCATCTTGACCAGGTTTCTTGCCAGGAAATCTCAAGACGCCTGACTCTTGGAGACATATATTCCATATACACCTCTTTCTCTCGGTGCCATGAACCCCGACAGGTGCTGTTCATGTTCCCATGAAAACTATGTTCTCTGAGTTTCCTTTATACCAAATAATCCTAGTTCTTCCTGCAAGACCTGGTGGCAATTCCCCTCACTCTCCTTTAGGCCTCCTTCATCCTCCTCTAGAGGGCCAGTGATGATCAGGGATGACCAGTGAAGAGTGGCATGGCACACACTTGTCTGACTCATGCCAATTCTATGCCAACAACAGAAATGGGTAGCATTTTGGGGTAACCACATGACACTGTTCTTTCATATTGTCCTTTCATTTTATAAATTTATTTATTATTTATGAGCCTCACATGCTACCTAGAGCACTGAGAGAGTGACTTATTTATTTATTTATTTGAGGAGGGGGATGGGAACCGCAAATAAACTCCAGACACATGTGCCATGTTGTGCATCTGGCTTTATATGGGTACTGGGGAAGTGAACCCAGGCTGGCAGACTTTACAATCAAGTGCCTTTAACCACAGAGCCATCTACCCAGTCCCTCATATTGACCTTTCTTTATGTATAGATGGTGCTGTTAAGCAAGTCATGCTTCATCTATCCTGTACTCGTGATGCTTAGAATTCCAACACAATATTTTACATGATTTACCTGTGGTACTAAGGATTGAACCCATGGCCTTGTGCACACTAGGCAAGCATTCCACCACCGAGCTAAAACATCAGTCCCATTATTTTATGTCGATTCCTAATACATTTCACCGTTTACTACTCAATGTATCTTTTGGATCCTACTCTGTCATCTAACAAATTAGCTCCTCTTCCATTTTTTTTTTTTTTTCTGTCTCAAGTCAGAAATGGTGATAATGTAATTTTGATATCTCTAAGACTGGCAACTGGCAATAGGGCCAGGCCAGGCCAGGTAGAAACACATTTCATATATTTTGATATGATTTGGACCCTTTTCTCATGTCTTCCAACCAATTTGAATTCAAACAATTGTATGGCTATCCAGAACTAATTTCTCTATTTGCCTTAAGAATTTTTTAACAGCAGGCTGATTGGCAAAGTTCAGACATATTATATTACCACTTACCCTGCTTGCATGTATGAGAATGAGAGTCTGGCAGAAGTCAGTCTTGATGAGCACATGCTGGCTTTTATCAGTCACCACTATATACGGAGCAGATGAAATCATTCATTTCCAGAAATTTGCCTAGGACTGGGCTCAAGTTAGTGGGTCAAGTTTAGAGAAACTTAACATTCCACTGTGTAAAAACTGTATTTCCATCTTCTGAAACACCTAGGTTGTTTATCCTATTATTACCACATTCTTTTTCTCCCTGGGCATCTCTTACACTATCTTACATATGTCCATGACTTTTTAGTATCTTTCTTTTGGCAAGAAAAGTTAAAAGGAGCTGGGTGTGGTAACTCATGCATTAAATCCCAGCATTCTGGAGGATGAGGTAGGGGGATTTCCATGAGTGCAAGGCCAGCCTAGGCTACAAAGTAAGTTCCAGTGAGCTGGAAGCCTCCCTGCTGGCTATCTGTCATAGTGCTAGGAAGTGCTATACAGGCTGCTAGGGGAAAAAGTAATCAATACTCTTACCCAGAGGTGGATCCACCATGTATCCAACACAACTGATCAGCCAGGCAAGATGTGCCCCTTGGTGCAATAGTAGCATGACTATTATGGGAGTAGTAAACTGCTCTCTGATTGGATTTGAGGCTCACTTCACAGGAGGGATCTCATGCCTGCTACTTAAAATCTAGTAAAAAAAAAAAAAAAAAAAAAAAACCTGTGGCTGGGAAGATCATAAATCCTAGGGGTGAAGCTATGACTAGTACTTGACTTCATAGGTATACTGTCCCCATTAAACTGACCTTCGAGTATTTATTATGTTCATTCTCGCCTTCAGATAGAGAAGTTCCCTTTTGCACTTGGCAGTGACTACTGGGGAGATTCAAAAATAGTCAAAGTCCTGCCGGGCGTGGTGGCGCATGCCTTTAATCCCAGCACTCGGGAGGCAGAGGTAGGAGATTGCTGTGAGTTCGAAGCCACCCTGAGACTCCATAGTGAATTCCAGGTCAGCCTGGGCTAGAGTGAGACCCTACCTCGGAAAAAAAAAAAAAAAAATAGTCAAAGTTCTGAGAACAAGTGACCACCGACTGCTTGGCCAGAGAAGGAATTCTTTGGACACTCTCTTTTGGACATGAAGTGGCCTTTGTGTTCATGACCGCTCAGCAGCCGTTGCTACCTGCACCAGACCTGCACACTACTTGGCCCATTAACATTTGACATGGATGATGAAGGATGGACCAAAAAAAAAGACATCAAAGTAGAAGGCCTAACCAGAAGGAAGGTGTTCAGAGGAGGGAACAGGGCGGGAAAAATCAAACAATAACTGGAGGGGATTCTGATCAACATATGTGACATACATGTTCGAAAATTGTTAATGAAAAAGTTAATCTAAAAAAAAAAAAGCCACATGTGGTGGCGCATGCCTTTAATCCCAACATTTGGGAGGCAGAGGTAGTAGGACTGCCATGAGTTCAAGGTCCTCCTGAGACAACATAGTGAATTCCAGGTCAGCCTGGGCTGCAGTGAAACCCTACCTTGCAAAACCAAAAATTTTTTTAAAAAAGTTAAAAAGAAAGAGATGTGTGACCTTCCCTTTCTTACATTCCCTTTCCTCTTGAGACAGGATCTCACTATGCAGCCCAGCTGTCCTCAAACTCATGATCCACCTGCCTCAGCCACCTGAGTGCTGAGATTACAAGTATGCCCCACCAGGCCTCACTCTTCTTTTCATACTTTGTTTTTTTGGTTTTTTTTGTTGTTGTTGTTTGTTTGTTTTTGGTTTTGGTTTTTTCGGTTTTTCGAGGTAGGGTCTCACTCTAGCCCAGGCTGACCTGGAATTCACTATGGAGTCTCAGGGTGGCCTCGAACTCACGGCGATCCTCCTACCTCTGCCTCCCGAGTGCTAGGATTAAAGGCGTGTGCCACCACGCCCAGCTTTTTTCATACTTTGAAATAGCAACTCATATTCTCATATTCAGGCAAGAGAAAGGGAAGTTCAAAGACCACATGTGTCTCTTGGTAAGATACTTGTTAACACGGTGTACTATTTCCCAAACTGTTCTACTAAAAAGCTTACTAAATCTACTTGAACAATTGCTATCATAGACTATGATGTTATTGCTCATCTCAAGTAGATATTACTTGGGACCAAAAATGATTCATACTTCAGAGTAAGCAGTCAATATTCACTAATGACTTGTCACAGATGATTCACAGTAGAAAATCAAGAATATTTAGTCATGGGAGCTATTAGACAAGAAGTTGATAGAGTTATGGATTAATTTTAATACTACATAGTCAAGGACCAAAGCTTAGAGACATCTTTTCTATCCTAATAGGAAGGAAAGGATTTCCCTCTTTTTTCTTTCTGCTAACTTGGACATAGATTTTGGTTAATAAAAGAGTAGTCAGGAGCAGAAAAGAGAGAAGAGGGAAGGCTGAGACATAATGGCAATTTGAAATATGTAGGAAGTGCTCTATATATGCAAGCATGAACTAGGCATCTTGCATGTAAGGCTCTTTGATGCTTATAAAAAGTCAACGAGGGGCTGGAGAGTTGGCTCGGCAGTTAAGGCGCTTGCCTGCAAAGTCCAAGAACTCCTGTTGGAATCTCCAAGTCCCACGTAAGCCAGACACAGTGACACAAGCGCACAATGTTGCAATGCAACAAGGGGGCACACGCATCTGGAGTTCATTAACAGCAGCTAAAGGCCCTGGTGCACCCATTTTCTCCTCTCTCTGCCTCTTTCTCTATCTCCCTCTCTCTCTCAAAATAAAGTTTTAAAAAGTCAATGAGATAGACTTAATTTCTGAAATGAAACACAAGCATGTCTCACAATTCCTAAGATAGATTGAATTTTATTCAGAGTAATGAAATAAGGCTTGTAAAGGTAGAGAAGTTTATGTCTGGTCATGTTCTGTGTGACTTTTTCACTCTAGCCCAGGCTGACCTAGAACCTACTCTGTAGCCTGGGATAATCTCAAATTCATGGTGATCATCCTACATTAGCCTCCCAAGTGCTAGAATTAAAGCCTTGAGTCACCATACCCTGCTTCTGTGTGACTTTTATAGTGAACAAAAGATTTTTAGTGCTCAGGAAATTGAGCATCAGAGGATTAAGTGATCTTCGGTGGGTAAGTGGCAAAGTGAGAACTTAAGCCCAAGTTTCTGACTGTATACCTATGTGCTTTCAATGCTCCATGGAGCCTGATATGGACTGTATTGTCCTCCCAAACTCAAGCGGTGAGGCCTCACCCAACACCTTAAAACAAGGCTACATTTGAAAGTGAGGCCTTCAGAGGGGTGATTTAGTTAAAATGATGCTGTTAGGTTTGGCCCTACTCCAATCTAACAAATGTGCTGTGTCAGGAGGACCTTAGAGCAACACAAGGATGCAACCCTCAGAGAAAGAGGGTGACCATCTGCAAGCCAGATAGAAAAACCTTAGGAGATAACTGCAAGCACCATGACCTTAGACTTTACGCTTTCAATCTAAAAAAATACAACTGTTGTATAAGTTGCTCAGTCTGTGATAATTTGTGACCACAACCCAAGGAAACTAAAACAGAGCCTTTGATGTTTGTTCCAAAGTGGAAGTAGTGGAAACTCCCACTTTCTGTAACTTCTTCAGTGCAATAAAACTGAAAGCACAAAAGTTCTCTCAAATTTCTCTAGCCTCTAAAGCTGTCCAAGGGTAGAATTAAATATATATGTCTCTCCCTCTCTCAAATAAATAAATAAAGAAGCTCAGTAATATGTACAAAAGGCCAGAAGCACAAATTACAAGAAAAAAAAACTGCACTCAAATTGCAGCAGGCTTTCTATTTAGCAAAAAGCCTGCTAAAAGCAAAACCCACAAAATCAATGTTATTGAGGACAACTAAAGAGATGACATAATGTAAAATCTGAATACATTATTAGAAAATAAAAATTTCTATATATGTGTACTAAGATAGTAAAACTGAGTCATTACAAGCAACTCTCCCAAACACAGGAGTTTGCTGGCTGTGACTGACAGCACAAAGATGCCCTCTGGCCAGGCGCGGGAGAGTAACGCAAGTCTACACAGGGGATGAGGACACCACAGATGCTTCAGCCACTGGCAAGGGAAGCTTCTGCCATAGTTTGCAGTTTGCTATGTTCTCTCTTCTGCCATCTTCTCTGCTCTTCACTTCCCATGTCAGCCTAGGATTCTTGGAAGCTAAGTATGTATTTATTTTTGGTATGCTGAACCTGGTCTTCACATATACTAAACCTAGATTCCACCACTGAGTTACATCCTCAACTCGATGTTGTATTTGGCTTCCTAACCCTGCCAAATAGTCACTGAGCAACACCAAAAAGTGATTTAATTATTCTAAGCATCCAATTTTAAGCCTCACTTTCTTGATAAATGGAGACATTAAAACTACTTTGCTGGCTACACATGACGATCCTCCTTGTCTTCTTTTCACATAGTTTAAGTCCATACTTCTTTCAAGCATAAACTCATTTGATTATTAGCTTTTAGAAATAATCCCCAGCTGTACTCAGTTACCTACCTCTTGCCTACAACCTTGACAGTAGATAGATGTGCCTTTCCTGAGATATATTCACTTTAAGTTCCTTAATTAGTTACTTCTATTTGAACCTTCACCTATAACCTTGAAAATGAACAGATACACGTTTCCTAACAAAAGACAAGTTCCCCTCAGGGTTATATAATTCTCTGCCTGGAGTTTTCGCCCTGCGAGGTAGTTCAAAGACAATTTTGTTTGAGAGATCTTGTCTGGAACTCCTTCAACTGCCACACAACATGGGGTCTGAAGAATGAGACCACAGAGTTAACATTCCTCATACTCGGCTAAGGAATCAGGATATATCCTTTCATTCAGGTAGGAACTATGGACACTCAGATGTCTGTGACTGAACAGTACCTCTCCTAATTAGGTCTGAAGTCTATCTTCTCTTTTCCTTCCTTGCTATCTTTTCTTACTCCTGTTTTCAATTGTGATAGAATCTTTGTAATGATATTATAATGTTACTAACTTGTGCTCAGTAGGTTCACCACAAACAGTTATCTATGCTACTACAAACTAATAGTTGTAAAGTTTCTGACAAAAATCTAACTAAATTTCTAATTACTATATGCCAGCAATGTCCCTGGTAGCCCCAAAATGGGTGTCTTGATATTGAAGAGTAGGAACACATAGGGAGATGACTCAAACAGATTACAGGTCCAGTTAAAATTTCTCATCTCCACATTTCACCAAATCATTACATGAAAAACCTAACATTACAAGATATACAAATCTAATCTCACCAACAAAACAGGACTCAAATAAGGAGTATAATAATAACCAAAATTTTCTGTTTCACATTCTTTTCTTTTTTAAAAATATGTTTATTGGGCTGGAGAGATGGCTTAGCAGTTAAGGCATTTGACTGCAAAGCCTAAGGACCAAGGTTCAATTCCTCAGTATCTATGTAAGCCAGATGCACAAGGTGGTGTATGCATCTGGAGTTTGCTTGCAGTGCTGGAGGCCCTGGTGCACCCATTCTGTCTCTCTATCCACTCCTTTCTCTCTCTCCAAAACACACAGTAAATAAATAAATAACTAAATAAATATGTTCATTTATTTACAAGCAGACAGAGATAAAGAGAGACAGACAGACAGAATGGGTGCACCAGGGCCTCCAGCCACTGCAAATGAACTCGAGATGCGTACGCTGCTTTGTGCTTTATGTGGGTAATGGGGAACTGATTTTACTTGTTTCTGACTTTTCCTCACACAAAGTTTACCAAGTTTTGTAGCACCCTACCTGGCTTCAGTTAGTGATACACAGGAGGAACAACTATGTCCCTCCTGCCTTAGTCACACACTTCTATAAGTAACCTAAGAGACAAATTAGAACCATTTATAAAATTAAAGCAACAAACTCAACAACAAACCACCGCTACCTTAAATGAGGTGGATAACGACCCTCCCCCCCTCAAAAAAAAACAGTTCTCTGATCTCAATTTAAAATCTTGGGTCTTTTCTGTTGGGTTTTTTTTTTTTTTGTTTTGTTTTTTGTTTTTTTTTTTTTTGAGGTAGGGTCTCACTCTAGCTCAGGCTGACCTGGAATTCACTTAATTCACTTTGTAGTCTCAAAGTGGCCTCAAACTCACAGCGATCCTCCTACCTCTGCCTCCCCAATGTTGGCATTAAAAGCGTGTACCACCACGCCCAGCTTCTGCTTTTCTTTAATTGTTAGTGTTATATGTCTCCTCTTTCTAGTGTGAATACTCATGTCCCTGGTATCTCAGCTCACCAAGACTGGAGCTATGCTTGCTGTCTTCATGATAAAACTCTACTTCCTATCTAATAATGTTCCCAGAAGAAACTGAAACATAGAAAATAAAGGACTCTTCTCTGTCCCCCAAAGAAAAATAGGGGTTCCTTAAATTCATGACCCATGAACAAAGATTGACTTAAGCCATCCATAAAACACAGAGAAACAATCCATATCCTGACCCACAACCAACCTCTAACCACACTGAAACTTCTGGGGCATTACAAGCTCAGAAACCATACTCCCTGAATCACTTCTCAGAAAACACCTTCAATACTCCCCTAGAGTCCCACTCCTTTGATCTGCACGGTTTTAAGCTTCATTTCAGCTCTAACCCGTAAGCGGGTCTCTGTCCCTCGCCGTGCCTGCAATAACCGGTTTCCTTCTGTCGTAGTTAAGAGTCCGTTGCCTTCCTTGTCAACTTTCCTTACATTTATTGGTGCCATGACTTGGATTCCTCCTTCCTTGGCCCCAGCTGCTCACTCCTCCCGGGCACCCGCCTCGCCCCCCACAGGGTTAAACAGCAGACATCTGCGACCCCTACAGCCTCTGTCCACTGGGGAGGCGCAAGTCACACTCACCCTTACTGGCCAGCCGATCATATCAGTGTGAACCGGCCTGAGCACTGGCTCTTTCCCTTGTTTTCACTTTCCACCTCCCTCTGCTTCTCCCCTTTCCCCCAGACCCTCCACCTCCAGAGAAAAGGTCACTTTCCATTCCGCAGCCTTTCACCTAACACCTCCAAGCCTTCAGGACGACATAAAATTAATTCGGCTCGTGGTGGAGGCACCCCATCTCGAACTTCAAAGACTCTGAAAGTCTCCCATGCTGTTCCATGCCTGTGCAGTCTCAAAGGAGGCTCCAGGAGCCTTCCCTCTTTGCTCATCCACAGACACCCCCAAAATTAGGAGTGAGGGGATATCCCCTTCTAATCTTTGGCATCTCTCTCCTTTTCACTGCCTACCCTAAGTCTCTGAGACGTCCCAGATGGCAGGAAAGGTAATTTCTCAGTTCAACCTTAGTCCAACATGGGTTCCAAATTGTCAGTTCCAAAAGACAGATCTCTCTGGCTTGCCTCAGAGCTAACCTCAAAGAGCTCAGATTAATAGAGCTGTAGCCTTTAAAACTAATTCAGCTCTCCACTCAGATCTGGCCTCAATACAACCTACACAGTGGCAATCGCTGGCCAGGATTTGGCACTTTCAATTTACTTTCTTTTATTTTTAACAAATATTTTTTATTTTTACTTATTTGAGAGAAACAGAGAGAGGGAGAGACAGATAGGGAGGGGGTCCAGATAAAGAAAGACTGAACAGGTGCGCCAGGGCCTCCAGCCTCAGGTGGCCTCGAACTCACAGCGATCCTCCTACCTCTGCCTCCCGAGTGCTGGGATCAAAGGCGTGAGCCACCACTTTGAAGGCAGAGGTAGGAGGATCGCTGTGAGTTCGAGACCACCTGAGACTACATAGTTAATTCCAGGTCAGCCTGTGAGACCCTACCTTGGAAAACCAAAAAAAAAAAAAAAAAAAGAAAAAAAGAAAAGAAAAGAAAAGAAAAACAGAGAGAAAATGACTGACAAAGGAGGGAACAACAAAAAGAACCTGGGGCTGATTTTCAGCTTTTGACCACAACCCTCCAGCAGCCCCAGCCCAAATCCTCACGCTCCCCATCCATCACCCAGAGGCGGTCCATGTTTCAGAGGTAACCAGTAGGGCCATTGGGCAAAAGAATGCCCTAATCCTTGACCCCCCTCCAAGGCTTGTCCCAGCTGTAGGCAATGGGAACACTGGAAGATGGACTGCCCAACAAACTGCTCTGGAGGCTTGCCTGCCACCTGTCACCAGGTCTCCTCACATACCTTGGTCCAATGTGGGGCTGAGTTCCTGGCCCCATGCTGGACTACATACAGCCTGGCTCAAAGGAACTCTGGGTTTAAAAAATAGTTGGATACCTGAGCCTCTTATTTTTTACTTACCTCCTGGCAAGAACCTACTTTACACACCAACATCACCATCATGGGGGTCTCCAGAATGCCCTACAATCTCTCCTATGCCAATTTGATGATCTCTAACACATTCTTTCATTATAATGCTCCAACGCCCCACTCCCCTTTTAGGAAGAAATCTTTCCAAACTCAAAGTATCTCTCTACATAGCCCCTTTAAAGGCCACCTCTATTTTCTTATTACACCTGGACTCAGACTTGGGAAAGTCTCCCTCCCCAACCCAATCCTCTTCCTCCTACCTTCTGCCTACCGTAAAACCCCTAATATAGCACACCTCTAATCCTGATATAGCCTCCCACCACCCCCCAGTTCTCTTTCTCAAAGACCACTCTACCTGTGTATCCTAGGACCAATACCCTTTGTCTCTACCCACCCACCACAGTTTAAAAACCTATTATCCAACTCCTTTTCTCTGCCACACTCCTCACCCCCACCTCCTCACCTCACAAGACTCACATCCTGGGAAGTAAAAACCCTAATGGCAATTATCACCTAGTTCAGTACCTCTGCAAAATTAATCAAGCTATTATTCCCACCTTCCCAGTTGTAGCTAACACACGACCCGTCCAACTTTCTTTTCTGTCTTTGATATAAAAGATGCCTTCCTCACCATTCCACTACACCTTGAATCCAGGCCACTTTTTGCCTTCACCTGGGAGGACCCTGACACCTTCAAGCCCAGCAGCTCACATGGACAGTTCTACCCCAAGGTTTCAGGGATAGCCTCCACTATTTTGGGTAAGCCCTACAAAAGTACTTGGCCGCCCTAGACCTTCAACCCAGCTTCCTTCTCCAATATGTAAACAAACTCCTCCTCTGCAGCCCCACTGCTGAACTGAACATAAAATGTGCAACCATCCTGCTTACTTCTTTAGCCGTATGGGGCAAAGCCTGAATCTGTAAAACCTGTTCATTGCCTCAGCCTCTCCATCTCAAAGGAGGACAACACTATCCCTCCTTCTGGAATGCAAGACCTCCTGAACCACCCTCCACCTCACACTAAACAAGAATTACTTGCCCTACTTGGCCTTTTCAGTTTCTTCCCTATCTGGATTCCAGACTTCTCCCTTATTGCTCATCGCCTATATGAGGCCTCCATAGGAAAACTAGAGGAGCCTCTCCAAACCCCATATTCCCTACAATCCCCATCAATCTCCTTAAATGATCCCTGTCTACTGCCTCCATCCTCTCCCTTCTGGACACTAACAAACCTTTTTCCCCTTTCTGCACACTAATAAGGGACAAGCCTTAGCCATCCTCTGCCAGAAATGAGGCAACACTTATCGCCCCCCACATACTTCTCCAAACAATTAGACATGGTAACTCGGTCACTGAGCTTTCTTTCTCTCCCACTGTCCTGAATCCCAACCCTCCACACCTACCTTCTCAATCCCAACCTTACCTGTTAACAGTCCACCCTTTAAGCCCCACAACCCTCTTAACAACTATGTCCTCCACGATGCTCCCAACCCAGCCCTTCACTCCCCATGAAATAATTTCTCACACTCATGCTCAGAAGTCCTTGACCTCTACTAAATTCAGTCTCCCACATCCAGGACACCCCCTCTCCTGATGCTCCTGACTGGTTCATTGATGGCAGGGCCCTCAAACAAGAATCCTTCACCAATGGATAAGCTATCCTCCAGGGAGACCCCACTCACCCATCTAACCCCCGTGTAACAGAAGGCAAATCTCTACCACCCCATACCACCTCCCAGCAGACCGGACTCATAGCCCTGACCAAGGCCCTAACCCGAGCTGCCATCTGCCAGGTCAACCTCGACACTGACCCCAAGTATGCGTACAATATAATCCACTTCAACATCCTAATTTGGAGAGAAATGGGTTTCCTCACCCAGTAAGGTTCTCCCATCATTAATTCCTTCTAAACTCAGGAATTTTAAGGTGCACTCTACTCCCCACTCAAGCTGCCATCCTCCACTGTAAAGCTCATCTAAGGGACAAAAAAATACATCTCCATGCTTAACAACTTAGCTGACACCAAAGCACATGGCACAGTCCTCTTATACCCCCAATGCTCCCTACACAAATCTCTCCATACTGCCTAAGGAACATGAAAATGCTGACTTGTTCCTCCAGACCAAAAAGCCTTTCACTCCCCCATACTCACCATCCACCCAAGATACCCTATCCTACCTTCACTCTATATTTCATCCTTCCACTCATACTTTAGTTTCTTTCCTCAAAAACTCTTATAACCTCACACCTTATGACAAAGTGTTCTTACAGAACTTAACCTCTTCCTGTACCACCTTCCAAAAAACCAATACCAACTCCAATATTCAACCTCCCCAGTTTCTGACCCACTGATTGAGGGGCACCACTGCTGCCTCAGACTGGCAGATTGATTTCACTCACATGCCTCCTATAAAGTGCTTTAAGTACCTCTGTTCCTTGTAGATACTTTTCCAGGTTGAACAGAAGCCTTTCCCACCACTAACAAAAGGGGGCTTCCACCATAGACCATTTCCTGTAACTGAACTAGTCCCCAGGTCTGGCCTACCTTCCTCCTTACAATCATACAATGGCCCTAAATTCATCTCAGCCATCACACAACACATAGTCTCCACCCTTGATATCCCCTGAAAATTTCACATTCCCTTTCATCTCCAATCCTCAGGAAAAGTAGAAAGAACTAACTGAACTCTCAAAGAAACAGTAACTAAACTCACCCTAGAACGAAAGCGAGGTTGGGTAAAACTCCTGCCCCCAGCTCTCCTCTGCCGTAGCACTCTCCATCAAAAACCTACTAAAAGCAGTCCATTGGAACGAATGTACAGCAGACCTATTGGTCCCCTGGGACTCATCTCCACTGAGTCCCTCCTACCGCCCGCCCCCACCCTTGCCAAAGATTTCCTTTCTTTCCTCAGGACAGAGCTGTGGGAAACAAGCAATACCAGCCTTCATCACTAGTCCCAAACACCCCCGTTCCAGTTCTTAATGTAGAGGACCTAATCTAGATCTCCTTTAGTACCCACCCCTCCTTACATCCTAAATGGTGGGGCCCCCATAACATCATTCTTCTCACTCCCATTGCTGCCAAACTTCAAAACCTCACTCCTTGGTTTCATCTTTCTCATCTCAAAAAGGTACCTTCTAGTCTCTCTTCCACCACATTGGGACCCACTAAACTTAAGATCTCATCCCTGAACAGCCAACAGACAATACTATTAATCTAATGTCACTTCTTCCAGATTTTTCAGATGTCACTGAACCTCTATCAGTTTCATGTCTTCCTGGATGATCTGCTAAGGAACTCAAGGTTAACACCACAACCTTCACCAGCTGTTGAACGCCATTGAGATCCTTTGGTTTCAAGGGACCTTGATGTCCTTTAAGCCCCACCAAATCCAATTCTTCACTGCTGCCCTTCACTTTTTCTCCTTCAAAGGGAATGCTCTGCATATCCCCCCCACCCCGACACCTTGCATCCTCTCCCTCATATTCGTCATTCTTCTTACTCTTGGATTAATCTCCACAACTCCTTCTGATTGGACTTGCTTTGAAAAACTGCTTCCTACACTTTTTATCTGGACATAAGCAGCAGGTTTTCTGGTCATAAAATTTCTCCCCCTTCTTCTACCTCTCATCAGGCAGTCCTGTCCCCCAAACCCATCCTCCTTTAACTGACATAAACTAGTCTGGGAAGCCTCCCTACACCTCTCTGGTTCTCATATCCCTCTGAACATATCCACCTGCCCCACACACAGGCCATGCACCCTGTCCTTCCAATGGTATGGGGCCTTGTCCCTGAGGCTTACTCCCACTTCCACCTCCTGTTGCAAAGGCACTGAGTACCCTGTCCTCCCCTGCTGAAGTGGTTACACAAACAGTCTCAAGTATGACCAGACTACTGAAAAAGATATAATTAAATACATAACCACATATGGCCATGTCACCTGCTCTACCAGTGACTGTGAGATCCTTCTTGGTCATTCCTCAAATACTAGGGCTGCATAAATTTGGCCTCCTCTCAGAGAAACTGGAAATGAGGTCCCCCTATCAGGACAAGGAGTTCAAAAATTAACAAGAGTCCTGGAACCAGGAGACACACTTAGGGGATTGGTTTGGTAAGGCACTGCCAGTCCGCTCAACTGGGGAACTCACAACCTTGGGATGGGATGATGGTTCAACCTTTACCTATGGCCTTGAAACTAAACAAATGTGCTTTTCCTAATAAAAGACAAGTGCCGAGCTACACTTGAGATGGCACAGCGGTTAAGGCACTTGCCTGAAAAGCCTAATGACCTGGGTTCAATTCCCCAGTACCCACATGAAGTCAGATTCACAAAGTAGCACATGCATCAGAGTTCATTTGCAATGGCTGGGAGCCCTGGCATGATCATATTCTTTCTCTCTCTCCCTCCCTCCCTGCAAATAAATAAATAAAGTGTTTAAAAAAATAATTTAAAGCCAAGTATGGTGTTGCATGCCTTTAATCACAGCACTCAGGTGGTAGAGGTGGTGAGTTCAAGGCCAGCCTGAGACTACATAGTGAATTCCAGGTCAACCTGTGCTAGCGCAAGACCCTACCTCAAAAAAAAAAAAAAAAAAGTAAGAGCTGGAGAAGATGGCTTAGCAGTTAAGGCATTTACCTGCAAAGCCAAAGGACCCCAGTTCGATTCTGCAGGTCCCACATAAGCTAGATGCACAAGGTGGCACATGCGTCTGCAGTTTGTTTGCAATGGTTGGAGGCCCTGGTGTGCCCATTCTCTCTCTCTCAGCTTCTTTCTCTCTCTCTCTCAAATAAATAAATAAAATATATTTTTTAAAAACCAAAAATAATTTTAAAAAAAGACAAGTGCCCCTCTGGGCTGTATAATTCTTTGCCTGGAGTTTCCACCCTGCAACGCAGCTCAAAGACAGTTTGCCTGAGTGATCTCTTGTCTGTGACTGTGTCATATTTCTTTTTTAAACATTGTTTTTAGGAGAGAAAGAGAATTGAAGAGAGAGAGAGAGAGAGAGAATATGAGAATGGGCACACCAGGGTCTAGTGCCACTGCAAAAACATGTGCCATGCTGCAGCAGTTCAATGGGAGAGAGAGAAATCACCAGTGAAGATACTCAACAGTGGATACTGCAAGCCTTATATTTGGCCAGCCAGGCCAAATGAGCCAACGGGTGCAATTGTGGCATGTCTGTCATGGGGGGAAACCAACTGCCCTCTAAGTTGACTGGAGGCCCACTCCATAGGAGGGATTACATCCCTGATACTGAAAACCTAAAACAGAGGTAGTCATGAGCTCTAAGGGTGTAACGTCTGCTGGTGTCTAGCTAAATGTATATACTGTGCTGATCAAATTGCCCAGTAAGCACTTCTCTTAATGTTCACACCCATATATTAATGCTACTCTCACTTTAGGTTAGAGAAGCTTCTCTTTTCAGATGGCAGTGACCTTGGAATGACTCAGAAGGCATCATGGTGCTGAGAAGTGACAGAGGAGTGCTCAGCACTGAAATATCTCTATCACACCTTCCAAGGCTCAGGGTCCATTGTGGAAGAGGTGGCGGAAAGAATACAAGAGCCAAAGGAAGGGTAGGACTCCTTACAACATTCTCCTCCAGACACAAAATGGCCTGGATATCTACGACCTCACAGTGTCTGACACTACCTACACAATACCATTATACTAGGAGGAAAGATGATGACATCAAAATAAAAGAGAGACTGATTGAGATGGGGAGGGGATATGATGGAGAGTGGAGTTTCAAAGGGGAAAGTGGGGGAAGGGAGGGAATTATCATGGGATATTTTTTACAATTATGGAAGTTGTCAATAAAAATTAAAAAAAAAAAAAAAACGTGCCACTTTGTGCATGTAGCTTTACGCTGGTGCTGGGGAATTGAACTGAGGTTGTCAGGCTTGCTAAGTGCCTTTCACCACTGAACAATCTCCCCAGCCCCGGAATCTGTTTCTTTAGGAGGAATTTGCAAATGTTTGATAGATCCACTCAAGGAAGCAAGAATTTGCAATTCAGGGATTCCTGTGTCAAAATGACATTTTTCTTTTTCTTTTTTTTAGAACTTTAATATATGAACATGTTGTGATTTTTTTATATTCCCCTCTGTTTACCCTCTTTTGTCCCATCCCCCACCTCCAGTCCGCTGAGGACCCTCTCTTTCAGAAACATTTTTCTAATGAAAGGATTAAGAAAGAAAAAATGCTATCTAACAAAGTTCGTAAAGTTAGTATAGTATTAATAATTTTTTTGATAATTGGTGACTTTAAATTGAGCAAATAGCTTTTAAATTACCAATATTTAAGATGTGTCAAATAACATTCATACAAAATTATTCCTCACTAAATCTACAAAATAATTAATGGAGTATTTATAAACAAGCCAAAAAGTTAATGGAAAGAAGCATAAAGTACCTTACTTAAACTTAACTGTGGACTCCCAAGCACATCAATTGAAAAGACATACCCACATGAGGAAAATTTGAGATAGGAATACTATATACAAAAAAATAAGTGCATGAGGTAAAAGCATGTAAATATTAATAGTGGTTAAGAAGATATTTTCAAAAATCTAATGACTAATTCACTGGTACATTGATACTTATAAAAATGTGCAGCTGTGAACAATCTTTGACATTTTATAACCAAACACATACAGTTGACTAACTCATCCCCTTTTTCCAGATGTATCATATGTTCTGTTAACTCATTAGTTTCTCTAAAAGTTCCCATTGATAAGATGATAACATAATTTCCAACTTCTCAGAGGTTTAATTTGCTAATTTATACCACTTGACACTTAGCTAGTATTAACACAACAAATTCAATTGTATATTGTATCCTTGATAGAAGGAAACAAACATTATACATTAAAATTCTTCAGAGAATGAAACAGACTTGCTGAAAATCTGGGTGTGGTTTCTATAACTGGCAACTGCATATAACTTTATCACACTTTGGTGACAAGCATTAAAACTATCTTCAACAATGTGGAACTAGAGATGACTTACTAAGAAGCAAAGAGGAAGCAATTTTTATACTTTCCAGTGATTAATACTAGACAAAAACATCCACAAAGCTTCCCATTTATTATTTTAATGACTATCATATGACTAGCAGATTAAATAAAGCAATAGCTACAAAAATCCATTTTCAATTCAAATCTGGAGAAATACACAAATGGGCTGTAGTATACTCAGCTTTCAGCTTCTGAACAATTTGGGATTAAGCCATGAGCAGGATATGGATGATAAAGGGAGAGAAAGAAATTACAGTGGCACCAAGAGGTAAAAGTACACTATGTTGCCAGAGTCTTGTACCAATTAAACACCTTTTCAAACATGTCCTTTTGTTTAGAAATGCTCTCAAGGGCAATGACAGTTGGTGACGTTAAGGCAAGTTGATAAAGTAGTCTGTTCTTGGTAGCGAAATTAACTAGCATATTTCAAATGAAGATCAGCATTTCATGTCCTAATTGATTCATCACCAAAGACACAGAAGACAAATAAGTTAAATTATAACCAAAAATCCACTAAAAAGTTCAATATAAAAATACAACCCAGACAAGAAAAACATATGAAATACTATTTAACGAAATGCATTTGACTTTTCTTACTTAATAATGTTCTTTATTTTGTAAATCATTGCAGTAAGTCACACTAGAAAACATTCTGAGAAATTCGGGGCATCCTCTTCTGTAAATCAGTAAATCTGAAAATTACAGACTTTGGTCAATGTCAGCTGTTTCTTGGCTTTGTTGTGTTTATTTATTTATTTATTTATTTATTTAGGTTTTTTGAGGTAGGGTCTCACTGTAGGTCAGGCTGACCTGGAATTTACTATATAGTCTCAGGGTGGCCTCAAACTCACAACAGTCCTCCTACCTCTGCCTCCCGAGTGCTGGGATTAAAGGCGTGCGCCACCACACCCGGCTAGTTTTTTTTTTTTTTTTTTTCTTTCTTTTTTAAGAAAAGAAATCCTGGGCTGGAGAGATGGCTTAGTGGTTAAGGTGCTACTCTGCAAAACCAAAGGACCCAGGTTCGATTCCCCAGGACCCACATAAGCCAGATGCACAAGGGGGCACACACATCTGGAATTCGTTTGCAGTGGCTGGAGGCCCTGGCACGCCCATCCTCTCCCCCCCCCCCCCGTCTATTTCTGTATCTCTCCCTCTCTCAAATAAATAAATAAGAATAAAACAAAAAGAAAAAGAAAAGAAATGTTTATAAAAAGTAACCTACATTTTGGGGAAAATTATAATTCAAAAGCTCCCAAACTAAATGAAATGTTTTAAAATGTTCTATGTTCTTGTACTTAAATTGTCACAATTTACAAAGTAAATAGTTTTTAAGTCTAGGTTTACAGACAGTACTTACACATTTTTTTTTCAAAGAAAACTAAGGATTTTTAATGATAGGCTTCCTAATGTAAAGGTTTTTGATTCATAGAAATTCAATTTAGGCATAATGATTCAAAAATAATCAATTAAGGAAAATAAGGTTCACCTAAATGCTTATAGACAACTTACCTCTTTTTGCTTTTGATGTCAAGTAGTGCATAAAAAGAGAAAAACAATTTATGTTTAACTGATTCTAATGTTAAATTCCATAATTACCTACTCGGTGTAATGAACTAAAGGATCCTACAAATAGAAGCCTACTACAAAATGTCCATACAGGCAGAAACAGGGATATAAGAAGAGCTAAGCAGCATACTTACTGGGATCCTGTACAAGGTATTGGGTACTGTATGCAAAGAAACAGATAATACCCATTCCTACTATGCATCTCTAATTTCAGTTCTTATGATCCAACTAGTCAGAGACAGATTTTGTATTTGTAGCAAGACATAATCTTTAAATATTTTTATTTATTTATTTGTACACAGAGGGAGACAGAGAGAAGAGAGGCAGATAGAGAAAGAATGGGTGTGCCAGGGCCTCTACCCATTGCAAATGAACTCCAGATGTGTGCGCCACTTTGCGTATCTGGCTTTATGTAGGTTCTGGGGAATCAAACCCAGGAAGTTAGGCTTTGCAAGCAAATGCCTTAATCCCTGTGCCATCTCTCCAGCAATAAGACATAATCTTTTTGTTTGTTTGTTTGTTTGTTTTGTTTTTTTGAGGTAGGGTCTCACTCTAGTCCAGGCTGACATGGAACTCACTATGTACTTGCAGGCTGGCCTCGAACTCATAGCAATCCTCTTACCTCTGCCTCCCAAGTGGTAGGATTAAATTTGTGCATCACCACATCCAGCCAGATATTATCTTAAGTGCAGTTAAAGAATGAGAAACTCGGGCTGGAGAGATGGCTTAGCAGTTAAGGCACATGCTTGCAAAGCCCAAGGGCCCAGGTTCGATTCCTCAGGACCCACATAACCCAGATACACATGGTGAAGCATGCATCTGAAGTTCGTTTGCAGTGGCTAGAGGCCCTGGCATGTTCTCTCTCTCTCTCTGTCAAATAAATAAATAAAGGAAAAGAACTTCCATTATTATATGAAAAAAAAAATGGGTATATGGTCAAATCAGAGTAGCAAACAAGTCCTTAAGAAGAGGAAAACATGTCCCTTCCAACTAAGAAACAAAACAAAACAGAACAAATCCCCTCCAAATATTTACATCTACTAAAATTAAGTTTAGTTAAAATGAGAGTCATGGGCTGGAGAGATGGCTTAGCAGTTAAGGTGCTTGTCTGCAAAGCCAAAGAACCCAGGTTTGACTTCCCAGGACCCACGTAAGCCAGATGTACGAGGGGGTGCATGCATCTGGAGTTTGTTTGTAGTGGCTGGAGGCCCTGGTGTGCCCATTCTCTCTCTCTCTCTCTCTACCAGCCTATTTCTGTATCTCTCTCTCTCAAATAAATAAAAATAAAATAAATTTTAAAAAATGAGAGTCATACTCTAGGTCATTATCCTATAAAATATATATGTACACATCTCATTTAAATCTTTAACTGCAATTTTGTTAATTATAAACGTTTTTGTAGCTGGGCATGATGGTGCACACCTTTAATCAAAGCACTCAGCAGGCAGAGGTAGGAGGATCATCATAAGTTCAAGGCCACCCTGAGACTACACAGTGAATCCCAGATCAGCCTGAGCTAAAGTGAAACCCTATCTTGAAAAACAAAACCAAAAAAACAAAGCAAAACAAAAAAACCAAAAGTCTTTACAATCATTATTTAAGAGTAATAGTGAATCTAGCCCATCTCTTAAGGAACACTTGCTGACTAATGTGACCTAGACTTTTGGCTAAAAGGTAATAAAGGGCAATGAATTTAAAAATCTCAAGAAGGGGCTGGAGGGTTGGCTTAGAGGTTAAGGTGTTTGCCTACAAAGCCAGAGGACCTATGTTAGCCAGATGCACAAAGTGGTGCATGTGTCTGGAGTTCGTTTGCAATGGCTGGAGGCCCTAGTGTGCTGATTCTCCCTCCCTCTTTCTCTCTGTCAAATAAATAAATAAAATAAAATATGTAAAAGTCTCAAGAAGGAAATCTAATTTTTTTAATTTATTTTTTGTTTGCTTTTATTTATTTGAGAGTGACAGACAAAGATGCGGATAGACAGAGAGAATGGGCACGCCAGGGCCTCCAGCAACTGCAAACAAACTCCAGATGCATGTGCCACCTTGTGCATCTGGCTTACGTGAGTCCTGGGGAACCAAGCCTCGGACAGAGGTCCTTAGGCTTCACAGGCAAGCGGTTAACCACTAAGCCATCTCTCCAGCCCAGAAATTTAAGTTTTAACAAGCTATAAGAATTCAGTGTGGGGCTAGGGAGATGGCTCAGTGATTAAAGCTGCTTGCTTGCAAAGCCTGCCTATCTGGGTCCAATTCCTCAGTACCTAAGCCAGATGCATGTTGTGCACACATCCGGAATTTGTTTGTTTGAAAGTGCCTATACTCCCCCCACCTCTCTCAAATGAATAAATAAAAATAGTTAATTAAAAAAGAATTCAGAGCCGGGCGTGGTGGTGCACGCCTTTAATCCCAGCACTCGGGAGGCAGAGGTAGGAGATCGCCATGGGTTCGAGGCCACCCTGAGACTCCATAGTGAATTCCACAGCTTGGGCTAGAGTGAGACCCTACCTCGAAAAACCAAAAAAAAAAAAAGAATTCAGTGTGAACCAAGGAACACTGCTCTTTCCTGTCTTATATAGTAAATTCATAGTTAGTTTTGGTTTTGAGACGAAAACTTGCTACATTACATAGTCCAGATGGGAAAGAAAAGGGGAAAGGGAAAGGGAAAGGAGAGGAGGAGGAAGGGAAAGGCAAAAGGAAAAGGGAGGGAGGGGAGGATGAAAAGAAACAGGTCTTATACAAGGGCTTCACACCCAATCACGGAGAGAGAACATGAGTCACACAATGAGCCTCAGCACTGACAGAAGCCCTTTCAGGAACTTTTCACTATGGATTTCCTTTACATTTTTGAACCTAGATGGAAAGCTGGTTTGCATGGAGACTGGCTTCCTTGGGTACTACTGTGGTTTTCTCCTAAGATGGCGTGTTTTTTTGTTGTTGTTGTTGTTGTTTGGTTTTGTTTTTCTCTCCAGATACAAAAAGTCCCTTTGCATGGTAGAGTTTTTAAGCAAGTGCCTTTAACCACTGAGCCATCTCCCCAGCTCAGTAAGGTAGAATTTGGATATAATATCTCAGGTAATGGCTTATAGCCTGAAGATTTGCTATAATAGTGTTATACAACAACAGTGAGCACAAATAGCAAAATACAACAGACGGAACTCAACAGTACAAGCACAGAATCAGAGATGTTGGTGTCCATTTTCCTATGAAGTTCAGTGGGGAATGCTGCAGCTGCCACCGGAACTCTTCTTTGTATGCAGGGCTGTAGGGTATAGGCAATTCCAAAGATAGGACATTGTAAGCCAAAGGACACTGGAAAAACTAAGGATTAAGAGCAATGGATGAGTAACTAATGCCGTGGGTAGAGTAAAGGCTGTTCTCTGATTTAACAGTGTAGCGCACACAGAGAAAGAAGGTGGTGGGAAATGTCTGACACTTGCATATGCATTTGGAAACCAACTCTAGAAGTATCTTTGTCTTCTGCTTGATATTTTTTCAGTGAACAAGAAAGTTGGACCGTTTGGGCAGTATCGAGAAAGAATAGTCATTATTTTTTATTTTATTTTAATTTTTAACTTTTATTTATTTATTTGAGAGTGACAGAGAGAGAAAGAGGGAGAGAGAGAGAGAGAGAGAGAGAGAGAGAGAAAGAATGGGCACATTAGGGCCTCCAGCCACTGCAAATGAACTCCAGATGCAAGTGCACCCTTGTGCATCTGGCTTACATGGGTCCTGGGGAGTTGAGCCTCGAACCAGGATCCTTAGGCTTCATAGGCAAGCGCTTAACCGCTAAGCCATCTCTCCAGCCCTAGGATAGTCATTATTCCTGTCAATTCTCATTACCCCACTGGATACAGTCACTTTCTGAAATCCTCTAGCTTCAGCACACTGTGGATGAACTTAGTTAAACACAAAACAAGTTTGTCCTAATTATTTTTACTCTGAATATTTACTCTGAATATGTTAACAGTTAAGAATATAAAATAAGGCTGGACAAAATGAGGTCAGGGGAAGAAACTGAGTAGGCCATTGCCGAGGCCCTTGATTTCCCACCAGGAATAGATGGTAAGACCCTATTGCTGAAGTCGCCACATACTTGGGCTGCAAGGTCAATGAGAAATCACCAGTGAAGATACTCAACAGTGGACACTACAAGCCTTATATTTGGTCAGCTAGGCCAAATGCACCAACGGGTGCAATAGTAGCACGTCTGTCATGGTGGAAACCAGCTGCCCTCTAATTGGACTGGAGGCCCACTCCATGGGAGGGAATACATCCCTGATACTGAAAACTTAAAACAGGGGTAGTCATGAGCCCTAGGGGTGTAACATCTGCTGCTGTCTGGCTAAATATATATACTATGCTTATCAAACTGCCCAGTAAGCACTTCTCTTAATGTTCATACCCTTATATTAATGCTACTCTCATTTTTGGTAGAGAATCTTCTCTTTTCAGATGGCAGTGACCTTGGAATGACTCAGAAGGTATCATGGTGCTGGAAAGAAGTGACCGGAGTTTCAAAGGGTAAAGTGGGGGGAGGGGGAAAGAGGGTATTACCATGAGATATTTTTTATAATCATGGCAGTTATTAATAAAAATTTGAAAAATAAATAAATAAATAAAAATAAAATAAGGGCTGGAGGGATGGCTTAGCAGTTAAGGTGTTTGCCTGCAAAGCCAAAGAACCCAGGTTCGATTCCCCAGGACCCACATTAGCCAGATGCACAAGGGGACACATGCATCTGGAGTTCATTTGCAGTGGCTGGAGGCCCTGGTGTGCCCATTCTCTCCCTCTCTCTCTCCCCACCTCTTTCTCTGTCAAATAAATAAATAAAATATTAAAAAAGAATATAAAGTAAGTATATTTTCTTTCACATAATAAATGTATCACAGAAAGATACAAGTTTAAGGATGTAAATAAGGAAATTTCAATTTTCATTTTAAGTTTTAACATAATGTTAAGATTTAATCTTTGTTTCAAATTATAGTTATATTACATAATTAATATATATTGAAAAGAATGATCTAATGCTCTGTTGTCTTCCTACTGTGTAGTTTACTATCATATTGATCCCTTCAGAAATTAAGGAACTGTATTCTTTTAGCTTACAATGCTCAGGTTCTGAATATCTTTTAAGAAAATGCACATTCTAGACAACGATATCTTCAGAAGGAATAGAATGCAAAAGTAAAAATAAAAACAGTGATAGAACCATGGTTATCATATGTCCCATTGCCTTATTCATTGATTGGCTGGAACTCGTAGCAAAGACTGATATACTCAGTATTCTCCTTATGCCTCTTATTCTGGGATGAAGAAAAACACCTAGAACTCACTTTAAAGGAATGTGGTATGCTTCCAACATGTGGTGTGTGTTTAAATGCTGCCATTTAAAAATGGCTAGATGAAGAGGGCATGATGGCATTCGCCTTTAATCCCAGAATTTTGGAGGCAGAGATAAGAGAATCACTGTGAGTTTAAAGCCAGCCTGGAGCTACAAAGTGAGTTCCAGGTCAGACTGGGCTAGTGTGAAACCCTGCCTTGAAAAAAACAAACAACCAAAGGCTAGATGTATTTTGAACATTTTCAAGGTGATTCCTGCCTAAAATAAGAAATATGGAATTTTTGCAACTTGATTGCATATATATACATAAAACACTAAGCAAGGTGAGAATAGGAATTATAATATTTTTGTTTTGTTTTGTTTTTCGAGGTAGGGTCTCACTCTAGCCCAGGCTGACCTGGAATTCACTATGAAGGCTCAGGGTGGCCTCGAACTCACGGCGATCCTCCTACCTCTGCCTCCCGAGTGCTGGGATTAAAGGTGGGAATTATAATGTTTTATTGTCTACACTTAATGGAAGCTGTCAACAAAAAGTTTTATTTTTTTAATGTCAAAAAAAAAGGTCAAAACAGATAGTGTTGGGCATGGTGGTGCACGCCTTTAATCCCAGCACTCAGGAGGCTGTGGTAGGATCACTGTGACTTCCAGGCCAGCCTGAGACTACATAGTAAATTCCAGGTCATCTTGGGCTACAGCAAGACTATTCCTGCCATGGGGCAGGGAGGAAGGGGGAGAGGGAAGAAACCAGAAAAAAAAAAAAAAAAGCCACTAAGCCATTTATTGTCTTTTTAAGAATATTTAAGCCAGGCGTGGTGGCGCACGCCTTTAATCCCAGCACTCGGGAGGCAGAGGTAGGAGGATCGCTGTGAGTTCGAGGCCACCCTGAGACTCCATAGTGAATTCCAGGAGAGCCTGAGCTAGAGTGAGACCCTACCTCAAAAAAAAAAAAAAAAGAATATTTAGCTAAATGTGATGGCATATGCCTTTAATACCAACACTTGGGAGCCAGAGATAGGAGGTTCGCTGGGAGCTTGGGTCCACCCTGAGACTACATAGTGAATTCCAGGTCAGCTTGGGCTAGAGTAAGACCCTACCTCGAAACCCCCCCAAAAGGGGGGGAATATTTAAGGGCTGGAGAGATAGTTAAGCAGTTAAAGGTGCTTGCTTGAAAACCCTGATAGCCTCAGTTCAATTTCTTAGTACCCACACAGAGCCAGATACACAAAATGATGCATGTGTCTAGAGTTTGTTTGCAATGGTAGGAGGCTCTGGTACACCCAAACTCACTTACTCTCTTCTTTGTGTCTTTCTCTCTCTCTGTCTCTGACTGCCTCTGTCTCTCTCAAATCAATCAAATATATTCAAAAGAAAAATGTAAATTTCCTTTACACAGGGTTAAAAAGGAAGCATATTTAAGGAATATATCCTATCAGCATATATGTAAACAAAAGGAATTATGTTCTTTTTGTTTTTTCCCCCTGCTTTTTTTTTTTTTTTTTTTTTTTTTTTTTTTTTTTTTGAGGCAGGGTCTCACTATAGCTCAGGCTGACCTGGAATTCATTATGTAGTCTCAGGGTGACCTCGAACTCTCAGCAATCCTCCTACCTCTGCCTCCCAAGTGCTGGGATTAAAGGCGTGCGCCACCACACCCAGCTCTCGGAATTATGTTCTTAAATAACGACAAGATTTAGTAACAAAAGAGATGTGTAGAAAAGAATATGCAGGGCTGGGGAGATGGCTTAGTGGTTAAGGCGTGTGCCTGCAAAGCCAAAGGACCCAGGTTCTATTCCCCAGGACCCGCATAAGCCAGATGCACAAGGTGGCACATATGCCTGGAGTTTGTTCTGCAGTGGCTGGAACCAGGCATGGTGGTGCACAGCTTCAATCCCAGCATTGGGATGCAGAGGTATGAGGATCACCATGAGCTCGAGGCCACCCTGAGACTACATAGTAACCCTACCTCGGAAAAAAAGTCAGATGCACAAGGGGGTGCACCCATTCTCTGTCTCTCTCCAATATACAAATAAAATATTATTTAAAAAAGAAAAGGCTATATAAACACTATTGTTTTATATATATATATATACATATATATATATACATATATATATATGTATGTATTGTTGTATAGCTGGAGAGATGTCTCAGTAGTTAAGTCACTTGCTTGAAAATCCTAACGACCTGAGTTCCCTTCCCCACGTACTGCCAGCTATACAAAGTGACACATCTGGAGTTCATTTGCAGTGGCTAAAGGCCCTGGCATGTCCATTCTTTCTCTATCTCTGCTTGCAAATAAAATTAAAATTAAAATAAAGGCAAAATAAATTTGCATTAGTAGGTTACCTTATCCATTACTTTAATTAAAAGAAAAACTGCATTATTTTAAAATCAGATATTATTAAAATTTAGATTTCCATGCAAAAATTACACCAGTCCAACTACTGGTAAGTAAGAAGATCTCGAAACACACAATGCTACTAAGCAAGTGGCATGTGGCTGGTCCCAATGAGGACGTAGTGTAAATGCAAATATAAACTAAATTTCAGATAAGAGAACACGGCATAAAATGTTTCCTTAATAACTACTTCTGTGGATTTTATGATAAAATTATAATGGTGTTATGAATATGTTATATTAAGTAAAATATATTGTTAAGATAACTTGTTTCTTTTTGCTTTTTCAAATATGACTACTAAAAAATTTAAAGCCAGGTGTGGTGGCGCATGCCTTTAATCCCAGCACTTGGGAGGCAGAGATAGGAGGATTGCTGTGAGTTTGAGGCCACCATGAGACTACATAGGTTAGCCTGGGCCAGAGTAAGACGCCTACCTCGAAAAACCAAAAAAAAATTTTTTTAATTACAATTGTCACTTATATTTATTATGTTATGTTATTTCATGTTATGTTATGTTATGTTATGTTATATTTCTATTAGATAGCCCTGGTCTAGAATGTTAAGCAGTCTATTAGCTGTCATTTTTGTTATTTGGCAACAAATACTCCTGTTTTATACATGAAATATCCAGGCTTATCTTTCTTCTCCTCCATAGCTTCCTCTGATTAAAAATCAACAAAAAGATGTGTTGATATAAAAGAAAAGGCAGGATATGTTGTGTGGAAGAAAAAACAGCATGCATAACAATGTTTGTGGTTTTACATATGTTGGTAATACATATAAAGTGCACATTTGTGTTTATATGTGTATATGTTTATATCAAATTGCTGTCACATATATAAAATGCTTCTAGAAAAATACAGAAAGTTGGATGGGCACAGTTGTGGCAAAGATCTACTTTCTATATGGAGAACTGAATAAATATTTTAAAAATTTCCAAGTGCAACTGTTAACTGTTATACAGCTTTTACTGTATCATGTACACTAAATCTCATCTAAAATACACTATTTATAAAAGGGCTGCATGTGTAGATGACAAGCTGTAGTAAATCTATTTATCTTGAGGTATTGTAGAAAATCTGGACCAATTTTATTGACAAAGTGAAGACTTACCATGTGCCAGGCATTGTGAGCAATTCTGTGATTCAAAGTCAGAGGTTAGCTCTGTGCCGTGGGTCATGGGCACGGGGAGGAGGCTGCTACTACTTCCCAGTGCAGATGAGATCATAAGAGACTTCATAACGAGTACATATATATATATTTACATATATGTATACATATATATATATACTTACATATATGTGTATATATATATATGTGTGTGTATATATATATACATGTATATATATATCTGATATATACACATAATTAAAACTTTTTGCAAGCAACTAAGTAAAGGGGCAGAAATTTTGGAAAGTGTATTTTATGAAGTTAATTATTAAAAAAAATTTTTGAGCCAGGCATGGTGGCACACACCTTTAATCCCAGCACTCGCACCAGGGAGGCAGAGGTAGAAGAATCACCATGAGTTCAAGGCCACCCCGAGACTCCATAGTGAATTCCAGGTCAGCCTGGGTTAGAGCGCGACCCTACCTTGAAAAACAAAAAAACAAAAACAAAAAAGTGGACTGATTTGGGGATATTTGACATTTGTTTAAATAAGGCAAATATAGAAATACCTGGGGGGGGGGAACCACAAATTTTTATGTTTTTCAGTTTTCAAGTAGGTATCTGTCAACAGAGTAAGAAACAGAACCTAATGAAGGGATAGATCTATCAGATAACATTCTTTTTTAAAAATACCTTATTTATTTATTTATTTGAAAGAGAGGGAAAGAGAAAGAATGGACATGCCAAGGCCTCCAGCCACTACAAATGAACTCCAGATACATGTGCCACCATGTGCATCTGGCTTACAGAGGTTCTGGGGAACTGAACCTAGGTCCTTAGGCTTCTCAGGCAAGCGCCTTAGCCACTAAGGAATCTCTCCAGTCAAGCATTCATATATATATATATATACATGTGTATGTGTATGCCAGTGTCTCTTATTACTGCAAACAAATGTCTGACTCGTGTCACTTTTTGCATCTGGCTTTACATGGGTGCTGGGTAATCAAGCCATCTCCCCAGCCCAGTCAGATAACATCCTTCCTTAATATTGCACATCCCAATTCAAGAGCATTCTATATTAAGATTTCTTGGGCTGGAGAGGTTGTTTAGTGGTTAAGATTCTTGCCTGAATAACTTAACAACCAGAGTTCGGATCCCCAGTACCCACTTAAAGCCAGATGCACAAAGTGGTGCATGCATCTGGAATTTGTTTACATCAGCTACAGGCCCTGATGCGTTCTTTCTCTCTCTCTCTCTCCTTGCAAATAAATTTAAAAAATATTTTTAAAAATGTTCTTATGAGGGCTAGAGAAATGGCTTAGCGGTTAAGCGCTTGCCTGTGAAGCCTAAGGACCCCAGTTCGAGGCTCGATTCTCCAGGACCCACGTTAGCCAGATGCACAAAGGGGCACATGCATCTGGAGTTTATTTGCAGTGGCTAGAGGCCCTGGCACACCCATTCCCTCTCTCTCTCTATCTGCCTCTTTCTCTCTCTCTGTCACTCTCAAATAAATAAATAAAAATGAACAAAAAAAAATATTTAAAGGCATGTACCAACATGCCTGGCTTTTAAAAAAATGTTCTTATGAACATGAAGTTACCACTTGAAGAAATACTAAAATAAATGAAAAGACAATTTAGGGCTTCTAGACATACCCATGGTGAAATTACTCACTATTGATCTCCCAAAAAGAAGGGGGAAAAAATCAAACATTTGCAGCATGCATGAATCACTAAAATTTGGAAATCTAAACTAATTACTATTTGCATACTATAATGGCAAGATAGTAAACTAAAAAAAAAATGTAGGTTTTTTTTCAAAATATGATTCGTGATTTTCCAGGGTCTTAAGAATGTTAGGCAAGTGCTCAACCACTGAGCAGGTAAAGTAGTATTTCTAAGTTAACTTTTGTTTGGAAGGTTCAAAACCTCAGATGTGCAGTGTTTATGCCTTTATCTACAAGAAGAACACTGGAAAAACTACAGTAAAAGGAAACACAAGCCTAAAAGATTACAGGTTTGGTCTGAAGGTGTAGTTAAGTTATAGAACATGCATGTAACATGAACGGGGCCCAGGAGTCACACCTTCAGCAAGAGGGTGGAGGAAGAGGACACGTTTCAACAGGATTGCACGGATCTACAAGATAGTGATGTGAGGATGTGGAACACACATAAACAGAAAAGCCTCTACAGAAAAAATAAATTAAATATATGAAGAACAAACCATTGAGGCCACGAGCATTTACAAGGCTCTGTCCATATACAAACGAGGAGGATGAAGGAGCAGAGGCAAAAGGAGCAAGCTCCGTTTGCAGGGCACACCAGATTTTGTCATAGCAGGACTGCCTTCGCAAACCTATGAGCATTCATACGCCTCCCGAAACTCCTTATGGGTCTTTTGGTTCCATTAACATCTCCTGATCTGTGGATTTCATTTGGTACCATGCCCGTTTCTGCATCTTAGGTGTAGCCTGCATATAAGCTACTCACCGCCCTGCAGTTACTCTAAGGTTTCATATAATACCACGTGATCCTACAGTACTAAGCTGTGTCTGATGTGTAAGTTCTGCTCACATGAATCAAGAGACATGTTTGCCAGACCCTCCCATCTTTTCCGTCATTTCAACCGCCACCCCCCAGGTTCTAGCCAAATGCTCATAGCTTGGCACAAGCTGATCTCTCCTTTTCCATTGCCCACACCTGTACCCTACCTTCTTTTTTTTGTCCACATCTGCATCCCTAGCTTCTCATTACCCATAACCACATCCTACCTTCTCTCTATTGAGGTCTGGGCACATTTGGCTGTGGCCAGCACTGGTGTTCCTTCCAGGAAGCTGTTCCTGGAATGTCTAACTCCTTCATTTATTCCAGGAACATCTGTTAACATCATTACTTATTTGCCTGCCTATCTCCCTTACAGGATTATAATTTTCTTTCTTTCTTTCTTTTTTGTCATTTTCATTTTGTTTTTTCGAGGTAGGGTCTCACTCTAGCCCAGGCTGACCTGGAATTCACTATGTAGTCTCAGGGTGGCCTTGAACTCACGGCGATCCTCCTACCTCCTGCCTCCCGAGTGCTGGAACTAAAGGCATGCGTCACCAAGCCCGGCTTCTTTTTTCTTTTTGAGATAGGGTCTTGCTGTAGCCCAGACTGACCTGGAATTCACTACGTAGTCTCAGGGTAGCTTCTAACTCATAGCGATACTCCTACCTCTGCCTCCCAAGTGCTGGGATTAAAGGCATGTGCCACCATACCTGGCTTGAACTTGCTTTTTAAGTTTGAGGTTTATTATCTCATAAAAATGTTGCTGGGCTAGAGAGATGGCTTAATGGTTAAGGAATTTGCCTGCAAAGCCAAAAAGGATCCCAGTTTGATTCTTCAGGTCCCACGTAAGCCAGATGCACATGGGGGCGCATGCATCTGGAGGCCCTGCCATGCCCATTCTCTCCTTCTCTCCCTCAAATGAATAAATAAATAATATATTTTTTAAATGCTGCAAAGTACATATTACATCTCTTGCCTATGGATTATATGTATGCCCTTTCGTATGTGGTAGACTGATTTATTTAATTATTAAATGGTAAGATATTATTAGTTGTTATTATTACTATTTAGTTCTAGGAAGGAGTTAAGGCATCAGGATAAAATAACCAATGATTTTATGAAGATACACGATCTACTGTCTTATTATAAGCAGTCCCTTTTTATTCAAGCTCATTGGAGCTGCAAAGTACTTCTCAGGTTGTTTGGTGATGGAGCATGTGGGAAACAAGGGAGTCTGTGCCAAAAGAGGCAAACCATCAAGAACAAGAAAAACTGTGGGATTTAATGAATCTACTTAAAGATATTTCTCTTGGAGCACTTAAAAGTATTTTTTATAGAAGGCAAAAATATTTTATGTTGTTTTAAATCTTATGTTGATTTATATCTCTCTCAATTCATCAAAATAAAAATTAAAAATGAATTAATTCATTTTATTGATAAGATTACATCAGTGATCCTCAATAGAAAATAATGTCCACATCTTGAAATAATTTAAAGTTTCTAAAATGTATGTTAAATATGTATCTTACAAAATGCTTATCAAAAACATTCTGAAAAATAGGAGTTGACCCTTAAAATTGATACTACCAGCTAGCAAAATTTATAACTGTCAATAATTTATACTAAACCCATTAATAAAAAAAGTACTAGCCATGTGTGGTGGTGCCCACTTTTAATCCCAGCACTCGGGAGGCAGAGGTAGGAGGATCATGGTGAGTTCAAGGCCACCTTGAGACTACATGGTTAATTACAGGTCAGTCTGGGTCAGAGTGAGACCCTACCTCAAAAAAAAAAAAAAAAAAAAAAAAAAGCTACTTATAAAATCTATTATTGATTACATGTTTACGATATATCCTGCACATAATGCAAAGCTGGTTACTTATGGCCTATTTCCCCTGTTTTCTGCTTCATGGAAACATCCAGGGCTGGAGAGATGGCTTAGCAGTTAAGGCACTTGCTTATGAAGCCTAAGGACCCAGGTTCAATTCCCCAGTATACATGTAAGCCAATGTACAAGGTAGAGCATGCATCTGGAGTTCATTTGCAGTGGCTAGAGGCCCTGGCATGCCCTTTCTTTCTCTAAATATGTCTTTTTTTTTCTCTCTCTCTCTCTCTCTCAAATAAATTAATTAAATATTTTTAAAATATCCATATAGTAAAAGTATCACAAATCATGCTTAATATGTCTTACCTAATGTAGTTCAACCTAATACATATATATGGCAATATACATAATCAGTAGTGTGGATATTTTTTAAAGGTATAATTTATTTGGTGTGGATGGTTAGTCCATTTCTACAGCAACTCATTCAAACAAGATTCATTCGAAAGTGTTACTGGGCTGGGTATTGTGGCACACGCCTTTAATTCCAGCATCCAGGAAGCAGAAGTAGGAGGATAACTGTGAGTTTGAGGCCACCCTGAGACTACATAGTGAATTCCAGGTCAGCCTGGGCTAGAGCAAAACCCTACCTCAAAAAAAAGAAAGAAAGAGAGAGAGAGAAAGGATTATTGGATTGATTTCATAAGAAATCATTTATTAAGAATTCATTTTTTATTTTATTTATATACTTATTAAGGATTAACCTGGTTGATTTCATGATATGTAAGTGAATTACGCCTCAGGCTATAACAGCTTTAGTTCCTTTCCTATTATTTTGGCTTCAAGTAAGTGGTTAAAAATATAAAAGTGGCCAGGTGTGGTGGCGCACACCTTTAATCCCAGCACTCGGGAGGCAGAGGTAGGAGGATCACTGAGTTCGAGGCCACCCTGAGACTACATAGTGAATTCCAGGTCAGCCTGAGCTACAGCAAGACCCTACCTCAAAAAACAAAACAGAAAGAAAGAAAGAAAGAAAGAAAGAAAGAAAGAAAGAAAGAAAGAAAGAAAGAAAGAAAGAAAGAAAGAAAGAAAAAAGTGACTAACATGCTAGGTTATAATTAACATGATTTTCTGATCTTTTGATGATTCTGAATTCTATGTCATCTATAGGTCTCACCTTAGATATAATAATCATGTCTATGGTCAATAATTTTGTAGTTTCTCAAAACTAAAGAACTTAAAACAATGTAATGGCACTTGCACACATGTATGCTATCTTACAGCTGAAGGTATTTACAGTGTGTGCAAAGTGTCAGCAGGATTTAAGATGTGAAAATAGGGGAAATGTTTTGTGGGGCAGCTAGTATACTGATAAGCCTTTTCCGATAGCAACATCAGAATGGAGCAAAATCCATAAAGACACTCAACTTCTAACCCACTATCCCATTCTTGAATTCATGACCAAAAAGATGAGGTAATGCTGAGCAGCACCCCATGCAATAATAATAATAACAACAACAACAAGAAGAAGGGAGGCCTGCTCGGCGGTGGTGGAGGTGGCAGTGCTTCAGCCTCTCGGCCACCTCCACCTTCCCCGGCCGGCAGCGTTGGCCAGGAGGGGACAGCAGTTGTAGACCTCCGCCCTGCTGACAGAAGGTGAAAGAGAATAAGATACTGGACAAAAGTAGATGCCTGCCTCATGGTGTCTTCCTTTGGGGAAAGTTCATGCTGAAAACCTGAAGCAACTAGTGGGTGAATATGATCAAATTTCTCTACCAAGCTCTCAGTCTGATAAAGAGAATCCCTTTTTGTCACTCCAATGAAGCATTCAAACAAGTCCTATGACCCTTTTCAAGATGAACTTGAAAATTGCATTAAAGTACAGAAAGCCGAAGGCCTAGAGCCAGAGACTTCTTTCAGGATGAGAGAGGACTATCTAAGAAATGGTACATACAGAGAAGAGGCTGACTCCAGACCCAGGTATAGAATGTGTGACCCAAGATTTCCATCTGGAACCATCCAGACCTATCCAAGGTCATGCAGTATTTCACAAACTGTAGAGAACGGGTTCCCAGCTCATGACAGCAAGCTGACACTAGACTCTCTGGGCTACTGTCACTTTACCAGGGACTGTTTCTCAGAAAACCAGTGCCCCTGAGCTTTAGTCAGCAAGAATACAATTGTGGCTCATACAGCATAGAGTTTGGAGTTCACAAACACCTCTGCTCAGGTTTCAGCACCAGCAACTCTCAAGCTAGTCATAAGCATATTCCTCAGAAAGGGAAAAGGCACTAGAAGAAGGCAGAGAAAGAATTGAGAGAGGGCGGCTGAGCATGAGAGAAAAAGAAGTTCTGAGGAAGTGGATCTAAACAAACAAAGAGCATCCAAAGAAAGAAACCGAAGGAAGAAACAGAGCCTGAACCAGCTGGTACAGAAAACCTTGAGAAGCAACAAGAGAAAACAAGCCGAGATGAAACCTCTAAGAGAAAGGGCCGCAAGTGCAGGAAAGAGAAGGAACAGGGCGAAGCAAGGACGGAGGAAGAAATGCTTTGGGACCAGTCTATCCTTGGATTTTGAAACTCTTTAATTGGGTCTCCCGGGATTAAACTGAAAACTACTTGAGGAGCTTGGTTTCATGGTTCTCGTGCCACTTATCCTATGTCAAGAGGTACTTTAATTTCTGACAGTGAGCACAAAGTATCTAGTATGCTTGTTTTCCAATATGAAAATTATATTTTCTAAAAGCATCATTGCATCTTTCTTACATATAATTTTCCTTTATGAGAGTGGCTCTGCTTTTTGTCAAATTGCTGTGATGGAATTATTTTCCCTTGGGAGACCATTTATTTTAAATTGGTGGATTAATACTTTGCAGAATCTATGTTTTGGTTGGGTTTGTTTTAGTTTTGTGTCAGATATTTTTATGCTCACTGGTTTTCTATGTAGCAATTTACACTTCCTTTGTTAGAGATCTAACTTGCAACATTGGAGAGTGAAATACATTACAGTAAGCTTATCTTACATACAGTTCCAAAAGTTTCAGAGTCTTCACACAAAATTAGTTTCTAATCTGGGAATGTTTATAGTTTATAATAAAGTTCTAATTTCTGAAAAAAAAGGGAAAGAATGATTCATGTGATAACAATGTCTGAAATAAAATTTAAAATACAAATTTAAAAGTAAAAATGACTAAAATAGCAACATGAAAAAGTTTACTACGTAATATTAGTGGCTTCTAAAATGTAATGATAGTGATAAAAATAAATATATTCTTTTTATATTTTAATTTAAACACCAGCCACTACAAACAAACTCCAGATGCATGCGCCACCTTGTGTATCTGGCTTCCTTAGGTCCTGGGTAATCAAACCTGTGTTGTTTGGCTTTGCCGACAAATGTCTTAACCTTTAAGCCATCTATCCAGATGTAACATAAAACACACTTTTGATTTAGGCCTCTTCATAGGAAAGAAGAGGGAAAAGAAGGGGAGGGGAGGGGAGAGGAAAAGAAAATAGGGTGAAGTGGTGAAGCTGAAGTAAACTGTGAGCATAAATCAGCAAGGGCTGGCAAACTACACAAACATTATTCTAAAACCTAAAAGTGCCTGAAGAGCAAAACCCCTAAAGAATTTGAGATAGTGTGAGCCACTGCAAAAGGAAATTCTCTCAAAAGTCTGGTTATCGGGCTGGGAAGATGGCTTAGCAGCTAAGGCATTTGCCTGCGAAGCCTAAGGACCCAGGTTCTACTCCCCAGGACCCACGTAAGCCAGATGCACAAGGTGGCATATGCATCTGGAGTTCATTTGCAGTGGCTGGAGGCCCAGGAGCACCCATTCTGTCTCTTTCCATATCTGCCTCTCTCTCTCTCTCTTAAATAAGTAAAGGAAAAAAGTCTTATTATAAATATGACTCTCTTTGCTAGTTTTTTTTTTGTTTTGTTTTGTTTTGTTTTTTGAGGTAGGGTCTCACTCTGGTCCAGGCTGACCTGGAATTCACTATGTAGTCTCAGGGTGACCTTGAACTCACGGTGATCTTCCTACCTCTGGCTCCTGAGTGCTGGGATTAAAGGCGTGCACCACCACGCCCGGCCCTTTGCTAGATTTTTTAGTACCAAGATGAAACACAAAATCTGAGAAGAATGGAATCAACAGGAGCTACAGAACTGCAAATGGGACCCAGGTGTCTCCTGTGCCGCCCATGTTGCTCAACCCCTCTTGTCCTATCCTATCCCTTCTTACCCTCCTTTTCCATCCTGGCTGCTGGATATAAGGCCCTGGAGTCTCCAAAGGCATGGTGTCTGGCCATAGTATGGGAGGCTAAGTGTGAAGGAACTTTCTCCTGGTGGTAGGAACCCTATCATTGTTGGCCTCTGGGGCTAGGTGTGAGTGGCTGGGAGAGAGGGGAGAGCTGTCTATGCATTGTTTGCATCACATGCACCCAAGGAAAAAGTGTTTACCTGGTGGAGCCACGGTTAACCTTTTTTCCTTGCTGAGCCGATGCCCTTGGATGAGTTCACTCATGGAAGGGGGACCCTTCCGAAGGAAGGACTCTGTGGAGGTGGGGTCAGGGGGGGCTCTTAATAAATCCTGTAGGTAGGAAGCCCCTGAAGTCGTGGGACGGCTCTGATCACAAAGGGAAGGTGAAAATTGTCTTGCAGGAGATCCAAGAAAAATACATATAGGAAACAAAAAAGTTTTACTTTAATTACCTTTCAATGCCTCACCACTGTCAACATTATTTATCTTCGCATTTAGCTACTTTTTAAAATACATAAATTGAAATTTTTGCTAATGTTTTAGTTTCCATATCCAGATACATTATCTGGAAACTATTTTGTATGCTGGAAAATAGTTTTATTACAGTAAGTCAGTTTGAACCATAGGTAGAAAATATATGTATTATTTGATTCTCAAATGAAACTTCCTTAAATGAACAATTTTAACCACATTAATTGAAAACACAGGTCAAGTAACCCAATAATTAGGACTTTGGGAAAAGATCACAGGTGGTTTCTCTGAGTAATATTCATATGCCAAATGAAAAAGTACCAAAACTTGCAAAAAAAGACTCTATGCATTCGATTCCATTTTGCCAAAACATAGACGTGCCCTTTCAATCAGTTGCCAGTTTTGGTCTTATGGACAAAAGTTCCTATAGAAGAATACATTCATATCCTTGCCCCATGGAAGAGAAGCCGATAGATTTCCAGAGATACAGCAACACTTAAAATTACAGCCAATGTCAAGAAGGCTTTATTTTGATAACCACCTTTACCCACTTTAGGTTGGAGGTAAGAGAGAGGCATATTTATGCATACAAAGAGTAGCAAAAATATTAACACTTTATATTATAGTTAATCAGGGGTGGGGTGGCAGAAAGATCAGCATTAGCAAGGCCCCATTAGCAGCTCCCATTTTTTTCCTTCCCCTTCTCCATCCTCCACAACAAAAACACATTAATTTTGCAGTTAACTAAACCCTGGCCACTGTACCACACTATGACAATCACTGCATGCATACCTTTTCCTCTGAGTGCCACTGCTGACCCGAATGGAGGGTGTCTGTGGGCCCTGACTATGCAGGAGGTAAGTGTCTATGGTGGGCACGGTGGCTGGCGCACCCCCACTTACTTTAGGACTGCCGATCTTGCTCTTTCCAAGTTTGCCTTTGCTGCGTCTGGACTGCTCATGGTCAAACTCTAAGTCTTCTAACCGCTGTGTCAAGGCGAGTTTTTGCTGGATAGCCATTCGTAATAAAGTGTTCAGAGTTTTCTTCTCATCCTCTGCGGCAGCTAACTGTCTCTGCATCTCATCCAACTGTGTGACATATTCATCACATCTGGAACCCAAGCAGAAAGAGGTCAAGGAAGAAATCCTGGTGAAACAAACGAGAGCTTCATTAGAACAATTCAGTATTCCGCCTACCCTCAGTCCCAGTTACTGAAGTCCACTGTGGCCCCAAAACTTTTATTACATGAAATTTATAATTATTCTGTACCTACTTAATAATATAGTCTAAGCTTTATCAGAGGTATATATGTACAGTTAAATTTGCAGGGTTTCATACTAGTGGTTTTAGTCATCTCCCGAGGGTCTTAGGATGTATCCCCTACAAATAATGAATCTGAATAATGGGCTGTTAGAAACATCTTCACCCAGCTTTCATATTTGTACCAGGACAGAGAGATAAGCTCTGAGATCAGTTTCCTCCACGGAGGTAAAAACCTGAGCCCACCCATATACATTTAGAAGTATGGTGTGTGGGAAGCTCATACTGAGCTTTTGCTGAGTTATTTACGTACTTAGGATACTAATAACAATCACTCTTCATATAGTTGATGGGTTCATGGACTTATCCAAAACATATTGTAGAAACTTTGAAATTAGTACAAACCTGAGGCATTCTAAAGAAATTACAAGACTCTGTGGTAAAAGAATATTATATCTAGGGGGAACCTAATTCCTTTAACCTTTATTTTCTATATTGTGCAACTATGTAGAGCATAAGAAAAATGAGTGTTTACTAAAACACACAATCAATTTAAGAACCCTGTATTATTATTTTTTTAATTTTTATTTATTTATTTATTTGACAGAGAAAGAGGGAGAGAGAGAAAGAGAGAGAGAGTGAGAGAATGGGCACCAGGGCCTCCAGCCACTGCAAATGAACTCCAGATGTGTGCGCCCCCTTGTGCATCTGGCTAACGTGGGTCCTGGGGACTCAAACCTGGGTCTTTTGACTTTGCAGCAAATGCCTTAACCTCTAAGCCATCCCTCCAGCCCAGAACCCTGTATTATTAATGATTGTTGGCCAAATAACAATGTTTTTAAATTATAAAGACAATACTATGCTTGACAAAACAAATGCCTATAAAAATGAACTTCTGGGGATAATCATTATACCTGAGCTATGAAAAATAATCCAGGTTGAGAGTTCAGATATTCATTTAATTTAAAAAATTTCTTTCCCAGAGAGGAAATTTATGTTCTCTTAATTCTAAATGCAATTCTAATTTCTTTACTCTCATCTCCATTCTCATTCTTTAAAAAACTATATTGCATTTTTCTTTATTTGAGAGAGGCAGACAGACAGAGAGAATGAATGGATCAGCCAGAGCCTCTAGCCACTGCAAATGAACTCCAGATGCATGTGCCACCTTGTGCATCTGGCTTACGTGGGTCCTGGGGAATCGAAGCGGGATTCTTAGACTTCACAGGCGAGCAACTTAACCAGTAAGCCATCTCTCCAGCCCCTCCATTCTCATTCTTTATCTTACCTCTATGGTATCCAGAGGAACATATACTCTACTCCCTAAATGATACTGCAACTGCACTTTTGTGGGAGACCCAGAAGCAGGTCCTGTGGGTGCCTCTGCAGCCCTGCAATTGCTAGTACTCAGGCGTCCTCCTCTCATCTCCACAAGATGTAGTTACTGGTGACCTTGAACTCTGTCTTTCCTTACACACAAAGATAGCTACAGAGATCCTGGGGTGCTCCCATAAAGCTCGGCGTTTTCTAAAGTATTTATATAACTTATTTACTGAATCTGCAAGTAAAACCAATGGTACATTTTTTTTAATTTGCACCATTTATATCATGCAAAATAAATAATTGGTGGGGTATTTTGGTGTGGGAGTTGGCACTGCATGATGAGAACAGAGAAGGAATCTTTGGGTTTCAAAGTCCTCAATACAATACAATATCTCTTTTACTTGCTCAGTTGGGTCTTAGTACTGGTAATTAAATTCTGGATCTTGGGCATACTATACACACCTTACAGTCAGTTAAAGTTAAACGCAGTGGGCGGGAGATGCAGCTTAGTTGGGAAAGGCCTTGTTTAGCATGTATGAAACCCAAGACTTAGCACCACATAAAACTGGGTTTGGTGGCACATGCTTGTAGCACTCAAAAGGTGGGAGCAAAGGGATCAACAAGACTAGACAGTGAGTATGAAACCAGCCTGAGCTACATGAAACTATCTCAAAAATAAAAGTTTAAAGCAGGGCGTGGTGGCGCACGCCTTTAATCCCAGCACTCGGGAGGCAGAGGTAGGAGGATCGCTGTGAGTTCGAGGCCACCCTGAGACGCCATAGTGAATTCCAGGTCAGCCTGGGCTAGAGTGAGACCCTACCTCGAAAAACCAAAAAAAAAAAAAAAAAAAGTTTAAAGGCAAAACACAGTCTGTCTCATAGCCTCATAATGAAACTGGTGTGGGTAGGGGAGGGTGCCATCTAATATTTGTGTGACTAGTTGGGCAATGTGAAAGATCTGGTGGTGTACTTAACTTCATGTTAGATTTCAAATAACTAGTTGAATTTGTGGTGTGTCAAAATCCAAGCAATTAGCTGATTTGATGAATTTTAATCTTCGTAATAAAAGGATCTTAACACTAATGATAAGCATTTTTATGTGCTTTGGTTACAGGATATATTTCTGTGGAGATAATATAACCTTTAGTTACTGGAAGCCTTTTAGTAATTTTTTTCATTGCTGAATATTCCAAGGCTTCATTCGTGCTGAGTGAGTGCTCCCTCACTTATAAAAATGAGTCACCAGGACCCTTTTTGTTTGTTTGTTTTTTGCTTTTTGTTTTTTGTTTTTTGAGGTAGGCTCTCACTCTAGCCCAGGCTGACCTGGAAGCCACTATGGAGTCTCAGGGTGGCCTCAAACTCACGGCAATCCTCCTACCTCTGCCTTCTGAGTGCTGGGATTAAAGGCGTGTGCCACCACGCCCGGATACCAGGATCATTTTTTAAAAAAGAAGATCTGGGCTAGAGAAATGGCTTAGTGGTTAAGGTGTTTGCCTGCAAAGCCAAAGGACCTAGGTTCAATTCCCCAAGACCCACGTAAGCCAGATGCACATGGGGCACATGCATCTGTAGTTCGTTTGCAGTGGCTAGAGACCCTGGCATGCCCATTCTCACTGTTTCTCTTCTACCTCTCTCTCTCTCTCCCTCTCTCTCTCTCTCTGCAAATAAATAAAAATTTAAAAAAATAATCATTTAAAAAATAAATTCTAATTCTTAAGCATGGTTGCCTAGGGGTAGTATCTCAATAGAAGAGTGCCTGGTTAGCATATATGAGGCTCTGAGGTTTAATAAACAGTATCACACATGCACACAAAAAAATTAATTATTTTTAAATATATTTTATTTATTTATTTATTTGAGAGAGAGAGAGAGAAAGAGGCAAAGAGACAGAAGGGGTGGGAGAGAATGGGCACACCAGGGCCTCCAGCCACTGCAAATGAACTCCAGATGCATGCACCCCCTTGTGCATCTGGCTTATGTGGGTCCTGGAGAATTGAACCGGGATCCTTTGGCTTTGCAGGCAAACACTTTAACCATAAGCCATCTCTCCAGCCCAAAAGTTTAATTCTTTTGTGGACATAACCTCTAGGAAAAAGCTTCTTATATTAATTTACCAATATTTCAAGTGATATAATTGCTTGATCCAGTAGATGGCCTAGAAACAAACACATACATTTTTTTTTCCCCCAAGGTAGGGTTTCACTCTAGCTCAGGCTGACCTGGAATTTACTACATAGTCTCAGGGTGGCCTCGAACTCACAGCGATCCTCCTACCTCTGCCTCCTGAGTGCTGGGATTAAAGGCGTGTGCCACCACACCCAGCTACATTTTTAATTTTAGATTTATCAAAGAGGAATCACATATATTTTCTTTAAGCTGTTCCATTCTAGGCCACAAAATATGCTCAAAGACTCACTGTGATGTTAAGTCTTCTTCCAGGGCTGGAGAGATGGCTTAGCGGTTAAGCGCTTGCCTGTGAAGCCTAAGGACCCTGGTTCGAGGCTCGATTGCCCACGACCCATGTTAGCCAGATGCACTAGGGGGCACACGCATTTGGAGTTCGTTTGCAGTGGCTGGAAGCCTTGGTGTGCCCATTCTCTCTCTCTTTATCTCTCTCTGTCACTCTCAAATAAATAAATAAAAATGAACAAAAAAAATTAATTAAAAGAAAAGTCTTCTTCCAATGTACCATAGGCAGTAGTAGGAAGAAAAAGAGCTACCTTGTTGCAAACATTGCTCTCAAGGATGAGAAGGTCGCGGCATCTTCTTTCAAAGCCTTCAGTTCATTCCTCAGTTTCGTCATTGTTTCAGTTACCATTGCCTTTTCATTTTCATACTTGTTCTTCAAATTAGCTAGAGCCACCTCCGCTGTCTGAAGCAGAAAATCACAGGGCTTACCATTTCACATGAGGAAGACCTGGCATATGTATTTCTGTGCACAGGATCTATTATCTTCTCTCATAACTGGAGACAACTTTATCTGATTATAGCTTTACATAAGCATATGTACATATCTTGAACACGGAAGTTTTTCACCTTAATGTCAAATCATGGTGAGAACCAATAACTTGTTAAGTTGTCTTAGAGGCTGGCTAGTTAGTATGAGAAGCCAATGCAATGGCAGTAGTTCAGTAAATATTTCATGCAGATTGTTGAAGGTGTAAGATTTTCAGATATGTACAGAGCCAAAATGAAATTTTATAAAAGAAAGTCATCAAGAAATTAGCCGGGCGTGGTGGCGCACGCCTTTAATCCCAGCACTCGGGAGGCAGAGGTAGGAGGATCACCGAGAGTTCGAGGCCACCCTGAGACTACATAGTGAATTCCAGGTCAGCCTGAACCAAAGTGAGACCCTACCTCGAAAAATTTAAAAAAAAAAAAAGAAATTAGTAAAGAAGCATAGATTCCAAGTGAAATATTTCAGAAATCAAGTATTTTTTGTGTCTCCTTTGTTTTGTGGGTCTGAAACATAGAAGAAAGGACATAAACTATGGCAACTTATTACATGGGTCTGTGAAAAAATATGTCTAAGGAAAAGGAATGACAGAGGATCAAACAATTTCTAAGTCTTTGTTCAAAGCAATAAACTAATTTTTAGTAAGTTCTAGAAAAGCTGAGCCTCCAGAATGTTGAATAGGTTAAGACACTTTTCTGAATTTGTGTTTGAGGAATGTCTGAAGTTCTAAGAAAGAAAAGTGTGGCACAGCAGGAGGTAAAATCCATGTTTACTAAATCAATGGATACCAGCAGCAATGCCGAGGGACTGCTGGTTTGATGCATAGGCCATAGCAGACATGCTAGAATCAAACATTATTTTCTTTAAACTATAAACTACAGATTTTCACAATGTGTAAAGATATGTGATGCCAGTGGAAAAAAGCATTGCTAATGTGATTTCCCAGAAAGACTACAATGGTTTTCAATATGTCTTATTGGACTTGAACTAAACATCATTCATTGCTTATGCAAAGTACCAACTTATACAGAAATAGGATTCTTTTTTTGGTTTTTCGAGGTAGGGTCTCAGTCTGGCCCAGGGTGACCTGGAATTCACTATGTAGTCTCAAGGTGGCCTGGACCTCTGCCTCCCGAGTGCTGGGATTAAAGGCGTGCGCCACCACGCCCAGCTTTAGGATTCTTTTTTAAATAAACCAAATTTAGCATAGGGTAGTTTCTCAGTGTTTTGAGTCCAAAATTTCCACTAGTTTTGACTGAATTTAAATTTAGATTGAAATGAAGTTACTCATAACATACTTTTATACATTCTGCAGTATTATTCTCAGAATTTTCTACAATGTTATATGTTTAGGAAATTATAGATAATACATAAACTGGGGGAAAAATGGTTGCTCAAATTTTTTAAAGTTTAGACAAACATGCATTCAGAACAGAAAGTAAGTTTAGGGCTGGAGAGATGGCTTAGCGGTTAAGCGCTTGCCTGTGAAGTCGAAGGACCCCGGTTCAAGGCTTGATTCTCCAGGACCCACGTTAGCCAGATGCACAAGGGGGCGCACGCGTCTGGAGTTTGTTTGCAGTGGCTGGAAGCCCTGGTGCGCCCATTCTCTTTCTTTCTTTCTCTCTCTCTCTCTCTCTCCCTCCCTCCCTCCTTCTCTCTGTCACTCTCAAATAAATAAATAAAAATTAAAAAAAAACAACAGAAAGTAAGTTTAAAATTAAGTTGTTAAAATATGCATAAAACAAATTTGTAAGCACATGTTAGTTTATAAGCTAAAGAGCGAGAATGGATGACAGTTAAAACTGAAGCAAAAGTACAAACTTATTTATTACTCAACAGAAATGTCCAGAACAACTCATCTTTGCTTATAGATTTGTTTGTCCCTAGACCACACAAAGATTTTTTTTTCCAAAATTAACTTTAAATATCTAAAATCACATTAGATTTACTGACATCTACATTCACTACATTCTCTACTCACTCCAAAGTTGACCTAATGTAAGACTGATCTTTATTTCCAGTTACAGGGATCTAAACAAGCATTCTATAAAAATAACAATATCCTATTTCTGTCACTTTTGTCCTTCTCTACCTATTCCTCTGGGAAAATGAGTTCTTATCCTTTAAGAAAAATCCCAATCATAATTGCTTGTGGGAGGCCTTTTCTAGTCTTACAGAAATGTTAGTTGCTCCCCTGATTGCTCCCATAACTTGGATTATATAGCATGTGTAACATTAAACTACTCACCAGGCCTGTTGGCACACGCCTTTAATCCCAGCACTTCGGTGGCAGAGGTAGGAGGAGGATTGCTGTGAGTTCAAGGCCACCCTAAGACTACATAGTGAATTCCAGGTCAGCCTGGACTAAAGTGAGACCCTACCTCAACTCCCCCGATATATATAATAGACTCAGCTAGAAGTGTTTTTCTCTCCTCTGAATTCCTGTGCAGCTATTTATACCAGTCTCAAGTGCTTCCTATGCCTGTACATAGTGATAGGCATGTGCTGAATTCACACTAGATTACTATTAGTCACTTATTTCTGTGTCCTGTTCACTACCTCTCATGAATGCTTATTCATATCATTAGTCTTGGCAGATAAGCCACCCATATCTCTTTCAACTAAACATCTTCACATTTTTGTAGACCTGAGTACATAGATTGCTAATACTCAACCTCCAGAAACAAGTGAGAGAAGTTATCTAAATTCATTGACCAAGAATACTCCAGAATATTATGTTCCTGAGAGACGTTATAGTTACTTATGCCCACTCTGTGTCATTAAGCCTTTGTATTATAACGGTTACAGTATAACCGACCCCACCATCCTGGGCTGAAATTGAAGTCACGTCTCAAAATTTCTTCAACCACTTTAACATTTTCTATTTTCCTAACATTAGGGCACAAAACAAAGTCCCATTTTTGCCCTTAGGTTATACCAAAAACAGTATTACTGTGGTGGTTTAGATGTCCAATTTATGTAAATGGATTTATGGAAAGTGATGATGAAGGGTAGAAAGAATATGACATGATATTTGTGTAGTTTCACTCAGATCAGAGCAAAAAGAGAAGGCACGCTCAATCAGTCTTCGTTTGCCACAGAGCCTCACTCCCATGCTCTACTACTTGCTGGCCCTTCTCGTGCTAGCATTGTGGCTTCTGTTCATCCAAACCAGTTGTAGTCAGTACTTTTATCAAATAGGTGTGTTTCAAAGCTAGCTTTTAAGATAAACTAAAGAGTAGTATTTTCTCGTTTATGTTTTAAAACACTCTCACCCAAGGCACCCCTTTTCTATCTTGCTACAGTCCTAGAAACTTAGTCTTGGAGCTGAATTCCCACCTAAACTTGGGTCTGGTCATTGGATTTCAAACCCGCAGCTTCTCCTCTTTGCTCCAGGTGACTCTCTCCTGCCTGTCTCCCTGATGGTGAAGCCTGTGGCCGGCCCATTCAGGTACCTTTCATGGGCTCTCTCCACGATCACTGGCCACCAGGCTCCTACTCAGCACTCACGGTGAGGGCCTCTAGGCTTTATCTGCAGCTGGGTCTCTTCTGTTGTTGCTTTACCTTCCTCACCACCTGTGCTGCCCAGCTGGGCACAGCTAGTTTTCCAGCTTTTTCATTCGCTCACTTTAAAATAAGATTGTATTCTGATTTGGCACTAGAATGTACTTTGTTTTATTGTTCCATGGCCAGGAATCTGATATGAGAAATGAAACAAAATTAGGGAATAAATTGGTTAAAAAGTCTTTCACTAACATGCTTTCCTCAGTAGAACACGATTACCTGCTTGTTGGCTTTCAACACTGCCCTCAGGGTGGCGATCTGCTCCCGTTTGGTGCTCAGCAGGGACTTCAACTTGAGAATCTCTTCCATCAAGGCCTCCTTGTCTTTGTCAATCATAGGGGCCAACTCCCTGGCCGCTGCTCTCTGACGCGACAGCTGCAAGGACCGGTCCACCGCCTTCTGCAGGTGCTTGATTTGGTCCCGAATGATGGCATTAAGGTTGTAGATATTCATTGGCTCTTTGCGGATATCACTTGAATCCAATACTGGAGATGACGGTGGGGCAGTAATAATAGGCGAGATTGTGGGGGTCTTAGTTGGACTTGGTTCTTTGCTGGCCTCTGTATTTTCTTTTGAAACTGGTTCAGATGAGGTCCTTGGTTCTACTGAGGATGACACACCCCGCCTAGCCAATCGTGGTGACAAAAGTCCTCTAGGATCATCAGGTCCCTTGAGGCTGCCACTGCGGGTGACTCTGCTCTGCCTGTAGTAGTCCAACATGACCCTGTTGGGAGTTTCATTATTACACAGACACACATGGTGGTAGAGCTGCGCCAGCTCCTCACTAAATGTCACCAACTCATCCTGGGCTGAATTGAGGGTGTTGTGATTTTCACTGGCTACCCCAGTCATCTTTTGTAACTCCTTCTCCAAGTGGGCCATCTTCTCAGTACTCTCCTTGCTGGTCTTCTCAAGGCTCATCACTTGCTCATCATACATTTGAATCTTACTCTCATACTTGGCCTTCTCTTCTGTGTAATTTTCTACAGATTTATTATATTTCTCCTTTAAGGCCTTAATTTCTGCTTTTAAATCAATGACCTCAGTGACTGCTACCCTGTATTTGCACTCAAGGATCTCTAAGCCATTGATGTCCACTTCATAGTCATGAGTCTCCTCCCCTGAGTCCTGGCCTTTCTCACTGTCCAGCTCAGCCTTGAGTTCTTTGTTGCTCTGCAGGCCCCTCATGGCGTTGACATGCTCTGTGAGCCGGTGCACTCGTTCATGCTGCTCCGTCAGTGCCCCCTTGGTGTGTTCCAGCTGAGTCTGTGACTCCTGGAGGTTGGCCAACAGAATGGCCTTTTCCCGCTCTACCTGCAGTGGCAGAAGACAGTATCTGAATGACTTTAGTGCAATGCCAATGATGACGTTAATATATCCTGACAGACATGCATACATTTAAAATGACTGCAGCAGAGCCAGTGCTCCCATTATTCCAAGTTAAATTCAATGTTTGCTTTTTTAAAATTTTTATTTATTTATTTTGTTTTTCTTTAAAAGCTACGCCAGCACTCTGACAATGAGCTATCACTTCATACTACTTTTTTTTTTTTTTTCAAAAATTTTTTTTGTTCATTTTTTACTTATTTATTTGAGAGCAACAGACAGAGGGAGAAAGAGGCAGATAGAGAGAGAGAGAGAATGGGCGCGCCAGGGCCTCCAGCCACTGCAAATGAACTCCAGATGCGTGCGCCCCCTTGTGCATCTGGCTAACGTGGGTCCTGGGGAATCGAGCCTCGAACCGGGGTCCTTAGGCTTCACAGGCAAGCGCTTAACCGCTAAGCCATCTCTCCAGCCCTTCATACTACTTTTTAATATTTATTTTTATTTATTTATTTGAGGGAGAGAAAAACACAGGGAAAGAAAGAATGGCCTCCAGCCACTGCGAACAAACTCCAGATACATGCACCACCTTATGCATCTGGCTTACGTGGGTCCTGGGGAATTGAACCAAGGTCCTTTGGCTTTATAGGCAAGTGCCTTAACCACTAAGCCATCTCTCTAGCCCCTAATAATATGATATTTGATGGAAGTGCTGGTAGTGCTGGTAAGTCAATGTAAAAGTACTCAATTAATAATATGATTTTTTATTTATGTATTAGAGAGAGAGAGAAAGAGAGAGAGAGAATGGGCACACCAGGGTCTTTAGCCACTAGAAACGAACTCCAGACACATATGCCACCATGTGCATCTGGCTTACGTGAGACCTGGAGAATCAAACCTGGGTCTTTAGGCTTCGCAGGCATGCGCCTTTAACCACTAAGCCATCTCTCCAGCCCCTAATAATATGATATTTGATGGAAGTCAAGTCATTAGAATTTTTCACAAAGGAAATTTTGTAAAAATTGTATTCTTAGCATTATGATTTCAGGAAAAATAGGTTTTAGGAGTTCTGTCTTCCTTTTCTTTTGAAACTGATTTCCTCTGAAAGCCTACAAATTACCGAGTTAGCATACATGCCAAAGCTTTTTCCAAATGGCTCCTCAATATGAAAAGTCTTTATATAAGATGCAAATTGATCAAAACAATGCACAGAATGAATTGACAGCTTGTGGTAGAGGCAAAGGATCATGGTAAATGAAGTAATGTACATAGAACAGTTTTTTTTTTTTTTTTGAGGTAGGGTCTCACTCTAGCCCAGGTTGACCTGGAATTCACTATGTAGTCTCAGGGTGGCCTCAAACTCATGGTGATCCTCCTACCTCTGCCTCCCCAGTGCTGGAATTAAATGTGTGTACTACCACGCCCGGCTCAGAACAGTTTTTTTTTTTTTATTTTATTTTTTGGTTTATTTATTTATTTGAGAGCGACAGAGAGAAGGAGGCGGAGAGAGAGAGAGAGAGAGAGAGAGAGAATGGGCGCGCCAGAGCTTCCAGCCTCTGTAAACGAACTCCAGATGCGTGCGCCCCCTTGTACATCTGGCTAATGTGGGTCCTGGGAAACTGAGCCTTGAACTGGGGTCCTTAGGCTTCACAGACAAACGCCTAACCGCTAAGCCATCTCTCCAGCCCAAAACAGTTTTTTTTTAATTATTTTATTTATTTATTTGCAAGGAAAGACAGAGAAAAAAATGGGCACACCTGGGCCTCCAGCCACTGTAAATGACCTCCAGATACATGTGCCATGTATATGGCTTTACATGGGTATTGGGGAATTTAACCCTGGTCATTAGGCTTTGCAGGCAAGGACCCTACTTGCTGAATCATCTCTCCAGCCCTAGACTAGTTTTTGATCTGTGCTGTCATTCGTATTAATATAACATTTTCTTCATAACACCTCCAGAAGACACTCAATAGAACCTCAGCTGTTCCATGTGTACTCCAGTGTAGTTCTGCTTTCTATACTTAATACATTTTGTTTTGTTTTGTTTTGTTTTTTGAGGTAGTGTCTCACTATAGCCCAGGCTGACCTGGAATTCACTATGTAATCTCAGGGTGGTCTTGAACTCATGATGATCCTCCTATTTCTGCCTCCCAAGTGCTGGGATTAAAGGCGTGTGCCACCACTCCCAGCAATTTATTTCTGATAGAATCAGTTGAATGGGAAGTGGTATCTAATTTTACTGATATATGTTTATAGACATATATAAACATGCACATATTCTATCTCTTGCCTAGATACTTAAAGTTGATTTGATCAAAAAAATTATTTGCTGGGCATGGTGATGCACACCTTTAATCCCAGAACTCAGGTAGGAAGATCGCCTTGAGTTCAAGGCCACCACCCTGAGACTACATAATGAATTCCAGGTCAGCCTGGGCTAGAGTGAGACACTACCTCGAAAAAACACACACACACACAAATTACTAAATTACAGATAATTTTATAAAATTCCAGCATCATTGTCTCAGTATTTTTCTTTCTTTCTCTCTCTCTCTCTCTTTCTTCCTTTCTTTCTTTATTTGAGAGAGAGAGAATGGGTATACCAGGGCCTTTAGCCACTGCACACAAACTCCAGATGCATGTGCCACCTTGTGCATCTGGCTCACATGGGTGCTGGGGAGTCGAATCTGGGTCCTTGGGCTATGTGGGCAAGTGCCTTAACTGCTAAGCCATCTGTCCAGCTCACAGTCTCAGTTATTAAAGCTTAGAGTATTGCATTTGGAGTCTAAAAAGCAGATGTTTAAACTGTGTCAGATACACTGTGCGTTGAATTAATAGACATAAAGTACTTAAGTACTTAAAAGCTTGAAGCAACTATACACTTTCAGTATCACTATTTTAATCTTTATCTGTGAAGAACTCATCCATGAGAAAGTTTTGAGTTAATTATAATCTCCTGTAGTGACTAAGAATAGCTGCCTTATTTCTCTTCATACAGTCTTCATCTTCTGTCTGAAAGTGGAAGTTTTATTTTCTCATTGTAGGGTAGGTTGTTTTGCCACAAAACCTTAATGTGGTATCTGTAAAATATTTAGCATAAGTATACAATGTATGTTAATTGTCATTGTTATCATATCCATATAAATTATTTTTAATTTTTCTAAGTTTGCTTTTTAAATAAACACATTTATATTAAATGAAAATTGATAATATTCTTCTGTGAAAAAAAGAAAAGATAATTCATATTAAAATGTATTATTGGGGAGGGAAGACATGATCTTGCTACAAAGCCCAGACTGGCCTCAAACTTGTGATCCTCCTGCCTCAGCTTTTTAAGTGCTGGCATTAAAGGCATCCATCACCATGCTCTTTCATATTATGATTTCTGTAGTACAAAGAATCAAAGCTGTTTATAAGTATCAATTTCCATAGGTTTCGTTTTTATATAAAGGGATGAAAAAGATGAATTTCATTATCTGTAAATTACATCTCAATATATAGATTTTTAGATGAGGTCTCACCGTATTGCCCAGACTGACTCCTGAACACCAGTGACCCTCCTGCATCAAACAACTGAGTAAAACTAGTATTACAGGTGTGCAGCACCATGCCCATCTTAATTCTGCTATTTTTAAAAATTGACAAATTATGATTGTATATATTTTGAGGGGTACAATGTGATGTTATGATACATGTACACATTACAGGATTAAATCATGCTAACAAACTTATCTATCAACTCATAATTACCCTTTCTTAAATAGCCCAAAGCCCATTTGTCAAAGCTACTAGTGTCTAGCCTGAGGCAGCACTGAGAGGTGGTAGAATATTTAGAAAGAGGGGCTTATAGGAGGAAGTTACATCATTGGGGACACACTCTTGGAGAGGCCATGATTCTAGCGCTTCTCTCCTTCACTACCTGGCTGCCCGGAGGTGAGCAGCTTTGCTCCTCCACAAGGTCCTTGCCATGATTCATACAGGGTTATATTTGGAAAGAAAAGGTAAAATCATCTTTATTTGCTGATGACATAATCTAGTACGTAGACATTTTTAAGGAATACACTAAAGAAAAAACAGCTGTTAGACCATAGGTATGGTGGAACACACTTAATTCCAGCACTTGGGAGGCTGAAGTAGCAGGATTGTTATGAATTCAAGGCCAGTCTGGGGCTACACAGCGAGTTCCAGGTCAGCCTAGGCTATAGCACACTCTACCTCGGTAAAACAATCATAACAAGAAAACTATTAGAACTACTAAAAAAGTGCAGTAAGGTTGCAGGACACAAGATATACATTATACATATTTCATTGTATTTATGAACAGTAGCAATAAAACTGAAAATGAAATCAAAACAATTGTACTTATTTAGGAATAATTTTAACAAGAAAGCATAGAATATACTCTGAAAGCTATCAAGCATTGTTGAAGAATTAAAGAAGAGCTAAACAAAAGGATAATCATCCCTTTTTTGTGTATCACAAAACAATATTAAGATAGCAGTTATTCCTAAATTAAGTTCCATCTTTGATGAAAACACTGTGGAAGTCGCATTTGGCTTCTCTGCAGAAACTGACCAGCTGATCATATAATTTGTATGGACATACAGAAGACCCTTAATAAACCAAATAATCTTAAACAAAGTCCTTGGAAAAAAATCTTAATAAAGCAATAATAATCAAACTAGTGTGGTACTGGGATGAGAACAGTCAATGGAGTAGAGTTCAAAATATAAAAACAAATCCATACATCCACAGTCAACTGATTTTTTTCATAAGGATGCCATACAACTCAAAAGAGGAGTATAATCTTTTCAACAAATGATGTTTGCATAAGTATATGCCCACAAACTACTGGCATTGACACCCTACTTTATATCATATTAAGTCAGTAAGTCAAAATAGACCAGAACCTTCTCTTTTCAGATGGCAGTGACCTTGGGATGACTCAGAAGGCACCATGGTGCTGGGAAGAAGTGAGAGGAGTGCTCAGCATTGCAACATCTCTATCACACCTTCCAAGGCTCAGGGTCTATTGCAGAAGAGGTGGCAGAAAGAATGTAAGAGACAGAGGAAGGGTAAGACTCCTTACAACATGCTCCCCCAGACACCAAATGGCCTGGATACCCATGACCTCACAGTGCCTGACACCACCTACACAAGACCATCATAATAGGAGGAAAAGATCATGACATCAAAATAAAAGAGAGACTGATTGGAGGGGGGGGGGGAGATATGATGGAGAATGGAGTTTCAAAGGGGAAAGTGGGGGGAGGGAGGACATTACCATGGGATATCATTTACAATCATGGAAGTTGTTAATAAAAAATAAATTAATTAAAAAAATAGACCAGAGACCTAAATATGAGAGCCAAATTAGAAAACTCTTTGAAGGAAGCCTACCTACAAGCCTTTATGACATTAAATTAGGCAATGGTTTTCTATGACAACACAAGCTCAAGTATAACAACAATATAAAATAAACCCATCAAGATTTAATACTTTTGCACAACTAAGGATGACATCAAGAAAACAAAAGTACAACCCATAGAATGGAGAGGTTGATAAGAAATTTTTTTTGAGGTAAGCCCAACAGACTGCCCCCTTTTTTTAATGAGAGGGAGTGAGAGTGAGAGACAGAGAGAGAGAATTGGCACGCTAGGGTCTCCAGCCACTGTAATCAAACTCCAGACATGTGCACCACCTTCTGTGCATGTGCAACCTTGTGTGTCTGGCTTACGTGGGACCTGGAGAGTTGAACATAGGTCCTCAGGCTTCACAGGCAAACACCTTAACCACTAAGCCATCTCTCCAGCCCTTGATAAGAAATTTTAATCCAGAATATACAACAGTTTTTCAACTTAGTAACAAAAAGACAAATAATAAAATCAAAATGTGGACAAAGGAATTTTTTCAAAGACATGCAGATGCCCAACGCATACATGAAAATGGGCTTTGACACTATTAGCCATCAAAGAAATACAAACCTAAACCATAATGAGTTGCCACTTCATATCCACTAGAATGGCTGAGATGAAAAAAGTAGATAATGACATGCTGGTGAGGATATAGAGAAATGAGAACTCTCACCTTGCTTTGGGGATATAAAATGGTACAGACACTTTGGAAAACAGTCTGGCACTTACTCAGAATGTGGCATAGTTACCATGTGACTCAACAATTCCACTCCTAAAACTCTATTCACAAGAATGATAACATATGTGTGGTGGTTTGAATAGAATAGATGTCCCCCAATATATTCAGTTGTTTATTTGTTTGTAGTTTGCATCTGCAGCCACCTGGCTGGAGGCAGCGCCACTGAGTGGATCTTAAGGTGTGGTGGTGGGTTTCAGATTTCAATCTAAAGATATGCAAAGTGTGCCTAGCTGGAGTTCCTGAAATGTGCTGTGCTGTGTGGCTTTTAGGCTTGTGCTTCTCTCTCTCTGCTTGGGCCTGTGAAGGCAGGCCAGCTTCTTCTGCCATTATGGAACTTCCCCTGGATCTGTAAGCTTCAATAAATATCCCTTCCTCCATAACTGTGCCTGGTCTGAAAGTTCATCTCAGTGAACCTGAAGCTGTCTGCTACAATATGTGCAACAAAAACTTACATATGGGCTAGAGAGATTGCTCACTGGTTAAAGGCACTTGCTTAGCCAGGCATGGTGGTGAATGCCTTTAATCCCAGCACATGGGAGGCAGAGGTAGGAGGATCACCATGAGTTCAAGGCCACCCTAGACTACATAGTGAATTCCAGGTCAGCCTGGTTTAGAGTGGAACCCTACCTCAAAATAAATAAATAAATAAATAAAAGCAAAAATAAATAAATAAAATAAAGGCACTTGTTTACAAAGCCTGACAGCCTGGGTTCAATTCCCCAGTACCCACATAAATCCAGATGCACATAGTGGTGCATGTGTCTGGAGTTCATTTGCAGTGGCCACAGGCCCTGGCACTTAGAGGATGAATAAAGCACTCACCATTCAAGCTGGAATCCCTGAGTTCAGTCCTTGGTCCCATGTAATAAGCCAGAAGACATGGTGGATGGGCTTCTGTAATCCCAGTATGCTGACACTGATAGTGAGATGGGACAAAAGAATCTCCCTGCAAGTTCATGGAGATTCCAGCAAAGAAACAGTACTCTGAGAATCCAAAGAAACCTTTCCTTAAATGACGTAGATAGACAAGAATCATACCAGAAAGTTGTCCTTTGACCTCCACACACATGCCATGGCACATATAATCACACACACACACACACACACACACACACACGTGCAAACACACACGAATAAATAATTTTAAAAAATGTTAAACCAAAAAAAAAAAACAAAAAACAAAAATCCCGAGCCGGGTGTGGTGGCGCATGCCTTTAATCCCAGCGCTCGGGAGGCAGAGGTAGGAGGATCGCCAAGAGTTCCTGGACCAGAGTGACACCTTACCTCAAAAAACCAAAAGAAAAAAAAAGTTAAAAATAAACTGGGCATGGTGGTACACACCTTTAATCCCAGCATTTGAGAGGCAGAGGCAGGGGGATCACTGAGTTCAAAGCCAGCCTAGGACTACAGAGCAAGTTCCAGCCTAGACTAGAGTAAGACTCTACCTTGAAATAAAATGTTAAGGCTGGGCGTGGTGGAGCACACCTTTAATCCTAGCACTCGGGAGGCAGAGGTATCACCATGAGTTCGAGGCCACCCTGAGACTATGGAGAATTCCAGTTCACCCTGGACTAGAGTGAAACCCTACCTCAAAATAAATAAATAAATAAAACCTGTGGGTCAACTTCTTAAATTGTCAATTTTATACACAGAAAGTGTGTGTCTCAAGCTGGAGAGATGGCTTAGTGGTTAAGGCACTTGCCTGCAAAACCAAAGGACCCAAGTTCAACTCCCCAGGACCTATGTAAGCCAGATGCCCAAGGTGGCACATGTGTCTGGAGTTTATTTGCAGTGGCTAGAGACCCTGACATGCCCAATCTCTCTCTATCTGCCTCTCTCTCTCTCTCTCTCTCTCTCTCTCTGTGTGTGTGTGTGTGTGTGTGTGTGTGTGTGTGTGTGTCTCTTTCTCTCCCTCTCAAATAAATACATTAAATAATTTTAAAAATAAAATAAAAGAAAGTGTGTCTCCTTAAGTTTTAAATTTATTTACTTATTTATTTGTGTGTATATGTGTGTATGGATGTGCTGGGTGTCTTATTTCTGCAAACAAATGCCAGACACTTGTGCCATTTTTTTCATCTGTCTTTGATTGGATGGTTGCAGAGTTGAATCCAGGCTAGCAAGCTTTGCAAGCAAGAACCTTTAATGAATTAGCCATCTCCCCAACACCCCCTTTATAAAAGCTTATTTTTTTTGCACGCGTATATATGTATAGGGAGGTCCTTAAGTTTTTTTAAAAGAGGTGCATAGCTTTGTTTTGTTTTGTTTTAATATAATTTTTAATCTGAGAAAGAGAGATAAAGACAGAGAGTGAATGGATACACCATGGCCTCTAGCCACTATAAATGAACTTCAGACGCATGCGCCAGCAGAGGTACTATGAAAATTGAACCTGGGTCTTTAAGCTTCATAGACATGTGCCTTAACCACTAAGCCATTTCTCCAGTACCCCCCCACACCTTTTTTTGACGTAGGGTCTCACTGTAGCCCAGGCTGCCCTGGAATTCACTCTGTAGTCTCAGTGTAGCCTCAAACTCACAGCGATCCTCCTACCTCTGCCTCCCAAGTGCTGGGACTAAAGGTGTGAGCCACCACGTGCTCTAGCCCTTTTTTTTTTCCCTTAAAAAAATTATTTATTTGCAAGGGGAGAGAGAGAAGAAAGAGAGAGAGAGAACGGGTGCACCAGGGCCTCTAGCCACTGCAAACAAACTCCATATGCATGAACTACTTTGTGTATCTGGCGTTTTGTGGGTGCTAGGGAATCAAACCCAGGTTGTTAGGCATTGCAGGCAAGCACCTTAACCACTGAGCAACCTCTCCAGCCCAGCATGGCTTTATTTTAAATTCATTCCATACATATTTTGTGAGCCTTCATTAAGCAGGATAATATTTAATTATCTGTATATAAACTTCATTTGCTATAGTTTTAACCTTGGGTAAAAAGATAACATCATGTCTTGGCATCCCTCTCTATAAAATGAGGGAAATCAGACCACCAACATCACATTCTCATAAGCCCCAATCAATTGAGAAAATACATAAAAAATTGCTTTGGGGCTGGAGGGATGGCTTGGCGGTTAAGGTGCTCTCCTGAAAAGCCAAAGGACCCAGGTTCAATTCCCCCAGGACCCACATAAGCCAGATGCACAAGCGACACATGTATCTGGAGTTCGTTTGCAATGACTAGAGGCCCTGGTGTGCCCATTCCCTCTGTCTCTTTCTCTCTGTCTCAAGTAAATAATTTTTTTTAAGTTTAAAAATAAATTAGCTGGGCATGGTGGCACATGCCTTTAATCCCAGCACTGGGGAGGAAGAGGTAAGAGGATTGCTGTGAGTTTGAGGCCACCCTGAGAATACAGAGTGAATTCCAGATCAACCTGGGCTAGAGTGAGACCCTACCTCGAAAAAACAAAAAAAGAAAGAAAAAAAGTTTAAAAAACTTGCTTTGAACGTTTGTGAGAATATAATAAATTATCATCACCACTCACTTATTGCTATAGGAAAAAAAATTAAATTGTGTTCAATAGAGTAGATCTGGATATAGTATGGATCCGCTGCTTCCACATCCATAAGGATACAATAAAATGTTAATTTGTCTTATGGAAACATTATTTCCTCATACTACATATGAAACTACATATCCAGTATTATGCAAAAAAAAACAACAACAAAAAAACAAAGAGTTTTCTCTTGCTTGAATTCTGTGAATAAAGTTAAACAGAGGCTGTTTATTAAAAGCAAATGTTGGGGCTGGAGAGATGGCTTAGCGGTTAAGTTGCTTGCCTGTGAAGCCTAAGGACCCAGGTTCAATTCCCCAGTACCCACATAAGCCAGATGCATATGGTGGCGCATGTGTCTGGAGTTTGTTTGCAGTGACTGGAAGCCCTGGTGTGCCCATTCTCTCTCTTTCTTTTTTTCTCTCTCCCTCTAAGTCAAGACAGGAAGAGTAGGACTCCTGACAAAGTGCACCTCCAGACATAAAATGGCCTGGATAGTCATGACCTTGCAGTGCCTGACACTACTTACACAAGACCATCATAATAGGAGGAAAAGATCATGACATCAAAATAAAAGACAGACTGAGAGATGGAGGGGATATGATGGAGAGTGGAGTTTCAAAGGGGAAAGTGGGAGGAGGGAGAGGCTTACTATGGTTTATGGTCTACAATTATGGAAGTTGTAAATAAAAAAATAATTAAAAAGTCAAGACAATATATCCAACAATAACCTGAAATATTTCTCTTATTAAATAAAAAGTAGCACTATGTGATTTGTCCATTAATAAGGCCTGTTACCAAGTTTACAAGGACTCTTAGATGAATAAAATGGCTTCCTTTGGGCTGAAGAGATGACTTAGTGGTTAAGGCACTTGCCTGCAAGGCCTAAGGAGCCAGTTTGAGGGCACATGCATCTGGAGTTTGTTTACATTACAGTAGTTGGAGTCCCTAGTGCACCCATTCTTTCTATCTGCTTCTTTCTTTCTTTCCTTTTATTTCTTTCCTTTTCTTTTCCTTTTCTTTTCTTTTCTTTTCTTTTCTTTTTCTTTTTCTTTCTTTTTTTTTTTTTTGAGGTAGATCCAGGCTGACTTGGAATTCACTATGTACTCTCAGGGTGGCCTTGAACTCATGGCAGTCCTCCTACCTCTGCCTCCCGAGTGCTGGGATTGAAGATGTGCACCACCATACCCGGGTTTTATCTGCCTCTTTCTCTCTTAAGAATAAACTAACAAAAAAATTTTTAAATAGTTTCCTTACTGTATTTTTTGCATAATGTAAAAGCATTACTAACTAAATTTAACATTTTAAATATCTCTGTAATTTTCCATTGTGAATTCCAGTAATTTTTTTCATAAAATAGGAAGGTATACAATTCAAGAAAATACCTCAGTTTGCCCTGGGAAGAAAGCACCCACTAATTTAGAAAAACACTTATCATCATTTATCTTTTCACATATTTTCTATCACCTATGAATTGGCTGGTGAGGGGACCTTAAAATTTGAATATACCATGGCAAAATGTTTTAAAACATAGATAAATTGTGGAATAGCTAATTAAAAAATTCATCACTTCACATGTTTATAATTTTAAAGCTTTTTTTATATTTTATTTTTATTTATTTATGAAAGAAAAAGAGAGAAAATGGGCATACCATGGTTTCTAGCCACTGCAAATGTAACACTATGTGCATCTGGCTTACTGGGGAATCAAACCTGGGTCCTTAGGCTTTTCAGGCAAACACCTTAACCGCTAAGCCATCTCTCCAGCCCTATAATTTTTTAAAACCTACTTTCTAAGTGATTTTGTTAAGAATACAACTCATTGTGATTAAGTCTAGTCATCACACTGTACTGCAGACCTCCTGGAACTCTGTCTTCCTATCATCTATAGTCATAATTGTAAAGGAGAAAGTCAGGAAAGTTATACAATGATTCATCTTTGTAATTATACCTTGGCCTATGCTCCTTGACATTATCACAGCCTGCTTTCAACAGCCAAAGGTAGGCACATAACTCTCTCTCAGAAACAGTACTTTGCACTCATGCCAGACAAAATCCTAAGAGACATGAGGACTATAAAACTATACTGTCCCATCTTAATTATGCTTAGGCACCAAATTGCAATACCTGGCATAGTCACAATTAACGTCCAAAAGATCTGTAGTAAAGGTTATATCCTAACTCACTTGGCAATCCTCACACAGCCTCTTGATGAGAAACAATATTGCACCTAACTGATGGGTTGCCTTTCTTGGTTCTCCTTATTTTCTCTTAGTGTGAATATTCATGTGTTTAACTACACAAAGTTTTTCATTACTAGTTAAAGTTATACATTTAATGTATAATTTTAGCATTAATATTTTAATGTTAGCATTATTTGATTATTGAATGCCACATCTGACCACATTGGGGATGCTACAACATATATGTATAGAATATATGGCATATTCTATGTGTTACCTTCTGACATCACAAAATTTTAATTTCAAAATACACCTGGCGTCAAGTATCTCAGACAGCCACACTTAGAGAACATTGGTTCCTTTCCAGGACATTCAGAACCATGATACTGGACACAAGCACTTTGTATAGCAGCAGAATTGTGTGTTTTCAAGATTCATTCTCAAAACCAATTACCACATATTGAAGGCAATATAGCTACATTTTTATAGCTAAGGAAAATTATCAGATTGTGAAGAAATAATTCATGAGGAGATACACTTAGTTGCATCTATCTCCAACAGTTTTGATGAAATATATTGGGAAAGGTTGATGTGCTTTATTTTTAAATGCCAATTATTAGCATATAACTAGTTACTCTGCCTAAAAACAAAAAAGTTAGATGTCAATGTTGTTGGTGTGAGGCCAAGCACTTCTTGAGTTGAGCCTGGTTTTCACTACTAAAGTTAGAGACCAGACTTTGAAAAATAAGGTATAATGATTTGAATTAGGTGTCTCCCCATAAATTCAATGTGTTTTGAATGCTAGCTCCCCAGCTGGTGCCAGTTTGGGAATTGGAGCCTTGCTGGAGGAGGTGTGTTGTTAGGGAAGGGCTTGTGGGTGCTATAGTCAGTGTCTCTTTACCAGTGTGTGCCTTACTCTTCTGCTCCTGTTACCACCCGATCTTGGCAAGGAGGTGACATCCAACCTCTGCTCTACCATCTCACTCCTGTCATCGTGGAGCTCCCTTTATGCTGTAAGCCCAAATAAATCCCTTTCTCCTACCGGCTGCTGCTGGTTGGGTGATTTATCACAGCACTGAGGGGGTCTACAACACAAGACCCAGCCTACACCTCCTCATCTTTACTGACCATCAAAGAGGGTTTATGCCATCATTTCTATTGCTATTATGTTTTGCAACATTATGTCGTTTTCAGGCCTTTACCATCTTTCTGCATTCTTACTAGTCAGCTTGTCTAAGGTAATAGTCAAAAGACAAGTCATAGAAAGAATAACAACAGCTAAATAAATTGAGTTCATTATAAACTAAAGGCACTGTGGAGCTGAAATGATAATAGTTCACTCATTAAGCACTGACTATGTACCAGGCTTTGTTCTAAGCATTCTGCCCATATTAACTCCTAACCCTTCAGGATTGTAATGAAGAAGGTGTTTCATATGCCATTTAATGGAGAAGCAATGTCCCTCCAAAAATTAACTAGTAGCTGCTGCCGCCCAGAACATGTGAAATGCACTAACTTTATTCTAAAACCATCAACATGATACTTTAAAAAATTCACTAATTATATTCAATGATATTTAATTCAGGGATAAAAAATTTTATGAACATACTTATTCATGTAAAGTTTTCCCAAGAACAAACATTTTCTATCAGCCTAGTTGTATTAACATAAACTGAGGGAAAAAAATATAGGAAAGTATTATTCACTTGCAACTGGATTTTGTGATCATGTAAAAGTCTGGATGGAATTCTTTTATTCCAGTGGCCATACCTTCTTATCTTGATTCAAATTGAATATTGAAAAAAAATTCTTTTAGCAGCCACAAGCCCTGGGCAACAAAAATGCAGGCTATGAAGCCGAGCGTGGTGGCACAGGCCTTTAATCCCAGCACTTGGGAGGCAGAGGTAGGAGGATCACCATGAGTTCGAGGCCACCCTGATGAGACTACATAGTGAATTCCAGGTCAGCCTGGACTAGAGTGAAACCCTACCTTGAAAAACAAACAAACAAACAAACAAACAAACAAAAAATGCAGGCTATGTTAATTGATGGTCTTTCAGAATAAAATCTATCAAGAAAATAACTTGATTGACTTTCCTACTTATTTCTCCTGGTTTCATTGTCATTCACCACTTCTGTGGAATCAGAAACTGGAAGCTCTATTTGCTATAAAAATAAGTAATTGCCAGAGTCTTAGCTGTTTCTAATTACCAGTTGTATTAAAAGAACCTTGGAAGGATGAGGTTGAAATTGAAGATTAAGCCTCAAATTTAATCACCTCACAAGCTTGTTAAACCAGATTCATGGTTTAGCACATCTATCATTAGTGGCCATAACTGTAAGGGAGAAAATCAGGGGATGGTGACTCTGCAGCATTTCCATCAGTGCTTGATTAAGGTACAGCAGGAAGGCAAGACACTAAATGACAATGTTAAAGGTCCAGACTCTTCACAGGACTTTTGCTTTGAAGCTCCTGCTGGGGCATCTCAAATAATTTGGCTTCATACATAGACTTGTTTTGCGTTTATAATCGTATGGTCTCTAAATTATGCAGCCATTAATCTGTAAACTATATACACATTTGCTTGTGACACAAAACTGCATTCTCTGACATTTTATTGGTATCTAAAGCCTTTGAATTCTATTATTGGTTAGAATGCATCAAGAATCTCTGTCTTTTCAAAGATCTCTCTGGAATTTAATGTACAGACTGAAGAAATGTCTTTCTTATGGCCCTGCAGATTGAATCCAGGACTTGCTAGTCAAGCACTGTACCACTGCGCTATGTCCCAAGATCATTTCTCAATGTGGTATTAATGAGAAATTTCTTTTTTTTTTTTTCTTTTGTGGTAGGGTCTCACTCTAGCCCAGGCTAATCTGGAACATACTCTGTTGTCCCAGGCTGGCCTCGCACTCACATCAATCCTTCTACCTCTGCCTCCTGAGACCTGGGATTAAAGGCATGCACTACCACACCCAGCTGAGAAATTTCTTTTTAACATCCCTTCTGCCTTGTATTTCTAAAATATATTTCCAATTTTTCTAGCTGTAAGTCAGTAATGTGAAAAATTAGCCTGAAACTAAAACACGAAACTCGAAATCTCATAACATGCTACATACAATCAATAAGAAACTCAGTCTTGGTAAGTAGAGGGGCAGAATACTTGGAGTGGAATGATCTAAGTGAGGTTAAGGGAGTAGATGAAGGAGAGGAGTGGGTAGGAGAAAGGTTGATCAAAATTAAAGATATTATGAATAGCTGGGCACACACCTTTATTAATTCCAGCACTCAGGAGACAGAGGTAGGAGGATCACCGTGAGTTCAAAGCCACCCTAAGACTACATAGTGACTTCCAGGTCAGCCTGTACTAGAGTGAAACCCTACTTTGAAAAAAAAAAGATGTTATGAATAAACCATATGGAAATTTACTTCTTTTTAAAATTTTATTTATTTGAGAGAGGGGGAGGGAAGGGAAGAGAGGGGGAATAACAGAGAGAACATACCAGAGTCTTCTGCTGCTGCAAACAAACCTCAGACATAGGCACCACTTTGTACATTTGGCTATATGTAGGTGCTAGGGAAATGAATCCCAGCCAGTAGGCTTTGCAAGCAAGCACTTTTAATGGCTAAGCCATCTATCCAGCTCTGAACTTACATCTTTGCTAGCTAAAAACTACGTGTGTTGAGAATGTGTGAGTTTTGGTAGCATCCTCCTTTGGGGGTGGATAATGCTATGCCCAGAAACCATAGGCTGTTACAAGAACATGTCAGTGCCGTGGGTGGGATTGTTGTTCGGTGAGTTGTTGGTCAGGGAGGCTTGTAACAATACAGGCTCTTGGTTGCCCACCAAACCTAGATGGTAAGACCTTATTGCTGAAGACACCACATGCTTGGGCTGCAGGTCAGTAAGAAATCAAGCTGGAGCTGACCTGAAGGCCTCCTCCCTGTTGACTAGCTGTAATGGTACTGGCAAGTGCTATTCATCCTGCTGCTGAGGGAGAAAAGTCATCAAAGTCTTAACCAGAAGTGAATCCTGCAAGCTAGACAGCAGACCAGCCCACTAAAATGTGCCAACTGGTGCAATGGTGGCGTGTCTGTTATGGGAGAACTCAATCACTCTCTGATTGGATTTGAGGCCCACTCCACAAGAGGGAACTCATGCCTGGTTCTAAAAGCCTATGGGCTGGGGAGATCATAAGACCTAGTGGTGGTGAGGGTGGTGGGGAATGCTACTACTGTTGTTTGACTAAATGGATATATTATGCTCATCAAACTGCCATCTAAATATTTAGGTATATACCCATATACATGCAAATGGTACTCTCACTTTTGGTTAGAAAAAGCTGCTTTTAGCCGGGCATGGTGGTTCACACCTTTAATCCCAGCACTCAGGAGGCAGAAGTAGGAGGATCACCATGAGTTTGTGGTCACCCTGAGACTACATAGTGAATTCCAGGTCAGCCTGGGCTAGAGTGAGACTCTCTCTCTCTCTCAAAAAAAAAAAAAAAAAAAAAAAAAAAACAGCTTTTTTTGAGAAGGCAGTGGCTACAGGAGAAGACTCAAAATTCAACAAAGTGCTGAGAAGTGACAATGGACTGTTCAGTATTAAGTGAAATATTTCTAGCCAGGCATGGTGGTGCACAACCTTTAATCCCAGCACTTGGGAGGCAGAGGTAGGTGGATCACTGTGAGTTTGAGGCCGCCCTGAGACTATTTAGTAAATTCCAGGCCAGCCTGGGCTAGAGAGCAAGACTCTACCAAAAAAAAAAAAAAAAAAAAAAAAAAAAAAAAGGAAATATTTCTGTCACATCCTCTAAAGGTCAGGGACCATAGTAAAAGAGGTGACAAAAAGAATGTAAGAGCCAAAGATAGGGGAGAAATTCTTTGGAATAATGTCTTCTAGACTCAAAGTGACTGTTGCATTATGACCTCACAGTGGCTGATGCTACCTACATAAGACCTATATAATATGAGGGCAAAATAAATATAAAAAATGATGACACTGGGCTAAGGAGATTGCTCAGTAGCTAAGTATACTTCCTTGTAAAGCCTGCTGTCCGGGGTTCAATTCCCAGTACCCACGTAAAGCCAGATGCACAAAGTAGCACATGAACCTGGAATTTGTTGCAATGGCAACAGGCCCAGTCATGCCCATTCTTACTCACTTGTGCTCTCTCTTTCTTTCTCTCTCTCCCTCTCTTGCAAATAAATAAATGATTTTTTTTGTAGTTTATTTATTTACTTATTTGAGAGAGAGAAGGAGGCAGAGAGACGGAGGGAGACAGAGGGAAACAGAGAATGGGCACACCAAGGCATCCAGCCACTGCAAATGAACTCCAGACACATGCACCACCTTGTGTATCTGGCTTACATGGGTCCTGGGGAATTTAACCTGGGTCCTTTGGCTTTGCAGACAAATGCCTTAACCACTAAGCAATCTCCACAGCCCACAAATGATATCTTCACAAAACTTACTACATCAAAATAGAAGAGGGACTATTTGGAAAGAAGAAAGGGTTTAATGGTGACAGGATATGTAAGGGGGAAAGGAGGGTGGTAAAAGGGGATGATGATCAAGGTATATATTATGTATCTGCATGGAGGTTGTCAATAAAAAGTAAAAAAAAGAAAAAAGAAATCCAGTCTTGTAGCTTTAAATAAAGTTCTTACCTGCATAAGTTGCTGCTTCAATTTCTGAATTTCTGAAATGTTCAGCTCACTGAATAAGTCAGATACAGGGTGCAGGGACTCTCCTTTTCTTATGGTGGGAGTCCGATAGTCTCCATTTAGTTTCCCAAGAGGTCCATGGATATGCCCATTCATCTTGTCATCATTGTTTGGCTCACTCCCCTCCTCAGCAAACTTGAGTCCATCAACTGAGATGCTGATGTGGTTATCACTGAGGCTGATGTACTGGGACAGCTCCTTCCTCAGGTGGTTCTTTTGCTCCCTCTCATTTTTCAGTGTCTCAAGGGCTTCTTCCAGCTGATGCTCTGCAATTTCTTTTAGTCGGATGGCATCTTCCAGCTGGCTGTTCAGTAGCACTGTTTCTTCCTCAAATCGCTTAATCTCATGCTTTAAGCCTTCATATTCAACCTGGATTAGATAGGTTAAAGAAGATTCATAAAACTAAAATTTGGGTCTTACAAAAACTGCCATTAAACACTCCAATGCATTTAATCATTAAAGAAAAGTGTACCAACCTAAAAAGAACACACTATACTATTATGGTATCATAGAATGGTTATATATACATTTACGTATAATCAATTATAATAAAAACAAACAATAGTAATAAATATATTATACAAAGATATAATTTAATATTTGGCAGAGATGAAACTAAGCTAGGTTTTGTTGTTGTTGTTTTGGTTTTTTGAGTTAGGGTCTCGCTCTAGTCCAGGCTGACCTGGAATTCACTATCTAGCCTCAGGGTGACCTTGAACTCACAGTGATCTGATCCTCTTACCTCTGTCTCCTGAGTGCTAATAGGATTAAAGGCATGTACCACCATGCCTGGCATGGTTTTCTCTTGTAGGGTCCAATGATCAAAAACAGTACTATTTGCCTAATAAATCATGAATTTTTAAAATATTTTATCAGAATATTCAATTTTTATCATAGAAGAAAAATTGTCATCACTATTTCTTTGTTTGAACTCATTATTAATAAAGAAAGATGTTTTGTATCCAGAGAAATAAGAGCATAAGATGAGAAAGAAAAAAAAAGTATATCTATACTGTTACTGATATAATATTCTTTTGAATTATATTCAATAAGAACCTGTTCCAACAGCCTTTTGGACATGGGAGTCATAGATGACAGTATTTTTCTGAGCTGACGTGCCTTCCCTGGGGATTTTTCCATGGCACTTATAATATGCTGACTTTCAAAAATGTTATCTCCACAACTACCTTGTAATCTGCTTTGAGAAAGTGTTTTTTAAACACCTAGTTATCCTTCATAATACTGCAATGTTCCTCCAGTATTCCAAACAAAATTCTGGTCTTCAATAAGCATTTGCCAAATAACTATTTTGAATTAAAAAAATTAGAAAAAGTAACAGACATATTTAGTTTCATTTTACATTTATTTTAGTGTGTTAAAAAATGAAGGATAAAGATCATATATTTCTTGTTTCTTGTTTTGTTTGGCTTTGGTTTTTCAAGGTAGGCCCTCACTCTAGCCCAGGCTGACCTGAAATTCCCTATATAGTCAGGGTGGCCTCAAACTCAGTGATCCTCCTACCTCTGCCTCCCGGAGTGCTGGGATTAAAGGCATGTGCCACCATGCCTGGCTATCAAGATATAGATATTTCTAAGAATATTAGTTATGTATGTGAATGAAGAGCATATTACTTCATTACAGAGTTCACCACACTGTAGTATATAGTAAACTCTGTAAGGCACATGAATAAAAGGTATTTCTCAGAATATTGTTTGTATATATGAATAAGAGGAATGTTATTTCAGCACAGAGATGTGTTCACAATGTTGTTAGTGAAATACATGGTGTAAAAACACAGTATAGCTGGGCATGGTGGTGCATGTCTTTAATCCCAGCACTCGGGAGGCAGAGGTAGGAGGATAGCCATGAGTTCGAGGCCACCCTAAGACTACATAGTTAATTACAGGTCAGCCTGGACCAGAGTGAGACCCTCCCTTGAAAAACGCAAAAAAAAAGTATAAAACTGAACACTTCCAAATAAAATTTTAGGTAACTAATTACACATATCAACTACTTAAGATTATGGGTATGAGGAGAGAGTGAATTGCTCTTTGGAGTAAATGTGTAACTGAGTACTTTAAAGAATGCATTACAGCTGGGCATGGTGGTACATGCCTTTAATCCCAGCACTCAGGAGGCAGAGGTAGGAGGATCGCCATGAGTTGGAGGATAGCCTGAGACTACATAGTGAATTCCAGTTCATCCTGGACTAGTGAAACTCTACCTCAAAAAAAAAAAAAAAAAAAAAAAGAATGCATTCTAGTTATAGAGACATGCAAATGAAATATCTTCCTCAAAAACCCAATGTTAGCACCTACCCCGGAACATCCAATAACTTGGCTAACCCTGGCTATGAGCCACTTTCCCATATTAATGTGTTCCTGTGTTTGAATTCTACTCTAGTGGGTCTCAGGAAGGTGCATGTTCCACTGCTCATTCAGATACCAAATAAAAAGGGCAAGAATGGTGACTCACAGACCATCCAACAGCCTGTAAATGCCATATATTTGAACCGCAAAACATGAGTTGTTTGATAATATTTTTAGATCTGATGACTTCATACATATTCTTACATCTTGAACTACTCATTAAAAAAAAAATAGGGCTGAGCCAGTTGTAGTGGTGCCCACCTTTAATCCCAGCACACAGGAGGCAGAAGTAGGAGGATTGCCATGAGTTCAAGGCCAGCCTGGGACTACATAGTGAGTTCTAGGTCAGCCTGAGCTAGAGTGAGACCCTGCCTCCAAAAACCAAAAAAAAAAGGGGGGGGCCTGGAGAGATTGCTTGGAGATTAAGGCACTTGCCTGAGAAGCCTAATGATCCAGGTTCAATTCCCCAATACCCATGTAAGCAAAATGCACAAGGTGGCACATGCATCTGGAGCTCATTTACAGTGGCTGGAGGCTCTAGCATACCCATTCTCTTGCTCTCTCTCAATAAATTACATAAATAAATAAATAAAGGCTGTTGAGATGGCTTAGCAATTAAGGTGCTCACCTGAAAAGCCAAAGGACCCAAGTTCAATTCCTCAGGACCCACGTAAACCAGATACACAAGGTGGCACATGCATCTGGAATTCATTTGCAGTGACTAGAGGTCCTGGCATCATGTCTATTCTCTCTCTCTCTCTCTTTCTCTTTCTCTACTCACCCTCAGTCTTTCTCTCTCTTACATAAATACTAAATAAACAGCCGGGTGTGGTGGTGTACGCCTTTAATGCCAGCACTTGGGAGGCAGAGGTAGAAGGATTGCCATGAGTTCGAGGCCACCCTGAGATGACATAGTGAATACCAGATCAGCCTGAGCTAGAGGGAGACCCTACCTTGAAAAACAAATAAATAAATAAATAAATAAACAGTCTATAATTATGGAAGTTATCAATAAATAAATTTAAAAAATATTTTTATAAAGAACCTAAAAACAAAGCTACTTTATAACCCAGCTATACCACTCAAGCAAACACCCTAAAGGCTATACACACTACTTTAGAGAATCTTGCTAAGTCATGTTTACTTCTGCTCTATTCACAATAGCTAGGAAATAGAATCAACCAAGTGCCTATCAACTGATAATGGATTATGAGATGTGGTTACATATATAAAATGGAGTTTTATTCAGCTGTAAAGAAAAATACAATTATGAAATTTTCAGGAAACCAGATGAAAAAGGTCACAGTGAAGCAAGACAGGTTCAGAAACACAAATGTCATATGCTCTCCATGGTGGTTTGATTCAGGTTGTCCCCATAAACTTATGTGTTCTGAATGCTAGGACCCCCAGATGATGGCAAATTGGGAATTAAAGCCTCCTAGAGGTGATATATTGCTGGGGGCTGGCTTGTGGGTATTATAGCCAGCTTCTCCTTGCCAGTGTTTGGCACACTGTCCTGCTGCTGTTTCCACCAGATGTGGGCAAGGAGGTGATATCCACCCTCTGTTCATGTCATTGTTTTCCCCTGCCATCATGAGGCTTCCCCTCAAGTCTGTAAGCCAAAATAAACCCTCTCCTCCCAAAAGCTGCTCTTGGGTGGGTGTTGTTTTTTGCCAGCAACATGAAGCTAACTGCAACAGTAAAACAGGTACCAGAAGGCCAGGCGAAGTGGCGCACACCTTTAATCCCAGCGCTTGTGAGGCAGAGGTAGGAGGATTGCTGAGTTTGAGGCCACCTTGAGAATACAGAGTAAATTCCAGGTCAGCCAGAGCTACAGCAAGACCCTACCTCAAACCGACCCCCCCACAAGAAAAGGCACCAGGAGTGGGGGTCATTATAGCTAGAAATCTATGTGGCTTTTGGCCTTTTGGAGCTGATTTGAAGGAGGAAAGTGGAATAATTTGAAACGTTGGCCTAAGAGATGCCTTGCAGTTCTGTAAGTATATGGACTATTCTAGTCAAAGTTGAAAGACCTGAATTCAGTAAGGACTATGGACTGTGAGGTTTGGCTTATGAGGGTGAGAAAGAGCTTTGCCTGGACTGAAGTAGAAACACTTTATGTGAGAGGACTACTGTGTTTTGCCTGTCTGTATCCTGAGAACTTGTGCAGGGTTGGACTGGAAATGGACTGGTGTGAGCCAACACTGCTGCCCATTCAGCTGCAATTGATTATAATTGCATTACAAGAGATTACAACCATTGAGATTGGGCCAGATGACCTGCACTGGGACAACAGGAAGAATGCAAACTCCTTTGTAGCGGGCTGAATACTGAAGGAGTGTCCTGTTGTTCAAAGACTGCTTTATTCCTCCCTGATTAACAAATTGAGAGTCCACCTGGTATTATGGAGTATAACAAATGCAAGAAAGAGAGGGTCATTGAATTTGCAACACAGTTGTGTTTTTTTTTTTTTTTTTTTTTTTTTTTTGAAATGGCCATGGACAGTGTGAAGTAGGCTTTTTGAACCTGTATGGAGCCCAGTGGAGCCATGAGGATGAACCATGGGTTGCAGTGGAGACCCAATGGAGATGCCATCCCATGATGGCTTCCAAGGAGAGCTGGCAGCACTGGATGAACTTTTTGGGACTGTGAGTAGCAGAGCTGGAAAGGTGGAATTGCAGCTCCAGAGACTTGTCACTGGTTAGAATTATTGGACTTGCAGACTTGTCACTGACTAGAGTTTTTGGACTTGGAGCTACAGAGTTTGATGTTTACCCTGTTTAAATCTTTTATTGGTTAAATATTTCTTTGCTATGCCCAAAACAGCTTTTGCAGTGTGAATGTGTATTCTGTGCCATTATGGGTTTTTTGTTTGTTTGTTTGTTCTTTGATATTATGGCTCAGTTAAAAGACCTTGGACTTGGACTAGTTTGTGTGAGAGGCTTGCTGTTATGCCCATGTCCTGAGAAATTGTGCAGTGTTACATTGTGAAGAAATGACTGGTGTGAGCAGAGGGATATGACCTCTCTGAAAAAATGAAATCTTTGAGCCAAAACTTCTGCCCATTCAGCTGCAATTGTTTGAGAGATTACAGCCTTTGAGATTGGGCCATCTGACGTGCATTGGGACAACAGGAAGAATGCAGACTCTTTTGAAGGGGCCTGAATGTTGAAGGAGTATCCTGTTCTTCAAAGTCTGATTTATTCCCCCTGGATTAAGAAATTGGTAGCCCACCTAGTACTATGGAATATAACAAGTGCAGGAGAGGGTCAATGAATTTGCAACATGGTTTTGTATTTTGGAAATGGCCATGGGCAGTGTGAAACAGGCTTGTTGGATTACCTGCATAGAGGCCTAATGGAGTCATGAGAATGAACTGTAGATTGCAGCAGCGACCCAGTGGAGATGCTAGGACTATGGATGGCTGCCAAGGAAGGCTGCCTGCACTGGATGAAGTTTTCCAGAACTGTAGTAGCCTAGCTGAAGGGGTAGAATTGGAACTCCAGAAACTCATCACTGGTTAGAATTATCTGACTTGGAGACTTGTCAATGATTAGAGTTGTTAAAATTGAAAGTACAGAGTTTGATGTTTGCCCTGTTGGGTTTTAAATTTTTTTTGTGTTTTTTACATTTTTTTGCACTTGGAGAGAAACATGGAGAGAGAGAGAGAGAAAGAAAGAAAGAAGGGAAGGAAAGAAGGAAGGAAGGAAAAGGAAAGGAAGAAAGAGAGCTGGGAGTGGTGGCACACACCTATAATCCCAGCATTCAGGAAGCAGAAGTAGGAGGACCACCATGAGTTCAAAGCCACCCTGAGACTCCATAGTGAATTTCAGGTCAGCCTAGGCTGAGACCCTACCTCGAAAAAAGAAAAAAGAAAGAAAGAAAGAAAGCATGCATGCACCAGGGCCTTCCACCACTGCAAATGAACTCCAGAAGCATGTGTTTCCTTGTGTATCTGGTTAACGTGGGTCCTGGGGAATCAAATCTGGGTTCTTTGTTTTTTGTTTTGTTTTGTTTTGTTTTGTTTTTTGTTTTTTGTTTTTTGTTTTTTGTTTTTTGTTTTTTGTTTTTTGTTTTTTTGTTGTTTTTGTTTTTGTTTTTCAAGGTAGGGTCTCACTTTGGTTCAGGCTGACCTGGAATTCACTATTAGTCTCAGGGTGGCCTCGAACTCTCGGTGATCCTCCTACCTCTGCCTCCCCACTGCTGGGATTAAAGGCGTGCGCCACCACGCCCGGCTCAAATCTGGGTTCTTTGGCTTTGCAGGCAAACACCTTAACAGTTAAGCCATCCCTTCAGCCCCAAAACTTTTTTTAAAATGTTTGAATGAAGGTCCCCTATGTGAGTGGATAAAGCTGCTCCCAGAAGCCATCCACTATTAATCATAAGTTCCAGTGCCAAGGATGAAGTACTCCCCAAAAAGTTGATGGTCAGGGAGTCTACAGAGGTCCCTAAAATAATACAGGCTACTGCCATTGACCTTGGGTGCCCGCCAAAAGTTGGTACATCTTTATTGCTGAAGACACCACATGTTTTGGTTGTAGGACATAGAGAAACTAAGCTGAGACTGAACTGGAAGCTTCCTACTTGATGGCTAGTTTTCATAGTACTGTTTGATCCTATGAAGGCTACTGGAAAAAAAAAGGCATCAGTAGTCCTACCCAGCTATGGACTGTGCATTTCCACAACTAACCTGCAAGGCAAAGTATGCCTGCTGGTGCTGAGTGTGGTAGTATATTAATCCCAGCACTTTGGGAGCTGAGGAAGAGAACTGCTGTGAGGTCAAGCCAACCTGGGCTACATTGTGAGTTCCAGGTCAACCTGGGCTAGGGTGAGACCCTGCCTCAAAAAGCCAAAACCAAACAAAGAAAAATATGCACCCACTGGTGCAATAGTGGTTCAAATGTTATGGGGGCAACCAAATACTTTCTGATTGGAGTTGAGGCCCACTCCACAGGAAGGATTTCATGTCTGGTACTATAAACCTGGACAAAAGCCTATGGCTAGGGACATAGAGGGAATCATACTTCTGTGTCATGCATGTCCAATTGCCTTCTAAATATCTGTATTTGTTCCCATAATTTAGTACTACTCAAAGTCTTCATCATGGAAGTTTCTTACTATAATAGCTAGTGGCTAATGTAGAAATGCATAATGTGGATATTATGCCAACCAACAACAGGTTAACCTTGTACAAGCTATGCCTGAGGACATGGAACATCATGAGCCTTGGGTGTGAGCTCCTAGGACACAAGAAACTCAACAGCTTCTACAAAAACTTCTGATGAGAAGCATTTTCCAAAACAAAATATTTGAGTGAATAACCCATGATCTGCCCTATACTGAGAACAATAAATATTTTTTCAGTACAGCCTTAACACCCCTTAGTTTTTACTTCCTTAAACTCACAATAAAACCGTGAATAAAGTCAGCTTGCAGCTTTACTCCAGTGGCGCCCCTTGACCCTCCTCCAGATTCCATCTTGCATGCTGTGTGGTTATTTAGAGGCTCCTCTCGGGGACACAGGTCATTACTGACAGCATAGCTGGAGAAACTGCTGAGAAGAAGTGACCACTGTGCTCAGCCTCAAACTGAACTACCTTCTCCAAGACTTGGGAACCGCATGGGAGGGGCGGATACAGAAAGAATGTAAAAGCAGCAGAATGGAATCCGGGCGTGGTGGTGCACGCCTTTAATCCCAGCACTTGGGAGGCAGAGGTAGGAGAATTGCCATGAGTTTGAGGCCACCCTGAGACTCCATAGTGAATTCCAGGTCAGCCTGGGCTAGAGAGAGACCCTACCTCGAAAAACCAGGGGAAAAAAAAAAAAAAAAAGCAGCAGAATGGGTAGAAAGGCTGCAAAATGTTGTCATCTGGATATTACATGGCTGTTACATTTAGGCACTCATGGCAGCTGTGGTTTTCAGCTATAAGATTAAGCTTGTCAATGCATCATCCTCAATGAAGGAATGTTAAATGAGACTCTAGACCTCCAGACTATCTCACAGCAGCTAATGGTTGCTGGAACAAGGGGAATCAGGTTCATATGTGGTGTAACCACTGGTAAGTTTCTTTTTTAAAAAATTGTTTTGTTTATTTTTTATTTATTTGAGAGCAGCAGAGAGAGAGAGACAGAGAGAGAGAGAGAATGGGTGTGCCAGGGCCTCCAGGCACTACAAACAAACACCAGATTCATGTGCTTCTTGTGCATCTGGCTAACGTGGGTCCTGAGGAATCGAGCCTTGAACCTGGGTCCTTAGGCTTCACAAACAAGTGCTTTACCACTAAGCCATCTCTGCAGCCCATAGCTCTCCACTCATGATCATACCAGTAACCCTAATTTAACTCAATGGGTTTTGGTTTTTGTTTTTTTTGTTTTTTTGTTTTTTTGTTTTTTTTGGTTTTTTGAGGTAGGGTCTCACTCTGGTCCAGGCTGATATGGAATTAACTATGTAGTCTCAGGGTGGCCTCGAACTCATGGAGATCCTCCTACTTCTGCCTCCTAAATGCTGGGATTAGAGGCGTGTGCCACCACACCCTGCTCAATGGGTATTTTTTAAAAGGTAAGAGGTTAAAAATCTTGGTATTTTGATAGGCTCAATGTACCGCTTGATTCCTTAAATGACACTTTGTTCCCCCAACATTCTAAATCTGGAGGGCATGGAAGTGGCAGATCAGAAATCAATTTTTAAAAAATGTTTATTTATTTATTTGACAGAGAAAGAGGGGGAGAGAGAGACAGAGAATGGGTGGGCCAGGGCCTCCAGCCATTGCAAACAAACTCCACATGCATGCACTCCACTTGTGTATCTGGCTAACATGGGTCTTGGGGAATAGAGCCTGGGTCCTTTGGCTTTGCAGGCAAATGCCTTAACTGCTAAGCCATCCCTCCAGCCCAGAAATCAATTTTTTTTAAATATTTTATTTATTTATTTGAAAGCAGAGAGAGAAAATAATATGGGCACTCCAGGGCCTCTTGCCACTGCAAATGAACTCCAGATGCATGTGCCACTTTGTGCATCTGGCTTTATATGGATACTAGGGAATCAAACTCAGGCCATCAGGCTTTTAAAACCAGTACCTTCAACTGCCAATCCATTTCCCCAGCCCAGAAATCAAATTTTAATTGTGTTAATCCATTTCTTTTTCTTCTGGAGTTTTTCTCTTCCATCTTAACCCTTTTATCTGTTTTGTTTCTTACTATTTTGTTCCTGTTAATTTAGACTTTATAATCTCTCCTTGCATGGCTTAAAAACAATCTACCAAAAACAGAAAAAGGAAAGCAAAGGAGGGGAAGGAACAAAAAGAGGAAAAGGGAAGAAGATAGGAAAGGAATGGAGGAGCAGGTAGAAGTGAGGGAGTGACAAGGGGAAGAGAAAAAGGAGGAGGGGATATGGAGGAGGAAGAAAGGAAGAAAGACAAATAATTATAGGGAGACCATAAGCATGTAGTTATAAAACAAGCTTAATAAACCCAGATTTTTAACAAGAAGTTGTCAGATTAAATTTATTATGACACATTTAACTTACTCCTAAACCAAATTAACTTACTCTTAAAGCATAAACTAAATTAAAAAAATAAAGCTTTAATGTAAACTTACATATTTTTTTATGTGCATTTTAGCTGAAATAGGAAGGTTGGGAAATTCCAGCATATTACTATTGCAGGGAGAAGATTAAGAGGCCACAAAAAATATTTTTGAACTCCAACTGTCAAAAATATAGATCCATCTGGGATATATCTAAAATAAAAAAAACCTTCTTAAATCTCACCTGGTTCTGTTTTAATGTGGAAACTAGTTTCTGCAATGTGATATTTTCCTCTTCTAGTTCAGTATAGTCTTGAAGGAGTCGGGCCTCCCGGAATTTATATTCACGGATTTCATCCTTCATCCGTATTCTCTGGAGTTCCAACATTTCATTGTTCTGAAACAAGACAAACAATCAGTTAATTAAAAAAAAAAACACAACAAAACACAATTCCTTATTCTTAGTTTTATGAAATGTAAACAAGACCTTGCAGTTAAGTAATAGATATACTTCTTGGGTTTAAGTTTGCATTACCTTTTTGAATGGCAAGTTAGTGATACCTAGGGAAAAAAAAAATGCTTTGTTTTGCTTTTCAAGGTAGGGTCTCACTGTAGCCCAGGCTGACCTGGAATTCACTGTGTAGTCCCAGGCTGACCTGGAATTCACTGTGTAGTCCCAGGCTGGCCTCGAACTCACGGTGATCCTCCTACCTCTGCCTCCTAAGTGCTAGGATTAAAGGCATGAACCACCATGGCCCACTCTAGGAAAAAAATCTAAAAATATTTTTGTGTATGTGTTTGTATATTTGTGTGTGGGGTGTATGTGTGTGTGTGTGTGTGTGTGTGTGTGTGTGTGTGTGTGTGTGAATGTAGGTACATGCATGCCACAGCACACTTATGGAGATCAGAGGATAACTACTGGTCCTTGCCTTCCACTTCGCTTGAAGGGGCTCACAATTCTCCTGTCTCTGCCTCCCTTATTACTATAGGGACACTGGGATTATAGATACCAGCACTATAGCATCCAACTTTACATAGTTTCTAGGAATCCAAACTCGGGTTCTCACACTTACACAGCAAGCACTTTACACACTGAGCCATCCTCAGCCCTCTGTCAAAAAGTTAAAAGTACATACCTGCTCAACAATTTGATATCTAAAAATAAATCTTTTTAATAAATATTTTTATTTATTTATTTTCAAGCAGAGAGAGAGAATGAGAGAGGGAATGGGTGATCCAGGACCTCCTGTCACTTCAAAAAAAAAAAAAAAATTCAGATGATGGGCCACTCTGTGGCTTTACGTAGGTAGTGGGGATATGAACCCAGGTTTCCAGAGTTTGCAAGCAAATGCCTTTAGCCACTGAGCCACCTCTCCAAACTCTAAAAATCATTCTTAAACAAAGTTCAAGGAAATAAGTAAAAGGACAAGTAAATTCATATATAATTATGTAAATAATGAAAAATAGTCTAAATGTTTTCTATGAATAGCAGAAGTGTCCTTTTTTTAGAAAAGGTATTTTTTTATTTATGTGGTTGTTTTTATTAGTTATATACACTGCGTATACAGCCATGTTGGTACTTATTTATGTGTTTTGTGTGTATTCTAAGGCCTCTTGTCACTGCAAATAAATGCCAGATGCATCTGCCACTTTTTGCATCCAGCTTATGTAGATGCCTTGGGAATTGAATCTGTGCCAACAAAGTTTGCAGCAAGTACCTTTAGCTACTGTGCCATCTTCCCAGACCCAGAAGGAATATCCTTAATTCACATCACATAGCTCAAAAAGTTCGCAACAACAAAAAAGTTTACAAAATATAACTTTCTTATAATACCTACTTATCACACTCTGGGAAGGTCCCTCTGTGTTTCAAAATCTTCCAAATACGGCTGGAGATATTGCTTAGTGGTTAAGGCACTTGCCTGCAAAGCTTAAGGACCCAGGTCCAATTCCCCAGCACCCACATAAGCCAGATGCACAAGGTGGCACATACACCTAGTGCTCCTTTGCAGTAGCTGGAGGCTCTGGTGGTCTCTCTCTCTCTCTCTCTCTCTCCCCCTAAATAAACAAATAGATAATTTTTTTAATCTTCCAAATAAGTCACATGACAAGCTTGTACCGTCAAGCAATGAGGACTTCTTCTAATTGACACGCAGGCCCAGAACTAAGGCAGGATCAATCAGACTGCACTTCAACCAGGACTGCTTAATTATTCATACCTTTTGCTCCTTGTATTAAAACCTCAAATTCAAATAAGTACTTCAGTGATGGATTTGGGTCACCAAATCCCTTCATCTAGTCTTCCCAATGTAGCCACACTGATTAAACTTCTTTTCTCTGCTTTTTACCACTATTCTCATTTTATCGGAGAGTCTCAAAACTCACTGAAGTGCTGAAAATAAGTATCTGAGTGTTCACTCATAAATTAGACATCTATATTAACTCCTCCAATTCTCAGGGAATTTTGTGGAAGAAGGGGCAGAAAGAAGGTAAGAGCCAGAGAATAAAGACTGCTATGGAATGCTGTCTTCTAGACGTGACAATGAGGGAGAAATCTGCTTCTGGAAGTTGTGTGGTTGACTGGGAATAGGTTGGGGCTCTGGGAGTTCATCCAGAAACATTATGGTTGGCAGTTACTAATGACTGCTTCTGCAATTAGCCTGCCCTGTTCCCTCTTCAATACATAGGTTTTCCAATCAAATCTCAGTTAGACAATCAACCAGCCTAGGACACCTTCAACTATAGGTAAAGACAGGTCAGCATACTTAAGCCCCTCCAAGTTCAGCCTTCAGATGAGTTATCACTTTCAGGGCTCTCACTGCTGCCAGTTATGTAATTTCCTCAAGCTGAGTCCTACTTTAGTTTTTGCATTGGTTGTCTCCTCTGCTTGGATATTCTTTTCCTTGTTGAAATTTCTCTTTGTTTTCATTAAGATCTCAACCTAGGCCGGGCGTGGTGGCTCACGCCTTTAATCCCAGCACTCGGGAAGCAGAGGTAGGAGGATCGCCGTGAGTTCGAGGCCACCCTGAGACTCCATAGAGAATCCAGGTCAGCCTGGGCCAGAGTGAGACCCTACCTCGAAAAACCAAAAAAAAAAAAAAAAAAAAAAGATCTCAACCTAAATGTCATCTTTATACAACCAGACCATTCCATCTAAAAAGCAGCCTCCTGGCCATACTTACATAATCCTACATTAATAGAAAGGGAGGGAGGAGGGGGAAATTAAAGAGCATGGTGTTGCATATTTGTAAGTAGAAGAACAGATAATTGGGGGTGGAAAGGCCTAAGTGAGGTCAGGGGAAGAGGTTGAATAAAGGAAAGGTGGGGGGAGGGCTACTCAAAATCTAAGAAGGAGCCAGGCATGGTGGTGCATGCCTTTAATCCCAGCACTCTGGAGGCAGAGATAGGAGGATCACCATGAGTTCCAGGCCACCCTGAGACTACATAGTGAATTCCAGGTCAGCCTGTGATAGAGTGAGACCTTACCTTGAAAATAAAAAGTAAAAATTAAAAAATAAATATAAGAGGGTATGAATAAGTCATATGGGAGCCTATTTTTTCGGACAATGACACACCCAGAAGTCATACATTGTTACTAGAAAATTTTCAGTGCCAGGGATGGGATACCTTTCAGTGAGTTGTTGGCCAGGGAGTCCCTGATGCCCACAAAACATTATAGGCCATTGCTGAGACTCTTGGTTTCCCAGAAATAGATGGTAAGACCCTATTGCTGAAGACTCCACATACTTGGGCTGCAAGGTCACTGAGAAACCCTGCTGGAGCTGAGCTGGAAACCTCCTCCATGTAGACCAGCTGACAGAAAGCTAGACAAACGCTATGCTGCCCAACTTCCATGGGAGAGAGAGAAATCACCAGTGGAGATAAACAACAGTGGACACTGCAAGCCTTAAATTTAACCAGCCAGGCCAAATGAGCCAATGGGTGCAATAGTGGCATGTTTGTTATGGGGGAAACCAACTGCTCTCTAATTGGACTGGAGGCCCACTCCATGGGAGGGAATACATCTAATACTTAAAAACCTATGACAGGGAAAGTCATGAGCCCTGAGTATAATATCTGCTGATGTCTGGCTAAATTATATACTATGCTCACCAAACTGCCCAGCACTTCTCTTAATGTTCATACCTATATATTAATGCTACTGTCACTTTTGGTCAGAGAAGCTTCTCTTTTCAGATGGCGGTGTCCTTGGGATGACTCAGAAGGCACCATGGTGCTGAGAAGTGACAGAGGAGTGCTTAGCACTGAAACATCTCTATCAAACCTTCCAAGCCTCAAGGTCCCTTGTCGAAGAGGTGGTAGAAAGAATGTAAGAGCAAAAAGAAGAGTAGGACTCCTTAAAATGCATTCTTCAAGACACAAAATGGGATATTCATGACCTTGCAGTACATGACACTACCAACACAAAACCATCAAAATAGGAGGAAAAGATGAAGCAGAAGCAGTTCCAGAGCAGCAGCAGCAGGTCTGTGTGGCCATGACCTCCAGGCTCCACCTGAGCCACAGGAAAAACCAGGTGAGGGGACTGTCCACTCACACCAGCCTCCTCGCAAACTCAAGAAACATGAAGGGGAGGATGGCAGGGACCAGGGGAGCAGCTCGTGAGGAAGAGGATCACGAGGACCATCAGGAGAACATCAGCCACCATCCATAGCCTCCCCTTCCCCCACCACCTGCATAAGTGCCAGCAAGCACCAGCGACCTGGGGAAGGGAGCTCACCTACATAGCACCTGGCACAGGCAATCAAGGCAGTGACCCACCGACCCAGCCAGCATACCCAAGCCCTCAGTGCAGCAAAGAGGGACCCAAGTGGGCATACATCTTAGCTGAGACCAAAGCCATTCCAAAAGGTAACTGAGATTACACCAGGTCAGTACCTGCCAAAAAAGCCTGGTATATAGGCTTGTATTGGAAGTACTAACTGCACCTTCCATATCAAGGTAAATAATGTGTTAAATCTAATGGGTGGTAGGATTGGCCATTCTTAAATTAGCTATATTCTGGGCTTGTCCTTTGATGCTTCCTGATTTATAGTGCCATTGTCTCCTCTTCTGTCATTCGTTGGGGCAGGGTCTCACTTGGTCACAAGCTGACCTTGCAACCCTCTATAGAGCAGAAATCTAAGCCTCCCAGTTGACAGGATGAAGGGTGTCGGGCAACAAGCATCCTTAGAGGCTTTGACTTTGTTAGAAGATCTGTCATAATACCTACTCTTGCATAAATACTCTGTGCTGATTTTCATTGAATGTACATATTGTTTAGTTAAGTTTTAGAATTTGCTTGTATTTCGTCCCACCCAGCCTACTAGAGTACTTGCATAGCAAGCAAACCCAACACCTAGGGTCACTTTGTGCTTATTCTGAAAGTCTTAAGAACCACACCTAGCACCCATAATGTCAGATCAATTGGTACATCTAATAATACTGCAAATAATTAGAAAATCCAAGCATTAAATTAATCCAAGATGCAAAAATCTCTACACTATAATACAAGAAACACAAAAATATCAAGATAATATAAATCCACCAAAAATGACAAATCCATCAGAAATGACCTCCAGTGAGACTGATTTAGTGGAAATGCCTGAAAAAGATTTCAAAAGAATGATTATAAATATGCTTAAAGAAATCAAAGAGAAAAATCAAAGGAATCAAAGAAGACACAGGAAACCAATTTAATGAAATAAGAAGGTCAACAGAAGACATGAATAAGGAGATAGAAATAATAAAGAAAAACCAGAAATACTAGCAATGAAAAACAGTCAGTGAAATAAAAATAAATAAAAAAAATCTCTAGAAAATCTCACATAGTTCTAATCAATCCCGAATTCTAACAACTGGTGCCAAAATCTGGTTGCCTCCCAGCAACCTTTCCCCCTTCCCCTCATCCTGGTGGACTTCATGGGGATTGGCAGCTCACTCACAGAGAGTAAGAACTTTCTGGCCAGGGCTGCTCTCTTGAGAACTTACCACACCCCTGATGGTCCCTGAACTCTCCTCTGACTCTTCCCTTGCCCATTTTCTTCTTTCCATAATGGATCCCTTCAAGAGTTCAAATGTCCACTGTGCTTACTAAAATGGCTGACCTGAAGCCTCTGGCTTTTGTAACCTTTGTCTCTGTAAGCTGCAAACCTGGTACTACTGGGGTTTTACTGACACTTCAAGTTAACTCAGTTTCCAGTCTTTTGCTCCCCCATTCAACTCTTTATTTACTTTCCTATTTGTTCTAACTTCCAGCACAGGGGTTTTCTTGTCATTTGATCCTCCCTTTCATCCAACGCCTCACCAAATGCCATGAAGGTAAGGCTCAAATGCAAACTAGAGGTGCCATAGACTGTTGTCCTCCAGGGGTCCTCCAGCCCTTCTCCACTCCTAGGATCTCTGTCTAGCTCTAAAGCCTCAGGCCTTATTTTGGTATCAACTGATGACTTGCTATCTAGTCCCGCCTTACCTCAAAGCCAAACTTTTAATTGGGCTTTCTGCACCTTGCTTCAATTTGGAACTTTCAATTTACAAGTCCTCACTGACTTGGACAACTTCAGAAGACAAAATGGCAAGGGATCAGATGTTCCTTATGTTCACGCCTTTTCCCATTTGCATGTACACCCATTTCTCTGTCTAGGCTGCTCTGCTATAGGTCCCAAAGGACAAAGCAGGTCTTTGAGCCAGCTTTAACTTGCTTGGGTCTCTCCCTCTCATATCAAACTTGAGCCATCCCACTAGGTCAAAACCAAACTCTCCTAAACTCCCCATGCCTGCCTCCAAAAGGGAACTTCTTTCTGAATCCTTGCTAAAGATTAAAATCGCTATGTGGCTTCTAGGGATTGTTTTTTTCCTTTTTCCTTCTCCCCTTTTTTCATTACAAGCCACCAAAGAGAAGCCAGCAGGCAGCAAAGGTGGGACAATCACAGTCTATGGCCCACCGAGACTTAACCCTTCAATGGCTGTGAAAAAAAACCAAAAAAACAAAACAAACAAACAAAAAACAGTTCCTGCCACACAGCTAGATAAAATAAACAGATGCCAAGGGAGGTCCCACAGCCTCAGCCCCCTTGTCTGTGGCTAGTGGCCACTAAAAGAAAAAAAATGTCAGTTTTAAATTCAAACTACATATAGCTGTTGCCCTGCCATTTAGATTAAGTCCGCACCAATTTAAAATATAAGTAAAATTTTATGAAAAAAGGATGTCTTTTAATGTTTCATGTTTTTTGTCATGTCTAATGCTTGCCAGCCATGTCATATCATGTGTCATGCTTCATGTAGTCTGTCTTTATGTGTGACTAAATTTGTGGTCATTAACTATTCCATTGCTTATCATTATTAAGTGTTCTGATGCTAATTGATATATTTTAAGATGATGTTATATTGCTAAAAACAGGTTTACAATGTATTTCTGACTTTATGGTTGTTCATGGTTACTATAACCATAGACATGTTTATCTACCAAAATTTAATTTTGCTTCTAACATTGCCTCCTGAACATTTATTATGACTTAAACCTTTAAAGAAGTGATTAATTTGTGTTTACTGACAAAACACAAAAATGTTGATATGTTTTGCCTATATTTGTTACTGTTAAGAATCAGTATATGGGCTGGAGAGATGGCTTAGCAGTTAAGGTGCTTACTTGCAAAGCCTAAGGACCAAGGTTCAATTCCCCAGTACCCACGTAAGCCAGATGCACAAAGTGGCGCATGCATCTGGAGTTTATTCATAGTGGCTAGTGGCCCTGGTATGCCCATTTCCTCTCTCTGGCTCTTTCTTTCTCTAAAAAGAATAAATAAATAAATAACGTAAAAAATATATATTAAAAAAAAGAATCAGGCCAGGCATGGTGGCACACGCCTTTAATCCCAGCACTCGGGAGGCAGAGGTAGGAGGATCACTGAGAGTTCAAGGGCCATCCTGAGACTACATAGTGAATTCCAGGTCAGCCTGGACCAAAGTGAGACCCTACCTCGAAAAAAGAAAAAAATCAGAATACATGCTTTCTGTTGAGCCACACTTTCCTTAGTTTTAGGGTTAATTTCTACACAAGGGGACCATGAAAATTATAATTATTGTGTCTTCAGTTAAGATAAAATGGGCTAATATAAAGAGTTGTTTCCGTCTATTCCTCTCACCTTAATAAACTTAACTCTTTATGATAAGTCAATAAATTTATTTATAGTGCAATGCCTCATATCAAGGTTAAAATTCAGGTATACATAGTGTTAAGCTTTGACTACTAAAAGACTGAGCCATTAACAAAATTAAGACATATTTCAACTAGTTTTGTCTATTTATTTAAACTCTAAGTGTGACATAAAAGTCAAAACTACAAAATTGATGTAAATGACCTCTGAACCTCTATAGTTCCATCAATGAACCTCAAAGGGTCCTATAACAGACTAACTCTGTCTCTCTGGGCCCCTCTTGATTGTTCTCCAAGGCCTAAAAGTCAACAAGAATAGAGACCTCTCCCCAATTTTTTTCTCCAGCCCACTTCAGCTTGAAGAAGTCAGACTCTAACCTGGTGTTCATCTTCCTAAAATTTGGGGTCTTTCTCTCTCTCCACTTTTAAAAGACAGACATTAGCCGGGCGTGGTGGTGCACGCCTCTAATGCCAGCACTCAGGAGGCAGAGGCAGAGGTATCTCTGTGAGGTCGAGGCCACCCTGAGACTACATAGTGAATTCCAGGTCCCCCTGAGCTAGAATGAGACCTTACCTCCAAAAACAAGGCAGATGTCAGACTTGGAGGTCACTGGAATACAAGCCAAATTTCCTTTGTCCCTGGTAGCATTAAAGGGAAAAAGGCAAGGGCTTTTCACCAAGACCTGCCCCTCCCATAGCTGAAGACAAAACAAAGGCTCTGAAAGCCAAGAAGGCCGTGTTGAAAGGCGTCCACAGCCACAAAAAGAAGATCCACAGGTCACCCACCTTCCAGTGACACAAGACACTGCACCTCCGGAGGTGGCCTAAGCATCCTGTGAAGAGCACCCCCAGGAGAAGCTGGCCATGAAGAAGACAGAAGAAAACAACACACTGGTGTTCACTGTGGACATCAAGGCCAACAAGCTCCAGATCAAACAGACTGTGAAGAAACTTTATGACAATGCTGTGGCCAAAGTCACCAGCCTGACCAGGCCTGATGGAGAGAAGAAGGCATATGTTTGGCTGAGTCCCCATTATGATGCTGTGGATATGGCCAACAGAATTGGGATGATCTAAACTGGACCCAGCTGGTTAAATTCTTTTTTTTTTTGAAATTTTATTTTCTTTTATTGATTTATGTTTTTATAGACAATAATCCATGGTAATTCCTTCCCTCCCCCACTTTCCCCTTTGAAACTCCACTCTCCATCATATACCCTTAATTCTATACTATATAATTCTAATACAATATATAAAAAAAAGAAGCCACAGACTCCTGACCCAAGATCTGGTCCTAAATAGGGACATAAAATAAATAATATGTGCTGATAGACTAAAAAGGTTGTAAAGAGGTTGTTTAATTTCTGATTAGGATATAGTTAAAATTTAAACAAAGGATAATAAGGGTATATTATTAAATATTGTTAAAGTTCTAAAATCAAAATTCAAATTCTCTTAAATATAATTCTACTTTTAAAAGTTTACAAAGTGTCTGATTCTGTTACAATAGATCTCATAGATATTACTCTACTAATGTTCACAGAATGGGTCACAAATAAAAATTCTGTGTTAAAAGAGACACTTAAGGATGGATCTGGAAAGGATTATACTAAGTGAGGTAACCCAGGCCCAGAAAGCCAAGCGCCACATGTTCTCCCTCATATGTGGATCCTAGCTACAGATGGTTGGGCTTCTGTGCAAGAAGGAAAAAACTCAGTAGCAGAGGCCAGTAAGTTAAAAAGGAGATATAAAGGGAAGAGAAAGGAAGGGAGGAGGGTATTTATTAGGTTGGTATTGTATATATGTAAGTAGAAAGATTGAGATGGGGAGGGGATATGATGGAGAATGGAATTTCAAAGGGAAAAGGTGGGAGGGGCGGGAGGGTACTACCATGGGATATTTTTTATAATCATGGAAAATGTTAATAAAAATTGAGAAAAAAAAGAGACACTTAAAACTTATAATTAAGTTATATCTAAATACTGTGTTTTCCATCTGATAAAGCCTTTATTTTGTTGCCTAAAATACCTATTTACAACAATAGGTTTCGTAAGTGTTCTTTTTTATGTTTTCCTATTGAGTAAAACTTCTTTTTGATTGCTATAAACTTATTCTGATGGATAAAAACTGGGCCTAATTATACAAATTATCATTTTGCTTATAAAATGAGCAAATGATAATAACAAATTATCAAGAGTAATCAAACATTTAGCTTTTTCAGCCTAACATACTTTAATTAGTTCTACATCTAAGACCTTTTGCACTGAGAAATCCTGCTGGAGCTGAGCTGAAGACCTCTGTGTAGACCAGCTGACAGAAAGCTGGGAAAAGCTATATTGCATGCAGATCAACAGGAGAGAGAGAGAGAGAAAAAAAAAATCACCAGTGGAGATACTCAACAGTGGACACTGCAAGCCTTAAATTTGGCCAGCCAGGCTCAATGAGCCAATGGATGCAATAGTGGCATGTATGTTATGGGGGAAACCAACTGCTCTCCAATTGGACTGAAGGCTCGCTCCCTAGGAGGAAATGCATGCCTGGTACTGAAAACCTATGATGGCGTAGTCATGAGCCCTAGGGGTGTAACATCTGCTGCTATTTGGATAAATGTATATAGTATGCTGACCAAACTTCCCAGTAAACACTTCTTTTAATGTTCACACTCATATATTAATGTTACTCTCACTTTTGGCTAGAGAAGCTTCTCTTTTCAGATGGGTAGTGGCCATGGTGCTGAGAAGTGACAGAGGAGTGCTCAGCACTGCAATATCTCTATCACACCTTCCAAGGCTCAACCTAAGCCATAGTGAGACCCAACCTCAGCTTAAAAATATCTCTGAACAATCAACATAGATAAGAATTTAATATTGTCATTTTTAAGCATTTTAAATTAATTAGTTAATTAATTAATTAATTTAACAGAGAAAGAGAGAGAGAGAATGGGCACACCAGGGCCTCTAGCCACTGCAAACGAACTCCAGATGTATGCACCCCCTTGTGCATCTGGCTAACATGGGTCCTGGGGAATCAAACCTCGGTCCCTTGGCTTTGCAGGCAAATGCCTTAACCGCTAAGCCATCCCTCCAGCCCTAATATTGTCATTTTTAAAAGCTACAACATACTACAAATGGTGGTGGGTTACATAATATTTTAGGAAAATATTTTTTTTTTCTTTTTGGTTTTCAAGGCAGGGTCTCACTCTAGCTCAGGCTGACCTGGAATTCAGTATGTAGTCTCAGGGTACCCTTCAACTCATGACAATCCTCCTACCTCTGCCTCCCAACTGCTGAGATTAAAGGCGTGCACTAGCACACCCGGCTAGGAAAAGATTTTTTTTTACTTAAATTCTCATATTGTTCCACACACCAAACTAAGTTTCACACAGATGAAATACTAAGTAAAAATTAGAAAAGAAAAAATGCATAGTAAAATTCTACAGTTTTGAGAAAGTGAAAAGGAGAAAGAACAGGGCAAAACATTATATTTTTAAAGCCACTACAAGGTATCCCATAGGAGATGGTCTGTGGACTTAAAAAACACAGTCACCAGAACCTCGGCGTGTCAAAAGAAAACACTCAACAGGCAAATGACAAACTAAGGGGAAACTCCTGCTAAAAGGAAGAGAAGCCAAATGTTGTCCAGCAGGCATACATAACAGGACCACTAAGACCAATAAATGCTTAAAATCTAAGACATGAATTACCCCTTAAACTCATGATTAATTTATGACTCAATTATTCTACAAATTAATGAAAGGGAAAATTTTTTTTCACTCTTCACTCATATTTTTTCTAGAAGTCTACATGCCAAACTCTGGATAGAATAAACTAATGAAAAGATAAACCATGGTCCAACTTCAGTGACTATAAATTCACATCAAAATATCACTATTGAATTTAGCATAGTGGCACATGCCTATAATCCCAACACTCAGGAGGCAAAGGCAGGAGAATCAGAAATTCAAGATCAATCTTAGCTACACAGTGAGTTTCACTCCAGTCTGAGCTAATATGAGACTGTGCCTTAAAAAATGTAAATAGATAGATGATAGGTAGATAGATAGAGAGATAGATAGATGATAGATTGATAGATAGATAGATGATAGCTATATCCCCCATACACTCTTTTTCTACAGAATAAGTAACATGAAGATAATTATAAAGATTAATGTCTACAGGTGCTTTATAAATAGATAGATGATAGATAGATGGATGATAGCAAGATAGAAAGATGATAGCTATATCCCCCTTACACTCTTTTCCTACAGAGTAAGTAATGTGAAGATAATTATAAAGATTAACGTCTATAGGCACTTTAGATTGAACCTTGCACATCCCAAAAGGCTCATGTCTTCAGGCCTTGGCACCATTGAGAGGTAGTAGAACCTTTAGAAGATGGAGCCTAGTTGGAGTCAGGTCATTTGGTTCCTGCTTTGAGGAAGATATTGGGACATTAGTCTCCTTTTCTATTTTAATTTGTCTCCCAGTTACCATAAGGTAAGCAATCTGCTCTGCCATAAGCTTGCACCATGATGTACTACCTTGTCACAGGCCCATAAACATTTGAAACAATTGACTATGGACTATAACCTCTGAAATCATGAGCCAAACAAGCCTTTTTTCCTTTATAAGTTGCTTATTTCAAGTATTTTGTCACAATGACAGGACTTGGTAAAATAAGATTTTTTTTTCCTTTTCTTTCTTTTTTGAGTCAAAGTTTCAAGTAACACAGGCTAGCCTTGAACTTAACTATGTAGCTGAAAATTACCTTTAATTCCTGATCCTCCTGCTTTTATCTTCCAAGTGCTAGGATTAAAAGTGTGTCAACACATCCACCTTTTTTTTTTTTAATTGGCCTGAAATCTTTCTTCTTTTTCTCCTTTTTTTTAAAAAAAGTTTTATTTATTTATTTGCAAGGAGAGAGAGAGAAGAGAGACCAACAGAGACAGAATGAGCACACCAGGGACTCTAGCCACTGCAAATTAACTCCAGACACATGTGTCCCTTGTGCATCTGATTTACATGGGTCCTGGAATTGAACCTGGGTCTTTTGGCTTCCCAGGCAAACACCTTAACCACTAAGTCATCTCTCCAGTCCTCATCTTATTTTTCTTTTGTTATCATGTCATTTTTTTTTAACTTCTAAATTTTGGGCTTCCCCCAAACCCTATCTCATTGTTTAATCTAGTGACAATTAGGACAAATTTAACAGTCCAAAAAAGCTCATTAAAGAGATGATAAAAGGTTGTAAACCATTTAAGTACTGCAAATATAATGGGATTGTATTCTACTCCCTGAGCATTATAATAAAGGTAAGCACTGCCTTAAACATGCTGCTATTTCCAGCACTATTGGTCACAGTATTTGCAGAGTAGGTCCTTAACTGGATGATCCTGAAGAGACATTTTGCAGCAAGTTAAAATACAGCACAACTTCAATTTCTCTTTACCAGAGTAAAATTGTGGTTACATATGACTCTGCACGTACACATTGAAAGCATTTGCCAACTCAATAGTATTTCTCTCAATCTGAAGCTTAATGGTGGATTTGTCCATCACAATAAGAGGTCGCTAACACTGTCTGACCTTAGAGTGACTCACTGTCCTTATATGCTGACTGGCCCAGGCAGAAAGGGCAAGGTAAACTGAATGAAAGAGTGAGTACACAGCATTGAGATACTCAGCATCAGCTCTAGTCTCAGATTCCTATTAAGTTTAAACACATCTTCACTCTATCTGATAATATCCCCATCATAGGTAGAGATATGATAAAGAATTGGTAAGTAGAGCTGGAGAGAAGTGGTGAAGGCACTTTCCTGAGAAGCCTAAAAATCTAGTTTTGATTCTCCAGAACCCACATAAGACATGCACATGGTGGCACATGCAACTGGAGTTTGTTTGCAATGGCTAGAGACCCTGGCGTGCCCATTCTCTCTGTGTATCTCAAATAAGTAAATATTTTTTAAAAATTGGTGAGTAGCCAAAGTTATACATTTGTTACCTTTTAATTCTTCCTTTTTACTTTCTTACTGGTATAGGATATGCATTTATAATAGAAAGTATGGTGGTGCCACACCTCCTGTGGCAGGTTGATAACAACCCCTCAAAATATTCAGGTCCTAATCCCTATTACATGTGAGCATCACCTTTTATGGTGAAAGAGACTTTGATTGAGCTCAGGAATTGAAATGAAATGGTTATTCTGGATCTGGATAGACCCTAAGTGTAATCACACTGTAATTCTAAGAAGGGTGCAAAGAGACACTCTACACAGACAAAGAAGATATGGAGAAGCAAGTGTCATGCAATCACTGGAAAGATGTGAGGAAGAACCGTGTGCCAAGGGAGGCAAGAAAGGCAGCCGTAGAGTCTGAAGAGAGCATGTGACTCCAGAGGAGTCAGCTTGCCAGAACCATGACTTTATTCCAGTAATCTGCACACTTATTGTTTCCACAAATAGAAGAAAATAAGTTAACTGGGTGTGGTGACACATGCCTTGAATCCCAGCACTCGAAAGGCAGAGGTAGGAGGATCAGGATCGCCATGAATTCCAGGCCACCCAGAGACTACATAGTGAATTCCAGGTCAGCCTGGGCTAGAGCAAGACCCTACTTCAGAAAAAAAAAAAAAAAGAAAATAAATTTGTGTTGTTTTAGGCTATAAATATTGTGCCCATGTATAGTAGTTTAATTCTGAATGTGTGTTCCCTCCCCCTGCCCCACCGCATAGCCTCAGGTATTTTTTTTTTACTAAGATTGAGCTTGCAACATTAGTCTCCAGCAGCCCTGCTAGAGAAGGTGTCACTAAGGATGGTTCTTTAAGTGCAGCCCTAAGGTGTGAGGAAAGGCAGTTTGAGCTCTGGCTATTCATGTTTCCCGGCTCTCTGCTACAGATCTATGGAAATGAGCCAGATTCTTCTGCTCTGATAGAATTCCCCTTAATCTGTAAACCTGAAATAAACCCTTTCCTCTTACAATCTGCTCTGGCCTGATGTTTGTCCCAGCACTGAGAAAACAACTGCAACAGGAAAATTGGTGCCAAGCAGTAGGGCCATTGCTGTGATAACTCTGACCATGTGGGTTTTGGTCTTTTGTAATGTGTTGGCCAGAGGAATGTGGAAGAATTTGGTACTTTGGATTGGAACAGCCTTGCAGTGTTATAAACAGAGCTTGATGGGCTATTCTGGTGAGAGTTTGAAAAATGATAAATGCAAAGAGAATTATGGTCTGTGAAGGCTTGGCTTATGAGCTTCTGAAAGGGGAAAGAGAGAACTTTGTTGAAACCGGGCTACTGGCAAAAAGGCTGGCTACATGCTTCTTGTGGGGTCTGGAGAATTTGATCAAGGTTGAATTTAAAAGTAATGGAGGGAAGGGCTGGAGAGATAGCTTAGCAGTTAAGGCACTTGCCTGCAAAGCGTAAGGACCCAGGTTCAAATTCACAGTACTCACATAAGCCAGATGCACCAGGTGACACATGCATCTGGAGTTCATTTGCAGTGGCTAGAGGCCCTGGCATGCCCATTCTCTCTCTCTCTCTCCCTGCCCCCCCTTCTCAAATAAATAAATAAACAAAAATAAAAGTAATGTACTGGTGTGCTAGGAAGAAGGTATAGAACAGAAAGATGTGAAATATGTGCAGTTTATCACAGGAAAAATTCAAGCAAGTTTGAAGTTACTGGCATACTGGCACAGAGACTGCTTTAGGTTACTGAAGCAGCAATTGTTAAGTAGATTACTGCCATCAAGAGTGGGCCAACTGTTTTCTATGGAAATGATGCTCTGAGGGTGAGCCATGGAAGGCTCAAATAAGTAAGAACACAAATTCTTTTGCATGAAAGAGGCTTGAAGGAAGAATTCTAAAGACATAACCTGCTCTTTAATGTCAAGGTTTATCTCCCCATGGACTTACAAATTTGGCTATGCTGCATACATAGTATTGGTTCTGAAAGCATTAAAAATACAGTGAAGCAAGTCATGAAGAGCAATATGGTTTTGTTTTTGGAAGTGGCCCCTGGGTAAAGTGAAGTAGGGTTGAAATCATTGTGTGGAGGCCTAGTAATGCCACTGTATGGAAATGAACTGGTTCCAGGAGCAGCAGAGATGCCTCAACATGAAACAGGATTGAGATCCCTGTATGGGGAACAAATAAAGCCATTGTATGGAGCTAAGAAGATGAACTATGGTTTGCATGAAGACCCAAAGATGTTTTGGATATACAAGGACAGTGGAATGGCTGCCATGAAGAGCTGAGTATTTGGGACAGAATTTTCCCTGAGCTATTCAGCCCAGCTTGAAGAGTAGAATTGGAAACCCAGAGACTTCTTTGTCACTAGTTACGGATGTTGGACTTGAAACATGAACTTGAATATGTTTGATGTTTGCCTACTAGTTATTGATTTTGCATTGGTCCAGTCTCTCCTTCTTATGCCTTTTTGCAATGACAAAGTTTACTCTGTGGTGTTGGCCAGGGAGGTCCCTGATGCCCCAAAACATTACAGAGCATTGCCGAAGCCCTGAGACTGAAAACCTACAACAGGGATAGTCAGGAGCCCTAGGAATGTAACGTCTATTGCTGTCTGGCTAAAAGTACATAGTAGGCTCACCTAACTGCCCAGTAAGCACTTCTCTTAATGTTCATACCCATGTATTAATGCTACTCTCACTTTTGGTTACAGAACCTTCTCTTTTCAGATGGCAGTGAGTTTGGGATAGCCCACAAGGCTGAGAAGAAGTGACAGAGGAGTGCTCAGCACTGAAATATCTCTATCACACCTTCCATGGCTCAGAGTCCATTGAAGAAGAGGTGGCAGAAAGAATGTAAGAGCCAAAGGAAGGGAAGGACTCCTTACAACGTGCTCCTCCAGACACAAAATGGCCTGGATATCCATGACCTCACAGTGCCTGACACTACCTACACAACGCCATCATAATAGGAAGATCATAACATCAAAATAAAAGAAAGACTGATTGAGACAGGGAGGGGATATGGAGAGTGGAGTTTCAAAGGGGAAAGTACAGGTAGGGAAGGAATTATCATAGGATATTGTTTATAATTATGGAAGTTGTCAATAAGCATATTTTAAAAACTCATGTTGAAATTTAATTGCCAATGAAAAGGTATTGGGAGTTGGAGCTTTTAAGAGGTAATAAAACTATGGGGGTCTACCCTCAAGAGTTAAAAAAATACATATTTTCATTTGTTAATTTGCAAGCAGAAAGAGATAAAAGAGAGACATAGAGAATGGCAAGCCAGGGCCTCCAGCTGCTGCAAATAGACTCCAGATGCATACACCACTCTGTGCATTTGGCTTTACATGGGTACTGAGGGACTGAACTCTGGTCATTAGGCTTTGCAGGCAAGTGACTTAACTACTGAGCCATCTCTACAGCCCAGGAAATACTTTTTTTTTTTTAAAGTTTTTTGAGGCAGTGTCTCCCTCTAGCTCAGGCTGACCTGGAACTCACTATGTAGTCTCAGGGTGGCCTTGAACTCACGGCTATCCACCTACCTCCTGCCTCCCGAGTACTGGGATTAAAGGCGTGCGCCACCACGCCCGGCTTAGGAAATACATTTTGACATAGGCTGTTGTAATATGATACAGACTATGAGGTCTCTGTATATGTTGAATGCCTCAGAAGAGATGATTAGTTACAACTCCTTCTTTCAAAAAAATTGCTTTGAGGGCTGGAGGGATGGCTTAGAAGTTAAGGTGTTTGCCTGCAATGCCAAAGAGCCCAGGTTCAATTCCCCAGGACCCATGTAAGCCAGATGCACAAGGGGGTGCATACATCTGGAGTTCATTTGCAGTGGCTGGAGGCCCTGGCATGCCCATTCTTTCTCTGTCTATATTGCCTCTCTATCTCTTTCTGCCCTACTCCCTCTCTAACAAATAAATAAATAAATAATGTAATAATAAATAAATAAATTGCTTTGGTGGGGCTGGAGGGATGGTTTAGCAGTTAAGGTGTTTGTCTGCAAAGCCAAAGGACCCAGGTTCTATTCCTCAGGACCCACATAAGCCAGATGCACAAGGGGGCACACAGGTGTCTGAAGTTCATTTGCAGTGGCTGGAGCCCTGGTGTGCCCGTTCTCTCTCTCTCTCTCTCTCTCTTTCTCTCTGTCAAAAAGATAGATAAATAAATAAAAACAAAATATTTTTAAAAATTGTTTTGGTGAATAAGAACTTTTAATGCTACTTTACAAGTGATTATTAGAAGCTAAGTAGGTAAGTCCACTCTTCTTTAACTTAAATTCAAATTTAATTTAATTTAAATTCAAAGTTTGGGTCTATACGTATCTAGTATGACTCAATATACAATATATGTTTATGAAATATATTTTCCAGCTAAACATTAAAAATTATAGTATGGGATATATATCAAAATCCATTATGATAACACCCATTATTGTCCTAACCCTATAACCTTCAAGAAATTATGTCAATAGATTTGGGTATCCTTGATTATTAGATTAAGCTGTAAATTTCCTTGGAAGAATTAAATGCCTGAACAGAATCTTAATCAGGCTAGACCTGCCATCCAGGATGTTCTTTAGAAATAGAGGTCAAGATTAAAAAAAAAAAAAAAGCTTAAAATTGTCCACTAGCATTCCAGCTGAAATGCTGACTGCATTACTTCATCTGTCCAGGCTTCACAGGAAACTAAACCTGAGCTGAGGGTAGGAAAAAAAGTTTGAAATAAAATGGTGCTATTTTTAGTTCAAGAATCAATGTGTGCAAAATGGACTGTGCATGGAATCTTATTATTTTGTTCCAAGAGGTAGGAATGACCCTATTCACAAGATAGGAAAGGGAAGGAGAGAGACATGGAAGGAATACAAAGGACAGAAAGTTGAGAGAAAGGGAAACAAGAAAGAGGAAAAAACCCTTATGTATGTGTTAATGCATGCCACATCAGTTCTACATTTTAAGAAGTAAGCTGCCTTTCATTGTTTAATAGTTTTAAATGGTGAACTATAACTAATAAAACCTTAATACATTGAAAAAAAGCAGAGACTATGCAGCGTTGCTTTAGATATAGATTTTGGGGGCTGGAGAGATGGCACAGCAGTTAAAGGCTTACAAAGCCTCATGGCCTGCTTTAACCCCCCAGTACCCATGTGAAGCCAGACGCACAGAGTAGCACATGTAACCTGGAGTTTTTCTGCAGTGGCAGTAGGCCCTGGAATGCCCATACTAACTCTTTCTCTCTGTGTGTCTCCGTGTGTGTCTCTCTTTCTGTCTCTCTCAAATAAATAAAACAAAACATTTTAAAAATAGATTTTTATGCTGAATACAAAACTAACTAATAAAGAAAAAAAGAAAAAAAAATAGATTTTTAATGTGGACCCAACCTACAAATGACTGGACTTCTCTGTGAGTAGGAAGAAAACTCAGCAGTATAGGCCACTAAGGTAGAAAGGAGATATAAAGGGAATAAAAAGGGAGGGAGGGGGGACCTAATAGGATGGTATTGTATATATGTAAATAGAAGAACAGATTAATGGGGTTGAAAAGGCCAAAGTGAGGTCAGGGGAAGAGACTGAATAAGGAAAGGTGGAGGGAGGGCTAATCAAAATCTAAGAGGATATAAATAAGTCATATGGAAACCTACTTTTTTGGACAACGGAACACACAGGAGCCATAGATTGTTACTAGAAAATTGTCAGTGCCAGGGATGGGATACCTTCCAGTGAGTTGTTGGCCAGGGAGGTCCCTGATACCCCAAAATATTACAGGCCATTGCCAAAGCCCTTGTCTTCCCACCAGAAATAGATGGTAAGACCCTATTGCTGAAGACTCCACATACTTGGGCTGCAAGGTCACTGACAATTCCTGCTGGAGCTGAGCTGAAAACCTCCTCCATGTAGATTAGCTGACAGAAAGCTGGAAAAAGCCATGCTGCATGCAGTTCAATGGGAGAGACAGAAATCACCAGTGAAGATATTCAACAGTGGACACTGCAAGCCTTATATTTGGCCAGCCAGGCCAAATGAGCCAACTGGTGCAATAGTGGCATTTCTCTTATGGGGGAAACCAACCGCCCTCTAATTGGACTGGAGGCCCACTCCATGGGAGGAAATATATCCCTGATACTGAAAACCTACAACATGGGTAGTCATGAGCCCTAGGAGTGTAATGTCTGCTGCTATCTGGCTAAATGTATATACTATGCTCTCCAAACTGCCCAGTAAGCACTTCTCTTAATATTCATACCCATGTATTAATGCTACTCTCACTTCTGGTAGAGAACCTTCTCTTTCAGATGGCAGTGACCTTGGGATGGTTCAGAAGGCACCATGGTGCTGAGAAGAAGTGTCAGAGGAGTGCTCAGCACTGAAATATCTCAATCACACCTTCCAAGGCTCAGGGTCCATTGTGGACGAGGTGGCAGAAAGAATGTAAGAGCCAAAGGAAGGGTAGAACTCCTTACAACGTGCTCCTCCAAAATGGCCTGGATATCCATGACCTCACAGTGCCTGACACTACCTACACAAGACCATCATAATAGGAAGAAAAGATCATGACATCAAAATAAAAGAGAGACTGAGAGGGGGAGGAGATATGATGAAGAGTGGAATTTCAAAGGGGGAATTTGGGGGAGGGAGGGAATTACCATGGGATATTGTTTACAATTATGGATGTTATCAATAAAAAGAATATATTTAAAAAATAAAATCAAATAAATAAATTTTAAAAAATAAATAAAAATAGACTTTTTAAAACATGGGTCAACTCCAGTTGCCATGTCTAGACTGTGTATTGAGCAATGTTCTCTCACCATTTCTAACTTCAACCTGACTTTGCCTGTAGTTTTCCATTTAATTCTCCATTTGACACTGCTCTGATGACTAGCTATTGCACAGGAAAGTGATATAACTGTCATATCAGGTCAGAACTTTGCATAACTTATCACTGTCCAAAGCAGAAACAATTGAACAAATGAACAAAGATGGTATAATCTTGAAGCTGTCTCAAAATGATGCCCAGTATCTGGATATTGAGAATATTTAAATATGCTTAGGTTTTCAAAGTTTTCCCTAATGTATTTGGGATTATGGAGATTCAGATCTTTATTACCTGCCTATAATAATTTCAAAAATGCTAAAGATAAGGGCTGGAGAGATGGTTTAGAGGTTAAAGGCACTTGCTTGCAAAGCCTAATGGCCCAAATTCTATTCCCCAGTATCCATGTTAAGCCAGAAGCACAAAGTGGCCCATGCGTCCGGAATTCACACATGCCCCCAGGAACAGCTGAGGGCTAGACTCCAGAATCCATCCACAGTGATAACTCTTTCAGCCAGGTACCTGGAAATACAAGTTACAAGCTATTTTCTTTTAATTTTTTTTATTATTTATTTGAGAGATAGAGGGAGAGACAGAGAAAGAGACAGGGAGACAGAGAATGGGCACTCCAGGGCCTCTAGCTACTGCAAATAAACTCCAGACACATGTGCCACCTTGTGCTTCTGGTTTATGTAGGTCCTGAAGAATCAAACCTGGGTACTTAGGCTTTGCAGGCAAGCACCTTAACCACTAAGCCATCTGTCCAGCCCCAAGTTACAAGCTTTAATAAAATATTTGAGTGTACTGGAGGACCTAAACTCAAACTACCATATTCAGCCCCTGGCCCCTAATAGACTCAAAACCATCTCACATTGTATATTGTTTTCAATCCAAATTCATAGGTCCCACCGTCTTTACCAACTTAAGAGTCCCAAGTGTCTTTGATGCAATTGTGAATGGCACTGATTCTCTGATTTCATCCTCTGTGTGTTTGTTGTTAGCATATAGGAAGGCTACTGATTTCTGTGTTTTTATTTTGTATCCTGCTACATGACTGTAGGTGTTTATCAGCTCTAACAGTTGATGGTAGAGTCTTTAGGGTCCTTTATATATAGGATCATGTCATCTGCAAATAATGATAACTTGATCTCTTCTTTCCAATACGTATCCTTTTTATGTGTGTCTCTTGCCTTATTGCTATGGCTAAGACTTCCAGAACTATATTAAATAAAAGTGGGGACAGTGGACACCCTTGTCTTATTCCTGATTTTAGTGGAAAAGCTTCCAGTTTTTCCCCATTTAGTAATATGTTGGTGTAGGCTTGTCATAAATAGCCTTTATTATATTGAGATATGTTCCTTCTATTCCCAGTCTCTGTAAGACTTTTATCATGAAGGGATGTTGGATTTTGTCAAACGCTTTCTCGGCATCTAATGAGACGATCAAGTGATTTTTGTCCTTCAGTCCATTTATATAATATATTACATTTATCGATTTGCTTATGTTGAACCATCCCTGCATCTCTGGGATAAAGCCTACTTGGTCAGGGTGAATGATCTTTCTGATATATTCTTGTATTCTGTTTGCCAATATTTTATTGAGAATTTTTGCATCTATGTTCATGAGGGAGATTGGTCTGTAATTTTCTTTTCTTGTTCTATCTTTGCCTGGTTTTGGTATCAGGGTGATGTGGGCTTCATAGAAGGAGTTTGGTAGGATTCCTTCCTTTGCTATTTTATGGAAAAGCTTAAGAGGCAATGGTGTTAGTTCTTCCCTGAAGGTCTGGTAAAATTCAGCAGTGAATCCATCTGGGCCTGGGCTTTTTTTTGGTTGGGAGATTTTTGATAACTGCTTGGATCTGCATGCTTGTTATAGGTCTATTTAAGTGATTAATCTCATCTTGATTTAACTTAGGTAGGTCATATAAATCAAGGAAATCATCCATTTCTTTCAGATTTTCATACTTTGTGGAGTATATGCTTTTATAATATGTCCCTATGATTTTTTGAATTTATCTGGCATCTGTTGTGGGATGAACCTCCAGACCAGATATAGTTTATGGAGGAAAGGATTCATTTCAGGCTTATAGATCCAGGAAAAATTGCATGATGGTAGAAGAAACTGTTCTCCTGTCACAGATACACACACAGAGAGAGAGAGAGAAAGAGAGAGAGACCCCACTACCATCACCACCAAAAGCAACCACACACATGGGGAACCCCAAGCAGAGCTCAAGCATTCTGCATATTGCACACCTTTAGGCTGGGATTCAGATCTGCCCCAGTAAGATCTTAGACGTGGACCCCAAGAGCCCCCCACAGTGATGCCTCTTCCAGTCAGGCAGCTGAAAAAACAAATTAAAAGCTTTTTTTTGGGAGGGGGGAAGGCAAGGTAGGTTTCAATCTAACCCAGGCTGACCTGGAATTCACTATGTAGTCAAAGGGTGGCTTCAAACTCACAGCAATCATCCTACCTCTGTCACCCAAATGCTGGGATTAAAGGTATATGCCACTATGCCCAGCTTCAAGTTACAAGCTTTAATAAAACATGTCAGTATATTTGAGGACATAAATTTAAACCACCACAGATACTATTTTGAGAATTATTAAAAAGCTGTTGTAGGGCTGGAGAGATGGCTTAGTGGTTAAGCACTTGCCTGTGAAGCCTAAGGACCCTGGTTCGAGGCTCGATTCCCCAGGACCCACGTTAACCAGATGCACAAGGGGATTCACGCGTCTGGAGTTCGTTTGCAGTGGCTGGAAGCCCTGGTGCGCCCATTCTCTCTCTCTCTCTGTCACTCTCAAATAAATAAATAAAAGTGAACAAAAAAATTTTTTTAAAAAAAGCTGTTGTAGCCTGGCATGGTGTTGCATGCCTTTAATACCAATACTTGGAAGACAGAGGTAGGAGGATCACTGTGAGTTCAAGGCCACCCTGAGAATACATAGTAAATTTCAGGTCAGCCTGGGCTAGAGTAAAATCCTACCTTGAAAAACCAAAAAAAAAGGGGGGGGCAGTTGTAATATTTCTCGTTGACAAATGTAATAACCCAACTTTCAAAATAATGAAAAATATAGTTACAATTCTCACACGGAAAAAAGGTATATTTCCTATAATAATTCATGCATTTTAATGACTGTAGTAGACAGCCTTAGGTTGTTGGGATGACCAGACACAGCTGATGGAAGGAAGACGGTATTTATTTGAAGCTTATGGAACCAGAGGAAGTTCCATAATGGCAGAAGAAGCAAGAAGCTTTCACAGAGGTCCAAGCAGAGAGAGAAAAAGCTGGAAGCAACCAACACCAGCACTAGCAAGCACACTTCAGGAACTCTGGCAGAACTCAGGCACTTTACGCTTCTTAGGGTGGAATTCAGATCTGCCTTAGAGCTAGACCCTAGGATCTGCCTACCTCCTCCAGCCAGGAGGCTGCAGATCTAAGTTGCAATCTTTAATAAACTCTTGAATACACTGGAGGTCATTCATTCAAATTATCACAATGGCCAATTGATATTCAGCAAGTATGAGCATATAAAATTACAGCCTGCATCATGATGACCTCACTGTCATACATAACCCACATTTCTCTTTCCTTTAAGAAACCTGATTCTCCCTTGAGGACATTATTTCCCCTGCAATGCTCCAAAGATCTACTTTATTCCCCAAACCTTTCTTGCATTGGAATTGTTGCTCTTTTACTTCATGTGGCTGCTCACAGAACATTCTCCCTAAACTCCTTATACCTTAAATCTCAGAAAATCAAGCTATGCTGTTGACTATCAACACTGTTACTGTTATCTACCAAAAAACCAACTAGTTTCCTTTCATTCCCCTCTAAGACTTATAACTCCCAGCTTACTGACATCATCTCCATAACTTCTGGTATTAATTCTAGGCATTCCCAATAAAATCTCTATTGTTCAGATCATAAATGTCCCTGTGTATTAAAGGAGCCCCCAGATTTGTGCTATCCGAAGATGGTGGAACTTTCAGGAAGTGAAGTCTCAGGTCATGAGGGGTATGCCCTCAAAGGGGATTATAGGATCCTTATCTTTCTTTTCCTTTTTCCTTTTTAACTTCATAGCCCTAAAAGGAACAGTTTTGCTCTTTCACCTGCTCCTGCCATTAAGTACTACCTGCCCCAGGGGTCCTAAAAATAATGTTTGCCTACCACAGACTAGAACCTCCAAAACTGTGAATCAAAATAAAAATTGTAAATATGTTGATCACTTCAGGTATCTCAGTTCCTATAATTCCTCTTAACCTTTCCCTGCCTATCTCTGTGAAACTGACAGCATCAGACAAAGAGACTCTCCCAAAATGCTGCCCTACCAGTCTCTCACTTAAAGGAACTTGTAGATAGCCTTCCTCCTTATGAGCTTGAGCCTGATCTGTCATTAAATCTACATCATCGCTAGATGATATTATGAATGAGGTTCCCTAGCTTTCAAGACAAAAATAGATAATTTTAATACAAGAATAATACATTTCCATCTGCAAAAAAACTTTTCTCCGTTTTTAGCTCTCAAAAACAAACAGCAATAATTAGCTACTGTATATAACAAGCTTTGCCTTTGATATTCTGTGTTACTCAGTCTTACATCTAAAAGAAAGAAGATATGAACTATTCACTTAATTTTACTTTCTTGAGGTATACCTGCAATTTATGTGCTTGTGTCATGTTTGTCCATGTTCCTTTGCTTTTAGTACATTTTTGGTATACCAACTTAAAGTATAAGTGTTGTGCGAATATGAATGTTTTGATGATCTATTAAAAGGCCTTGTTAGCACATGATTTTTGTTTTGTTTTGTTTTGTTTTGAGGTAGGATCTCACTCTAGCCCAGGCTGACCTGGAATTCACTATGTAGTCTCAGGGTGGCCTTGAATTCACAGTAACCCTCCTACCTCTGCCTCCCAAGTGCTGGGGTTAAAGGCGTGCGACACCTCACCTGGCAAGTACCTATTCCTAAACTTAAGTACTTTTACCCTCTTAAAACCTGTAAAATGTTATCTTAAGATTTACTAAATGTTCATGAACTCTTAAGCGCTACTTGTTTGGGGGATATAATATTCACTGGTATCTAAATTTTAGGCTACAGAGGTTATGACTGGATGCATAGATTTTGATTATTTCCTTTCAAACAAATTTTACAATCCTATTGTTTTTCAATGGTCAAAGGAAATAAGACATCAAAATACCCCTAAATCGTATACACTAAAGGTCCTTTATTTACATTGACTACAATTTCTTTTTCAGGATTGATATACAAGTGCCAAATATAAAATCTTTCATTTTATGTGCTCACTGGGAATCTTTAAATTTCTTTTTCACAATGGAGAGTACAGAAAATACAATCCCCAAAAATAATAGCATTAAAAACCTGGGTAAGACTATTTGTGTGTAACAATAATGGCCATGTTGTTAAGTTTGAAACTAGTATCTCATATATATATATATATATATATATATATATATATATATATATTGTTTTTTCAAGGTAGGGTCTCACTGTAGCCCAGGCTTACCTGGAGTTCACTATGTAGTCTCAGGGTGGCCTCAAACTTTGGTGATCCTCCTACCTCTGCCTCCCAAATGCTGGGATTAAAGGCATGCACCACCACACCCGGCTATTTTTTTAAATGAATTTTAACATTCAGTTGTGACATTAAGATGTAAAAATTATTACCTACTTGCCTGTGTTCTCCTCCAACAAAACAGTATTTTTTAAGGATTTAAAATTTTCTATCAATGTTAAAAAAAATGTCATTGTAAAGGCTGTTTTTAAGACGTAAAATTTCTGCTTTATTTTTGTTGTCATATCTTTTTAAGGTATACATTTAAAATTAAAGATTAAAAAAATATATAAGCCAGGCGTGGTGGCTCATGCCTTATTCCCATCACTTGGGAATTCACCCTGAGTGAATTCCAGGTCAGCCCGAGCTACAGTGAAACCCTGCCTCGAAAAACCAAAAAATAAAATAAAATAAAGTCCTTATTTGCTTAAATTGGCTCTCAGAATCCAAGCCTCTCCCTTAACACAATTACTCCCACTTAGGGAATTGAAGAAAGGAATGTTTCATTTAGACCTTATCTCCAGAAATTGAGATAATGACCTATCTCCGCTTTCTGCTTCCTTGAATAATTAACATACTTAAGTAAATAATATATTTGCCTACAGAGTTTTACAGATTAACCATAAAAAACGTTTTAGGGATGGAGAGATGACTTAACAATTACAGCACTTGCCTGCAAACCCTAACGGCTTGAGTTTGATTTTCCAGTGTTCACGTAAAGCCAGATGCACAAGATGGTACATGCATCTAGAGTTTGTTTACAACCTCTTTCTGTCTCTCTTCTCTCTGTGCTTGCAAATAAATAAATTTTTAAAAATGTTTTAAAACGGAGATGCCAAGATGTTATCTTGGTTTGGTTGCCTTTGACAACAGTTTTCTTTTTCCATGGTAATACTGAAAAGAAAAAGGCATTCCCTCCTATCCAGAGAAATGGTCTTAGAGATATAAAGGAAATAATAAATATATTTCTAGATTTAATGGTAAGTAAAGTGTCCAGATCAAAAGTTATTAAGTTCCTGAATAAGATATGTTTAAAGAAATAAAGGTCATTCAATTTTACAATCCAGCCAGGTGTGGTGGCACATGCCTTTAATCCCAGTAGTTGGGAGGCAGAGGTAAGAGGATCACTGTGAGTATGAGGCCAGCCTGAGACTACATAGTGAGTTCCAGGTCAGCCTGAGCTAGCATGAGTCCCTACCTCAAACAAACAAACAAAAAAATTTACAATCCAAAATTCAAATTTTGCTGAAATGATTTGCTTTTAGTTATTGTTAGGTTGGGACGGGCTCCCAAGATGGAGTCACCAAGGTCAGCAGAATGGTGGCAGAGGCAAAAGAAAGTGGATTATCCACATTCCTCAAGAAATCCACCCAGTCCTTATCCCCTCCTTACCTAACAATGCCCCAGGTCATGGTTTTCTGCCCCCTTATCTCATAAGTCATTGTTTTGGGGTCACACCCTAGCTATTTCAATGTAATGATCTCCCCTAAAGGAACTTTCTTTTCCTTCCTCACCTCCCCCAACTGAGAAGCCCACTACCTGAAAACTCAGGTTGACTGTGCTCCTCTCTTGCGAGTCAGCCCTGGCAGCTCATGCTTTTCCCCAATGAAAGCTTTCATCTTTGCCTCAGAGCGGTTTGCCTGGTTTTGGTCACTCCCAAACCTTACAGCCTCAAACTCACAGCAGTCCTCTTACCTCTACCTCCCAAGTGCTGGGAATAAAGGCATGTGCCACCTTGCCCCTCTTTCACCATTATGGAACTTCCCCTGGTCTATAAGCCTGAAATAAATTTTGTTCCTCCTATAAACTGTGTCTTGTTTGGCAGGTCATCCCAGTAACCGTGAAGCTGACTACAACAATCAGTAATATGTGCTTCTTGTTTAACATATCTCTTCTGGCTAAAGATTTCATTCCTAGCCCGGCATGGTGGTGCACGCCTTTAATCCCAGCACTTGGGAGGCAGAGGTAGGAGGATCACTGAGTTCAAGGCCACCCTGAGACTCCATAGTGAATTCCAGGTCAGCCTGAGCTACAGTGAGACCTTACCTCCAAAAAAAAAAAAAAAAAAAATTAAAAAATTAAAAAAAATAAAATAAATAAAAACTTCATTCCTCTTTCCTACAGAGAAGGCTTTGTCTTCTCTCACTTACCCATACAAGTGTCACAGGGAAACGCTTAGCTCACCTCCTTCAGATCCTGCACAACAGCTGTGAGCCTCTCATTTTCTGCCTGGATATTTGTGACTACAGCCCGGCTCTGCTTCAGCTCATTCTGCATCTCCGATATCGTGCCCAGATAGTAAGCTTCCTTTGATGCAGACTCCTGCAGAAGTGTTTCCTCCCGAGTCTCTCCATCCTCAGCCACTTTACGGTGAACGGAGAAGGACTGCCCAAATGCCTATACAATGTTTGGAAAGAGAAAAACAATACGCAGTGAGATGTACCTCAGAATTATTGAACAAACTGACAAATGTTTTGAGTATGTGTAAAAGAAAAATTATTCTGAAGTACCTGCAGATACAAAAAGTAAAATAGGGACTGGAGAGATTGTTTAGTGGTTAAGGCATCTGCCTACAAAGCCTGAGGACCCAGGTTCAATTCCTTAGTACCCATATAAGTCAGTTGCACAGGGTGGTACACACGTCTAGAGTTCCTTTGCAGTGTCTAGAGGCCCTGGCATGCCCAGTCTTTCCCTCTCTCATAAATAAATAAATAAAATATTTTTTTTGAAAATTATCAGAGAAGGAAACTCCTAGTCTGGCATGGCGACACACGCCTTCAATCCCAACACTTGGGAGGCAGAGGTAGGATCACTTGTGAGGCAGGGTTTCACTCCAGCCCAGGCTGACCTGGAATTCACTATATAGTCTCAGGGTGGCCTTGAACTCAAAGTGATCCTCCTACCTCTGCCTCCCTAGTGCTGGGATTAAAAGTGTGCACCACCAGGCCTGGCCAGGTTCTTTTCTTTAAGACAATAGAAATCTGAATATTTCTTTCACAGATCCAAATACTTCCATTCCAACTCATATCCTCACCAATGCTTTTAGCTATGAGGGAGAATAGGACAAGTGGAATTTGAAATACAGATGTTAAAAATATAAGGAAGTCTGCTGGTGTCTGCCTAAATGTAAATATTATGTTCACCAAACTGCCTGGAAAGCACTTCTCATAATGTTCATACCCATATATTAATGGTATTCTCACTTCTGGTTAGAGAAGCTTCTCTTTTCAGATGGTGGTGTCCTTGGGATGACTCAGAAGGCATCATATTGCTGAGAAGTGATAGAGGAGTGCTCATCACTGAAACATATCTATCACACCTTTCAAGGCTCAGGGTCTCTTCAGGGGGCGGAAAGAATGTAAGAGCGAAAGGAAGGGTAGGACTCCTTACAATGTACTCTTCCAGACACAAAATGGCCTGAATATCCATGATCTCATAGTGCCTGATGGTGCCTACACAAGACCATCATAATAGGAGGAAAAGATGACATCAAAAATAAAAGACACTGATTGAGACGGGGAGGGGATACGATGGAGAGTGGAGTTGTGAAGGGGAAAGTGGAGCGGGATGGAGGGAATTACCACTGGTCTGTTGTCATCAATAATTTTAAAAGTTATAAATAAAAATAAAATAAAATAAGTGCTGGAGAGATGGCTTAGTGGTAAAGGCATTTGGCTGCAAAGCCAAAGGACATTGATTTGATTCCCCAGGACCCACGTTAGCCAGATGCACAAGGTGGTGCACACATCTGGAGTTCATTTGCAGTGGCTAGAGGCCCTAACATGCCCATTCTCCCATTTTCTCTCTCTTTCTCTCTCTCTCAAATAATAAATTAATAAATTGATATTTTTTTTAAAAAGTGCTTTTTAAAATATTTATTTCATTTTATTTGAGAGAAAGAGGTAGGTAGAGAACGAGGGCACACCAGGGTCTTCAGCTGCTGCAAATGAACTCCAGACGCATGTGCCACCTTATGCATCTGGCTTACGTGGGTCCTGGGGAATCAAAACTGGGTCCTTTGGCTTTGCAGGTAAGTGCCTTTACAGCTAAGCCAACTCTGCAGCCCAAAATGAAACACTTTTATTTGGTAGTTATTGAGAATACAATGAACAAAGACATTTAAGCAACAGACACAAATTACATCTACACAAACTCATCTGTTGTCAAGCTAGCAAGTAAACCTGTGTCATACATTTTCAAACTGTAGATGAGTTAACCTATAACCTTAAAACAAAGTTACTAAAGAGTGAACGTCTTAGCATAGCTATTATGAACAAAATTTTTACAAAGTTGTAAACTATTTTATTTATTTATTTATGGGAGAAAGAGGCAGAGAGAGAGAGAGAGAATGGACACATCATAGCCTCTAACCACTGCAAACAAACTCCAGACACATGCACTGCATTATGCATCTGGCACTGGGGAATTGAACCTGAGTCCCTAGGCTTCACAGGCAAGCACCTTAATGGCTAAGCCATCTCTCCAACCTGTAAACTATTTTTTTAATTTTTGTTTGTTTGTTTATTTATTTATTTGAGAGTGACAGAGAGAAGGAGGCAGAGAGAGAGAGAGAAAATGGGCACGCCAGAGCTTCCAGCCTCTGTAAACGAACTCCAGATGTGTGCACCACCTTGTGCATCTAGCTAACATGGGTCCTGGGGAATTGAGCCTCGAACCAGGGTCCTTAGGCTTCACAGGCAAGTGCTTAACCGCTAAGCCATCTCTCCAGCCCTTTAAACTATTTTTGACATAGAAAATTGATTCTAGGGCAGGAGGGATGGCTTAGCAGTTAAGGATTTGCATGCAAAGCCAAAGGACCCTGATTCGATTCCCCAGGACCCACATTAGCCAGATGCACAGGGAGCGCACGCATCTGGAGTTCATTTGCAGTGGCTGGAAGCCCTGGCACGCCCATTCTCTCTCCCTCTCTCTCTCTCTCTCTCTCTCTCTCTTTCTCTGCCAAATAAATAAATAAAAATAAAATATTTTTTAAAAAGAAAATTGATTCTACTCACACCTAAATTGTTACAATAAGCTCAATGTCTATGACTTCACTAATCTTGTTATAATTAACCTCACCAGTATGTAAACTAGAATCTTATGATAAGAAAAAGTACCAACTCACACTAAGATAGTATATTCCAAGTTAGATAATAAAATAACACTTTATGACAGGAGTGCTCAGTATTATAATATCTCCATCATACCTTCCAAGGCTCAGGGTCTAAGAAGAGGTGGCGGAAAGAATGTAAGAGCCAAAGGAAGGGTAGGACTCCTTACAACGTGCTCCCCCCAGACACAAAATGGCCTGGATATCCATGACCTCACAGTGCCTGACGCTACCTACACAAGACCATCATAAGAGGAGGAAAAGATCATGACATCAAAACAAAAGAGAGACTGATTGAGATGAGGAGGGGATATGATGGAGAATGGAGTTTCAAAGGGGAAAGTGGGGGTATACAGGGCATTACCATGGGATATTTTTTATAATCATGGAAGTTGTTAATGAAAATTAAAAAATAAAAAAATAAAATAACACTTTAAACACCACAATGTAGTCATTCTCTTACATACTTGTCATGTTGTTTGCCCAAGAGAACAATATATTGTTCTAATAAGAAAGCTCTTTAGCCAGGCGTGGTGGCACATGCCTTTAATCCCAGCACTCGGGAGGCAGAGGTAGGAGGATCACTGAGAGTTCGAGGCCACCCTGAGGCTACATAGTGAATTCCAGGTCAGCCTGGGCCAGAGTGAGACCCTACCTCAAAAAAAAAAAAAAAAAAAAAAACCAAAAAATAAAAATAAAAAAAAAAGAAAGCTCTTTGCCCAGATGAGCAAAGTGTTTGTCCTGATAAATTGATTTGTGAGAATTTCCTAAAGCAAACACCGAAGCTATTTATTAACTTACTGTCTCATCTTCCTGGGCGTGTACTTCTCAGAACCAAGAATTAAGTTATGTCAACACAAACAGGCTCAGTTCTGATATCTTACATTGCATGAATGAATAACAAATGGTTAAGAATTATAGAGTGGGTGAGTAATTTAAGCCTATAAACTCACTGTCAAATAAATAGGACCAGTCAGTGAAAATAATCTGCCTAAATTCATATAGTCAGTAAGAGAGTGAACAACATAACTTAGATATCATGTGTCCTAATCCAATATTTTTCCTATTACATCCCTCAGTTCTTGTTTTGAAATAATTCTTAAAAATAAAGAAATAAGCCAAGTGTGGTGGTGCATACCTTTAATCCCAGCACTCGAGAGGCAGAGGTAGGAGGATCACTGTGAGTTCAAGGCCACCCTGAGACTACATAGTGAATTCCAGATCAGCCTGGGCTAGAACAAGACTCAAAAAGACCAAAATAAGTAAATAAAAATATATCAGTGAGTCAAGCATGTTGGCACACAAGCTGTGATTCCAGCACAGGGAAGGCTGAGGCAAGAGGATTACAAATTCGAGATCAGCCTGGGCCCCATAGCCAGACCCTGTCTTTAAACACCAGATAAACAAACTGCAGCAGGAACTGTAGCTCTTAGAAGCATTATAAATCAAGAACAGCAGGGGCTGGGGAGATGGCTTAGCAGTGAAGGTACTTGCCTGTGAAGGCTGAAGACCCAGGTTTCACTCCCCAGAAGGCATGTAAACCAGACACACAGTGCACAAGGTCACGCATGAGCTCAAGGTAGCGCACATATCTAGAGTTTAATTGCAGTGACTAGAGACCCTGACATGCTAATTGTCTATCTATGTATCTATCTATCTATATCACTAAAAAAAGAATAGTGATTACTAATGATTTGTGATTAATAAGAAAATATTCACACGAGCGGTAGAAAATGTGAACGAAGTGATCATCTCAACTAGGCACAATCCTTTCCTTACTTGGTCATGGGATGTGAGCTCTACAAAAGGCTTGGAGATGCTAAATCTCTGCCCTCCCTGCCAGGTAGTCAAAGTGTGACCTTCATTTGGGGTGTTCCCTGGGACTCTAATTCAGACATGTAAAAAGGTAAAAAGATTGTCACCTGGATGGTCCTTACACATGCACATATAACATGTTCCTAGCAACTGATTTACAAATAACCTTCTGTAACTGAGCAAAACATACTGAAAACCACAAAAGTTAATCTGCAGGAATGTGGCTAATAGGAACTAATCTTACTTGTGTCTATAGCTCTTCCAGTGTGGATTGAAAATGTCTCCAGGGGCTTGTGTGTTTGAACATGCTTCCCAGCAGGTGGCACGGTTTGGGAAGGTTACAGAACCTCAGGCAGTAGAGCTACCTTGTCACAACTGTGTTTCTGGTGGCAGAGATGGCTCAGCAGTTAAAGGCATTTGCTTGCAAAGCCTGATCATCTGGGTTTGATTCCCCAGTACCCATATAAAGCCAAATGCACAAAGTGGAGCATGTGTCTAGAATTAGTTTGCAGTGGCCGGAGGCCCTGACGTGCCATTCTCGATCTCTCTCTCTCTCTCTCGATCTCTCTCTCTCTCTCCCTTTCCCTCCCTCTCTCTCAAACAAATAAAAAAATAATTTTTTATGCCTTTAATCCCAACACTCAGAAGGCAGAGGTAGGAAGACTGCTGTGAGTTCAAGGCCAGCCTGAGACTAGAGTGAATTCCAGGTCAGACTGGGCTAGAATAAGATCCTACACTTCAAAAAATCAAAACAAAGCAAAACAAACAAACAAACAACAAAAAAAATGATATGTATGTGCATGGTGTATGTGTACATGTGTGTATGGTGCGTATATTTGTGTATATTTGGGGGTGTAAGTGCCACCATGTGTGGGTGGAGGTCAGAGGATAAGCTTGGGGAGTCAGCCTTGCCTTATACCTTGAATATCAGTGTTTTATAACTATAAAACCAGAGTAACTGGCCAACAAATTTCTAGATTCTCTTGATTCCACATCCCATTGTCATAAGGACTACAGTTGGGATTACAGATGTACACAAACACACACAAATATAATAACAATGAATGACAGCCTGGACTAGAGTGAGACCCTACCTCAAAAAAACAAAAAAAATAAAAATAAAAATAAATAATGAATGAATGAAAAAATCATGTTTTTCTTAATATAAAGCCTTAAAAATGAAAATAAAAGCTAGTATGGAAATGGACTGGAGAAAGCAAATGTTCCTTACTTAATGATATCATTGTAAGGATTAAATTAAATGTTACAAATTCAGTATCAATTAATGATTGTTTTTGTTTACCAAGGATGAAGCTGGCCAGTGAGCCTGAGAATGCAGATGTCTTAAAAGAAAGAAAAAAGTCACTTTCAGACACCTTAAGGGAACTGCATTAATTTGGTAGACTGGGGTAACTTGTCTAGAAAATCCTTTTTGGAAGAGAATGAAGAGAAATGAGGAGAGTATATTTGAAAAATCAAATAAAGAAACAATAATTTTTAAAATATATTTTATTTATTTATTTGAGAGAGTGAAAGAGGCAGACAGAGAGAGAGGAGAGGGTACGGAGGGAGAGAATGGGCGCACCAGGGCCTCCAGCCACTGCAAACGAACTCTAGACACATGTGCCACCTTGTACAGCTGGCTAATGTGGGTTCTGGAGAGTAGAACCAGGATCCTTTGGCTTTGTAGGCAAATGCCTTAATCGCTAACCATCTCTCCAGCCCTAATTTTAAAAAATTTTTAAAAGAAAATCTGACCAGAAAACACCAAAAGAAAGGCATAGCAACAGAATTTTCAGTATTCAGTATACCTGGTACCTAGTTAAAGCATCTGTGTCTTTGTTTGTTTTTCGAGGTAGGGTCTCACTCTAGCTCAGACTGACCTGGAATTCACTATGTAGTCTCAGGGTGGCCTCAAACTCATGGCAATCCTCCTATCTCTGCCTCCCGAGTGCTGGGATTAAAGGCGTGCGCCACCATGCCCGGCTGCATCTGTTTCTCTTTAAATGAAAGACTGCATGCACCTGACAGTCCTCAGAGGCCTTAGAGAAGACACTCAGCATGAGGACAGTGGAGAAGCAGAACCAGGAAATAACATACGACCAGAGAACGTGACTTAAAAGTCCAGGCAAGGCATCCTTTGTGTTCTTGAAGAGAAGCAGCTTATTGGATACTGAAATTCCATGCTTAGCAGTTTCTTTATTTTGAGAAACAAACCTTCTTTTATTTTTTTATTTTTTAAATTTTTTTTTGTTTTTTTATTTATTTATTTGAGAGTGACAGAGAGGAGGCAGAGAGAGAGAGAGAGAGAAAATGGGCGCACCAGAGCTTCCAGCCTCTGTAAACGAACTCCAGATGTGTGCGCCCCCTTGTGCATCTGGCTAACATGGGTCCTGGGGAATTGAGCCTGGAACCAGGGTCCTTAGGCTTCACAGGCAAGCGCTTAACCGCTAAGCCATCTCTCCAGCCCGAAACAAACCTTCTTAAAGGGGCTAGTCTTACAAAGTTATTTACATTTCAGTGACCTTTAAAGTGATATACTATTAAATATGTCATTAAGAACTTTGTAGTTAACTTTACATTCCCAAAACATGCCCTACTTTTCATGGGGGGGGGGGAGAGGCTGTCCCTCTCCTTGTGTTAAAAGTAGAATGCAGGAGAGATGGCTTGGTGGTTCAAGCACTTGCCTGTGAAGCCTAAAAACTCATGTTTGACTCTCCAGGTGCCACATAAGCCAGATGCAGTGTCACAAGCACAAGGGTGCACATGCATCTGGAGTTCAATTGCAGTGGCTGGAGACCCTGGCATGCCAATTCTCCCTGTCTCTTTCTCTCTTCCTTTCTCACATTAAAAAAAAAAAAAGAAAAGGCAGTCTGTTGGGTTTGCCTCAAAAGATAAATAAATAAACAATTTTCAAGTGGAATGCAAGGTGGGTATGGTGGTACAAACCTTTGTTCCCAGCACTAGGGAGGCAGAGGTAGAAGGACTGCTGTGAGTGTGAGAGCAGCCTGGGATTACAGAGTAAATTCCAGATCAGGGGCTATAGTGAGACCCTACCTCAAAACAACAGAAGGTGAGTGCAAAAATAAATAAATAGGGGCCGGGGAGATGGCTCAGCAATTAAGGCACTTGCCTGAAAAAACCTAAGTTCGATTTTGTAGAACCCACATAAAGCCAGATGCATTAAGTGGCACATACATCTGGAGTCCGTTTGTGGCAGCTGGAGGCCCTGGAATGCCCATTCTCTCTGGCTGTCTCGCCTCTCTGTCTCTCTCTGCTTGCAAATAAATATAATAAAAAATATTAAGAGTAGAGTGCTACAAACACAACAATGCACACCTATAATCTCAGGAGGCTGAGGCAGAAGAATCATGAGCTTTAGCCCAACCTAGATAGTGAGACTCTGTCTCACAAAAAATAGAATTCTGAGCCGGGCGTGGGGCGCACGCCTTACTCCCAGCACTAGGGAGGCAGAGGTAGGAGAATCGTGAGTTTGAGGCCACCCTGAGAATACACAGTGAATTCCAGGTCAGCCTGGAATAGAGCGAGACTCTACCTCGGAAAGAAAAAAAAAAAAGTAGAATTCTGTTTTAATCAACAATCAGCTTATTCTCCTTAAGATGGAATGGAAATAGCCTTCAGTGGCTTATGTAATGCATAAGCCTCACTCATCCCAGCTGGGGGAACAGGAATGAGTGACTTCCTTAAGTGATGCCTGGTCTAGGTGGGCCAAGACAAGCTGTAGTGGTAACAAAATGGCTCCCTTCATCAGCCCTTGGAAAGCATCCACTTTATTGATCCTTACAGGCAGCCACCATGTTTCTATGCAAATTAGATACTATCCTCTGGCCTTTGCTTTGATATTGCTGAGTACTGAGATTCCTGCTTCTTTGATCCATTCACCATTCAGGATAGGTCACCTGAAGTTAAGACTGCAACCTGAACCAAACCAAAGAAATCAAATTGTAACCAGTTTAATCAAAAACTGGATTCAGTTATATAAATCAAGACTAATTTCCTGACCTAATAAACAAGTCAGACCCTTTCAACACAGGTCCTGTGTCAAGAGCACACGATGTCTGAAACATAGATGTGTCCATCTCAGAGCTCCCTCTCCCCTCCCAACTGGCCAAAACTAAAGTCTTTCTTCAAAGGGCCGGCGCTCTTTCCCTCCACACTGAGAATCCAGCCAGCCTAGCTCCCCTGAGCATTAGCTCCTGCACCCCAAAATTCCCTCTCCCATTGGCCAGTCCATCATGCCCCAGGGACATGGACATAAAAACCATTTTCCTCACTCTGTTTCCTTCTAGCACAGGTGTGTGTGTGTCTGTCTATCTGTCTGTCTATCTATCTATCTATCTATCTATCTGTCTGTCATATTTGGTTTATCTCTCTGTTCCCGTTTTTCTCCTTTTGCTGACAGTTTTCTGCTTCAGCCTCCTATTCTCTGTACACACCTTCCCTTTCTTTCTATCTCTTTTTCTTTCTTCCTCTCTCTCCCCCTTCCTCCCTCCCTCTTTGCCCCACTTCTCCCTCAGCTTGTACCAGATCCCAACTTCCTGCTGGTTTCTTTGGCATGTAGCCTCCAGCTTGCATGTACACCCAAGTCTGGCTGCATGCTCTCTCTCCCAGCCTTCCTGGCCTTCCCCATCCCATCAGAGCCACACTCCCCCTTCTCCACTCTGAAACAGTGTGCATTCTGCAGCAGGAGCCTTTGCACCACCTGCCAGCACCTCAGAGTGTGGGCCACCAGGCCACCCTGCTCCGCTCCTGGCTCAGACATCTGGCTTTACTTTGCCATATGCTCTAGCATCAAGCAGCAGCTAGCCAAGGCTTTGTGCTCTCCCCACTCCTGCTGCTTTCCTCCTCTCACCATATGCCCAGGTGCCTTTTTATTTCCCTACTCCTCCTAAGGCACACTGCTCAGAGTCCATAATAAAATATTCTTTTGTTTAAATTCATTTATTTATTTGAGAGAGAGAGAAATAGGTAGACATAGAGGAGACAGAGAGAGAATGGGAGCACCAGGGCCTTCAGCCCTTGCAAACCAACTCCAGATGCATGTGCCACCTTGTGGCTTATGTGCGTCCTTGGGAATTGAACCTAGATACTTTGGCTTTGCAGGCAAGTGTCTTCACCTCTAAGCCATCTCTCCAGCCCCATAATAAAAGATTCTTAATTCACATACTAATGAAGGAGAAATAGGAGAAAGCTAGGTTCTTGTAGGCCCCAAGAGAATCAGGAGATGCCACCCCACATGCCAACTCTCCTTGGCAGTAATGGAATTGTGTCTGATCAAAACTCATCTGCAAGGCTGGAGAGATATCTTAACAGTTAAAGTGTTTGCCTGCAAAGTCAAAGGATCCAGGTTCAAGTCCCCAGGACCCACATAAGCTAGATGCACAAGGAGCACATGCATCTGGAGTTTGTTTGCAGTGGCTGGAGGCCCTAGTGTGCCCACTTTCTCTCTGTCTCTCTTCTCTCTATATCTCTCTCTGCTTACAAATAAATAAATGAATAAAAATTATTTTTAAAAAACTCATCTAGGGCTGGAGAGATAGCTTAGTGGTTAAGCGCATGCCTTTGAAGCCTAAGGATCCTGATTTGAGGCTCAATTCCCCAGTACCCACGTAAGCCAGATGCACAAGGTGGCACATGCATATGGAGTTCATTTGCAATAGCTGGAGGCCCTGATGTGCCCATTCTCTCTCTCTCTCTCTCTCTCTGTCTCTCTGTGTTCTCTGCCTCCTTCTCTCTGTCACTGTCAAATAAATAAATTAATTAATTTAAAAAACATGGTGTGCATGCCTTTAATCCCAGCACTTGGGAGGCATAGGTAGGAGGATCGCTGTGAGTTTGAGGCCACCATGAGACTACATAGTGAATTCCAGGTCAACCTGAACTAGAGTGAGACCCTACCTCTTAAACCAAAAAAACAAAAAACACCTCATCTACAACTGGCTATAGTGCCCCCTGCTGCCCATAGTCTAGCACACTACCTAGGTGGGTTGCCCTCTGGGGACCATCCTCCAAATCTACAAACCAATCAGGTCTTCCCCTTGCATACCTGAATCTGACAACAAAATATATTTTTAATCACTATAATAGCTACGTTTGACCTTCCCTCTCTCCCCCTCCCTCCCTTCCTCCCTCCCTCTCTCTCTCTCCCTGTGTGTGTGTGTGTGTGTGTGTGTGTGTGTGTGTGTGTGTGTGTGTGTGTATGTGTGTGTGTGTGATTCTCCTGGCCTTACCCAGTGCTGTTTGGACACATGAGTGCCACCCCACCCAGCTAGGCTAGGCTGGGGGTGAGAACAGTACTGTTTCTTGGTCTGAACAATTTTCTGCCTTTGCCTTATAATTTGGGATAACTTCTCACTTTAGTTACATGTATGATTTTCCTCTGGTCTCTGAATCTACCATGTGCACATTTTCCTCACACTCTAGATCTACCATGTGGGTGCTTTCTCTAACTCGAGGCCTGTTACCTGTGTAATTACACTAAACTCAGGGTAACTATGGACATTCCTCTCTTTATTACTCATTTCTCATCTGAATTCCTTGGTCTATGCTTTGATATTCTCCCTCTGCTATTATTCCTTAAGCTCCCACCATTTGCCTGCTTAACTTATTCTGTGCAGAAGCACAAGGCGGATGCTATCTGTGTTTCCTCTAAACCTCTCTACACAAGCTCCTAGGCTTTATCTTCCATGTGCTTTTGGCTCCACTCCAGCCTTTCCTTGAAAACCTCAGTTTCTCACAAAATTTGTCTTAAATAAACCTTATGCACTGTGCAGTGTTTGCCACATCAGGGAGTGTTTCCAACTTCTTACATGGTTATGACTCTGCTCCAGCCTCCTTCCTCAATCCCAACATCCCTTAAATAACCCCCACAACTTTTTAGGCTTCTCCCTAAATAAACTTAATAATTCATAACTTATTCTTCTTGAGTTCATTTTTATCAATTCTTTGTTAAAAATAGAACAGGACTCAAAACTGGGGCTCACCATAGATTGTTGCTAGAAAAATTTCAGTGCTGGGGATGGGATAACTTGTCGGGAGCCATAAAGCAAAAGCCTCTCCATTTTGCCTGGGCCTGTTCTTAAGTTGACTCATTCACCAGAAAGCTGGTCCATCCAGCTTGCAGTTAGGAATGTGGTCTGCAGAATCTTATCATTTGCAAAAGGCCAGTTTATGATCAGGATGTCAAGCCGTTAAGGCAAGATTAGGAAAACACATGGATACATCTCCTCTAGGTTCCCTAAGATTAGATAAATACCCAGTTACACCTCCTCTTAGTTTCCTAACAATTCCGGCCTTAAATCACGTCAGGCAGCTTACTCCCCCCTTTTCTTCTCCTATATAACCACTGTGTAAAAAATAAAGTTAGAGACCTTGATCAGACTCTAGACTTGGTCTCCTTCTTGTGTCTGTTTGCCTTCTCCTGTTCAGGTTAACTTCCCCTCGGGCCTCTGTTGAACCCCCACAGGCTGGGGCACAAAACTGGGGCTCACCATAGATTGTTGCTAGAAAAATTTCAGTGCTGGGGATGGGATAACTTCCACTGACTTGTTGGCCATAGAGGTCCCTGATGCCCCCAAAACATTATAGGCCATTGTCGAGGCCCTTGGTTTCCCACCAGGAATAGATGGTAAGACCCTATTGCTGAAGACTCCACATACTTGGGCTGCAAGGCCACTGAAAAATCCTGCTGGATCTGAGCTGATAACCTCCTCCATGTAGACCAGCTGACAGAAAGCTGGAAGAAGCCATCTACATGCAGTTCAATGGGAGAAAGAGAAATCACCAGTGAAGATACTCAACAGTGGACACTACAAGCCTTATATTTTTCCAGCCAGGCCAAATGAGCCAACGGGTGCAATAGTGGCATGTCTGTCATGGTAGAAACCAACTGTCCTCTAATTGGACTGGAGGCCCACTCCATGGGAGGGAATATATCCCTGATACTGAAAACTTAAAACAGGGGTAGTCATGAGCCCTACGGGTGTAACGTCTGCTGCTGTCTGGCTAAATATATATACTATGCTTATCAAACTGCCCAATAAGTACTTCTCTTAATGTTCATACCCTTATATTAATGCTACTCTCATTTTTGGTAGAGAATCTTCTCTTTTCAGATGGCAGTGACCTTGGGATGACTCAGAAGGCATCATGGTGCTGGAAAGAAGTGACAGGAGTACTCAGTACTGCACTATCTCTATCACACCTTCCAAGGCTCAGGGTCTATTGCGGAAGAGGTGGTGGAAAGACTGTAAGAGCCAAAGGAAGGGTAGGACTTCTTACAACGTGCTCCCCCAAGACACAAAATGGCCTGGATATCCATGACCTCACAGTGCGTGACATTACCTATACAAGACCATCATAAGAGAAGGAAAAGATCATGACATCAAAATAAAAGAGAGACTGATTGAGAGGGGGCGGGGATATGAGGGAGAATGGAGTTTCAAAGGGGAAAGTGGGGGGAGGGAGGCCATTACCATGGGATAGTTTTTATAATCATGGAAGGTGTTAATAAAAAATTTTTTGAGAAAAAAAACTGGGCTCATAAAAACTTGGGGAACCCCTCCTGTACTCCCAAAATTCTACATCAGAGCTTCTGTCAAACTTCCTACTCCTAAGAAGATGAACATTCTTGTGTATTTCCACAATGTCAGAATTTATTGAATAACAATAAACTCACAATGCATAATGGTTTCTGTGGCAGAAATTTGCCAGATAATCCAATTTTCCTTTGATAGCCCTGGTGGAGGCAAATACAGTTTCTTTTATTCCAACTGCAATCACTAAGGTTAAGTTTCAAGTGTGAAATAAAGTTGCCAGAAAAGTATTTCATCTACTTTGAACAGCACTGAATGGACTGATAGAACTCCTATGAGCACAGAGAGATGGAATCAGGATCTGAGCCAAATTACCTTAGGCAACCTTTAGCCCCCTTCATAGCCATTTATTACCCACCTCTGTTTCTGACCTAACATCATGTCAGATCACAAGGTGAGACCTTTTTAGAATGTGCAGACTACCACCTTCCACCAGCCTAAAGACTAAGAATGTGATCCATCATACGAAGCCTATATAGCAGCAATCTCCACCAAGCCCTGCTTTGCTGTAACCCACTCTCCTGATGTTTCCACCAGTGAATTTAAAAAGTGCCTTGCTTAGCGGTTAACCGCTTGCCTGTGAAGCCTAAGGACCCCAATTCAAGGCTCGATTCCCCAGGACCCACATAAGCCAGATGCACAAGGGGACGCATGTGTCTAGAGTTCATTTGCAGTGGCTGGAGGCCCTGGTGAGCCCATTCTCTCTCTTCTCTGTTTGTTACTCTCAAATAAATAAATAAAAAATAAACAAGTCTTTTTTAAAGTGCCTTGGTTGATGACTTTCTTTTGTTCTATAAATACAAAAATGTTGAAACATTGAATTTGGGATAACCTAAATCTGTGTTTCTGGGCCATGGTCATTCAAACTTCATTCTTATACCCTTTGGGGTAAGAGCTTTGGGGGGGGGGGTTGTTTGTTTGTTTGTTTTTGTTTTTCTGGATAGGGTCTTATTCTAGCTCTGGCTGACCCAGGATTCACTATGTAGTCTCAGGATGGCCTTGAACTCACGGCAATCCTCCTCCTCTGCCTCCCAAGTGCTGCGGTTAAAGGCATGCGCCACCTCGCCCGGCTGAGCTTTGTGTTTTGAGTCAATACAAGTCACACATTACATATCACAGAGTAAGTATATCTCTCTATACATGCATATATATAGGTTACATAAGGACCACAAAAGGGTCAAAAAGACCTGAGAGGCCAAAGCTGGGAAACTAACAGAAATGCAAAAGTCTCAATTGAGAAAATAATATGCTACAAAAGAAGTTCAAGAAATAGTTGCTACTGGCTAAGTAGAGTCAAGCTGCAGGAACAGAGCTGAGCTGTAGGAGTCAGGGAAAGTGAAGGGAAGGACCATATCCAGACAAAAGGACAGATGGATGGATGGACAGCAGGTCCTGGTGAGCAAACAGGTGTATGGGCAGACAGCATTGAGCAAGTCATGTCAAAAGCAGTGACATAGCTAAACTGAAGCCCTTGGAACAGTAGCCAGTTTCTGCCTGTCCCATATACCAGGTTGTCAGGCAGTCAACTGATAGGTCACTGGGGCCTTCACCATCACAATGTTAGGTGTCTACATCTTTGTGAGGGTCACGTGAGGGAATGACACACTTTCCTCAGTCTGGTATGACCATTAAGTTCTTGGGCTTGGTTTTCCTGATATGATTTCAATATGTCCATGTGTCCCTACAGTTCCAATTCACCAGCATAAATTTATAGGATGGAACCCTTTCTACTCCCATGAATAAGTAATTTATCATTCTATGCATCATGGGTGGTCAGACAGATAGATGGTGCTATTCACAGGTCCACCCAGGTAGCCAGGCATGGTGATTTATGTCTTTAATCCCAGCATTAGAGAGGTTAAGTAAGAGAAGATTGCTGTGAGGTCAAGGTCAGCCTGGGACTACATAGTGAACTCCAGGTTAGTCTGGGCTAGAATGAGACCCTACCTCAAAAGACAAAACAAAACAAAAAAAATCTGCTTGTAAATATAGTCTTAGGGCAAGGCAAAGTCTGAAAACCACCATTTGATATGATAGGGAGTAACTTAGAACAGGACACAGCCTATTCTCAACATCCTGCCCCATACCCACCGTAACTAACCAGGCAGGAAGGAAGCTATTCTAAAGGACATTCATGCCTTTCTCTACCAGACTATTGAAACATCGAACTCTAAGAAACTGGAATTCCCCCAAAATTTCATGCTGAGAAAAGTAAAAGGCTTGTCTTGGGGGTAGATTTGCAGGACAGAGATTGGAGCTAAGACAATGGGATAAGGGGACTAAACCTTAAACGGGACTGCTTAGCTATGCATACCTCTCTCTTACTTTCTATTCAAACCCAAAACTCATGTCAGAACCCCAAGGATGAAGACGGATATAGGGAGGGGGAGGTCACAGAACCTTTTTGCTATTCTTCACAATATGTGACCATATTAAATAAATCTTCATTTTCTATTCTTCACTATTAATTCAACTCTTCTAATTGACTTCTCAAGAACAAGTAGCTGAGTTCTGGTTCAGATGGCACCGTAGGAACCACGCCAAAGCAGCCTGGGGGAGAAAAAGCCAAATAACCCAGCAAAATACACTCTTCTACTAAAAAGTAAGGTGTATAAGAAATTAACTGCAGCAGAGAAGTAGGAGAGATCCAGAGTGTCCAGAGATCACAGAAGCAGGCAGAAGGGGCTCCAGCAGCAGCAGCAGCAGCAGGAAAAGCCAGGCCAGGGGATTCTCCATTCACACTGGCCTCCTCGCAAACTCAAGAAATGTGAAGGGAGGATAGCAGGGACCAAAGCTTGTGAGGAAGAGGATTGTGAGGATCAGTTGGAGAACTTCAGCCACCACCTGCAGTCTCCCCTCCCCCACCACCAGCACAAGTGCCAGCAAGCACCAAAGACCTGGGAAAGGGAGCTCACCTACACCCAGCCAGCATACCCAAGCCCGCAGTACAGCAAAGTGGGACCCAAGCAGGCACGCAGCATAATTGAGACCAAAGCCATCCCAAAAGGTAACTGGGATTACACCAGGTCAGTACCTGCCAAATAATCCTGGTATATAGGCTTGAATCAGAAGCACTAATCACACCTTCCATGTCAGGGTACATTACATGTTAAATCTAATGTATCACCAGATTTGATATTTTAACTAAGTATATTTTGGGCTTGTCATTTGTTGCTTCCTGATTTATAGTGCCTTTGTTTCCTCTCCTGTCCATCATTGGAGAAGGGTCTCACTTGGTCACAAGCTGACCTAGAACTCTCTGCATATCAAAAATCTTAGCCTTCCAGTTGTCAGGTTTAACTGTGTGGAGGAATACACATCCTTAAGGATTGTGATTTTTGTTAGAAGATCTGGTTGTCATAATACCTACCCTTGCATAAATACTCTGTGCTATTTTTCATTGACTGTGCACATTGTTTAAATTTTAGAATTTTGTTGGGAGCTGCAGCTTCTCTGAGACCTTGGGAACTGCAGCTGGTCTTTGACCTCTTGACACAGAGGCAATTAACGTAGGGTCTTGCTGAAGCAGGCACCAGGCACAGAGGTCTTATCGTATGGCCTAGGAGAAGTAGGCACCAGACACAGAGGCATAAATTATCATACGACCCTGGTGAAGCTGACTTTAGGCACATAGGCATTGCTGAGAAAGTTTTGTTTTCTGTGTATCTTTTCTGAATTAACCTGAGCCTTGATCAGAACTTGTCTTGGCTCCATTCCTTGTGTTCTTGTCTCAGATTCATTCCCACTCCCTCCTTCGAGCTCTGTTTCGACTCGTGCCGCAGGCCAGCACAGCGTGGTGCCTGAACGGGGACCTTGAATATGAGGGACTTCAGTGAGGAACACCAACATCAACCCAGGATCCGCAGAAGAAAGTGAAATTAAAAAGAGGACTGTAGTCGCCCGCTCAGTCTTCTGGAATAAGGTAAGTTGGCACAATTATGGGACAAGCAAAGAGTAAAAAGGAGCTAATTGCTGTAGTAAAAGGTATTTTAAAAGCACAAGGAATTGGGATTGCATCAAGTTCTTTAAGCAAATTTTTTGATTTCGTTAATAAAATGAGCCCTTGGTTTATAGAGCAGGGATATAGAGCAGGGAAATGTTGATTCAGATGCTTGGGAGAAAGTAGGGAAGGAATTAAATGTCTTTTTACAAACTCATGGTCCTAATAAGGTTCCAATAATTGCTTTTTCCTTATGGTCTTTGATAAAAGATGCCTTAGATTCAGGTACAAAATATAGTTTAGTGAAGCAAATGTTAGATCACACTCAAGATGTCATTAAAGAAATTAGAAATCAAAGTTCTGAAAAAGGGACACCTGTAACTCACAAAGAATTGAATAAAACATTGCAATCTTTACAAGTTTCTAAGGAAGATAGTGATGAGGAAGAGGAGGAATTAGAGCCAGGAGAAGCATCAGAATTAGAGGAAGAGGCTGCTAATTATCATGCAGATTGGGACCCACCATGTCCCTCTGCCTCCATGCCCTCCACCAAAGTATATGTAGCAGAATTAAAAAATGAGGTGCCAGCTTTAAAGGAGAGAGTAAACCTGGAGAAAGAAAAAAGAAAGTTAAAAGATGAATTAGAAAGTATTACTAAGAAGCCTTCTGAAATTGTCCACATATCTTCATTGCATCCTACTCAGCCTGTTTTTAATTGCTCCCCCTTAGAAAGGGCAATACAGAAAGCCATAGAAGAAGGTGATGAGGAAGCACGAGCTTTCCCACTGGCTTATCCAGTAACTGAATTTCAACAGGGTGATCAAATGATGAGGCAATATGTTTCCTTTAATTTTAAAGACATAAAAGAATTAAAAATAGCTTGTGCACAATATGGACCTACATCACCATATACTATGTCAATTATAGAAGCGTTGGCAGGGCAAATTCTAACAGCAGATGATTGAAAATCTATAGGCAAAGCTTGTTTATCAGGAGGATAATATTTAATTTGGAAAGTAGAGTTCTATGACTTATGCAAAAAGACTGCAATGTTGAATCAACAGGCAGGAAATGGTAATTGGGTTGTTGATATGCTTACTGGGGAAGGAAACTATGCTGGGAATGACAATCAAATTGTATATCCCCGTGCTGTTTATCAACAAATAGCCACAGCAGCTCGTAAAGCGTGGTTTAGTCTTCCTTCAAAAGGAGAAGCTGCGGGGGAGAATTTAACTAAGATTATACAGGGTCCTGATGAGAATTATGCTGATTTTGTAGATAGATTGATAAAAACAGCAGGGAGAGCATTTGGAGATGCTGGCGCTGGTATGGACTTTGTAAAACAGCTTGCTTATGAAAATGCAAATAGTGCTTGCAAAGCAGCTATACAGCCTTATAGAAAGAAAGTTGATCTACAAGGATATATTAGATTATGTGCTGATATTGGCCCTAGCTATATGCAGGGGATAGCCATAGCTGCAGCATTACAAGGAATTCCTTTTCAAATGGCCGCCACTGCAGCAAGATCTGGCAAGTGCTTTTCTTGTGTAAAAATAGGACATATGAAAAAAGATTGTCCAATTAAAAGAAAAAATGGAAAATCCAATAATCCAGCTCCTGGTCTTTGCCCAAAGTGCAAAAGAGGAAAACAGTGGGCAAATGAATGTAGATCTAAAACAGATAGAGATGGCAACCCTATTATCCAGCAGCAGGGAAACGGGAGGAGGGGCCAGCCCCAGGCCCCACAAAGACAAGTTTATGGGGCAATACAGTTCGTTCCTCAAACAGCCAGTTACAGCCAGTCTCCCAACTTCTCCGAGAGACCCCAGGGAGTGCCAGACTCGACCTCAGTTCCTCCACCTACACAGTATTGACTCCAGAAATGGGACTTCAAGCATTGCCTACCGGAGTATGTGGCCCACTGCCAAAGGACAGTGTAGGCTTAATCTTGTGAAGAAGTAGCCTTTACATCCACAAGATTGTTGCCGTTTTGCTTTTAGTGTTCCTTCTAGTAATTCTAAGGAACCTATGAAAAGATATCAATGGAAAGTTCTCCCTCAAGGTATGGCTAACAGTCCAACTTTATGTCAGAAATTTGTGGCTAAGGCTTTACCTTCTACAAGAAGCAAATTTCCTCAAGTATATATTATTCATTATATGAATGATATTTTATTAGCTGGAAAGGAAAAGACAGATGTTTTGACTTGTTTTTCTTACATGGAACAACAGCTCACTATGTGGGGATTAAAAATTGCACCTGAAAAGGTACAAGATTCCCCTTTTTCTTATCTTGGGTTTTATTTATTTATTTATTTATTTTTTATTTTCATACTTTTATTGGTGCTGAGGAACAGTACACAAACATTTCAATTGTACACAAGTCTTAACACACGTACCGAAAATCTAAAGACCATGTATTGTTTCTTTAGAAGTTATTCCAGTGACACCCAGCTTCAATCTTAGAAAGGCATTTTCCCTTAATAGGCTCTCGTGTACAAACATCTTCAAATGCTCACAATCTCTACTCAACTCCCACTGGTTCACAATTTTAGTATCATATACACTGCAAACGCAAATTTTTCATCTTTCACAGTACGTTATCAAAATTATTAGGAACACTGGACTACCACAACTAGAGATGTCACAGAGGCACACAGTGCTGACAACAGGGCAGTGACCAAGGAGTGGTTTTTTGTTTTTTTTTTTCTTAGGAAACAGCTCTACTAAAAACACAGACTAGGAGTAATTGAAAATATTCAAGACATATTAAATGCACAAATGTGACTCCAAATTGCCATTTAGTATACTTTGTATTGTAGGATATAAAACTAACCCCCCACCTATGGAATGTTAAGCTGACACCCAAGACAGTCAAAGCTTCCCATAATTCAATATCCCACTATTTTCTGGTTGTACCAAAAAATAAACAACCAGCAAATGATTTCACCTCTTAAAAAAAATCATTTACACTTAAAAAATGGGATGAGGTGGGATTCCCTCCTTTTAAAAAATGTTTCTAGAGCTACTAAAAAACTTGCATTTACAAAATAGTTGATAAAAAATATTCCTCTGGATTGTACAAGAAGGAGACAGGGATGCTGATGGACACGGTGGATGACTACTCAGCCTTGGCGTCTTCCTCTCCCGCTTCCTCAGAGGCTGGACTCTCCTCACTCTTTGCTTCTCCGTTTTCTGCAGGTAGGTCTTCTTTAGTCTCTGGCTTAGTCACTTCAGCCTGCTTGCCCTTTGCTCCCCTCTTCCCTTTTGCTTGCACTTTTTTGTCTGAAGGTTTATCCTTTCCCGCTGCTTTTTTTGGCTTCGCTTCCACTTTCGCAGGAGCCGGCTTCGCGGACAGCCTGGCCGACCTGCGCTTGGGCTCGTCCTTCGCCGCGCTGTCGGCCGAGCTCACCTTCCTCTTGGGCATCTTGGCGGCGCGTGCGGATGCTGCGGGCCGAGGCGCGCGAGAACCTTCCCGAAGCTACGCTGCCTGCCCGCCGCCGCCGCTCCGCCTCCCGCCGCCCGCCCGAACTGCTAGGACCCGCCTTGGGTTTTATTTATATCCAAAACAAATTCAACCACAGAAAGTTACTCTTAAAACACAGAACCTTACCACTTTAAATGACTTTCAGAAATTGTTAGGAGATATTAATTGGATTAGGCCTTATTTAAAACTTACTACTCATGAATTAAAACCTTTATTTAATATACTACAGGGGGACGCTAATCCTTCTTCTTTTCATTCTCTTACACCTGAAGCTTCTAAAGCATTAATTACAGTACAAAAGGCTATAGAAGAGCAAGTTATCACTTATATTGACTATAGTAAAGAGTTGTGGTTACTTGTATTTCCTACCCCATATACTCCAACAGGATTGTTGTGGCAAGGAGCTCCTATACTATGGGTACATCTTGCATCTTCTCCAAGAACTGTCGCTCCTTATTATGACAATGTTGCTAAAGTAGTGATGGAAGGAAGAGCTGAATCTATTAAATGTTTTGGAATAGAATCACAGGTTATCTGTCAGTCTTATAATTCAAAACAGGTTTCTTGGCTTTTTGCTTTTTCAGATACTTGGGCATTATCCATGGCAGGTTTTGCAGGAAGCATTGATAATCATTACCCTAAATGTAAATTGATTCAGTTCTTCATGTAACATCAAGTCATTTTTCCTTGCAATACACAATTTTCTCCTATCAAGGATGCTATGTTGGCCTTTACAGATGGATCTTCTTCTGGCCTAGCTGCTTATTCTTTAAATGGACAAACATATACTTTTAATACTCCTTATAAATCTGCACAATTTGTAGAACTGGCAGCCTTTAAAGCTTTATTGCAACATACTGCTACTATATCTGTTAATATTTACACTGATAGCCAATATATTGTCCACTCAGTTCCTTATTTAGAAACCTGTAGTAGAATAAGTCCTTCTTCTACTGTTTACAATTTGTTTGCACAGGTTCAACTTTTGATTCTCCAGCACTCAGCACCTTTCTATGTAGGACACCTTCGTGCTCATTCTGGCCTTCCCAGACCCTTAGCTCTGGGAAATGCTATTACAGACGAGGCTACTAGAATTTTTTCTGTGGAAGAAGCTATTAATGCTCACAAGCTTCATCATCTTAATGCTAATACTCTATGTCTTAAATATAAAATTACACGTGAACAAGCACAACAAATAGTTAAAAATTGTCAACAATGTCTCACATTTTTACCTGTGCCACATCATGGTGTCAATCCTCAAGGTTTGACTCCTGGCCATTTATGGCAAATGGATATAACTCATGTTCCTGAGTTTGGGAAAATGAAATTTGTACATGTTTCTATTGACACTTATTCTGGTTTCATTTGTGCTTCTGCTCAAACGGGAGAAGCTACTAAACATGTTATTGCTCATTGTCTTCATTCTTTTAATATTTTAGGAGTACCTAAACAACTGAAAACAGATAATAGTCCAGGATATACAAATGCAGGATTTAAGCACTTTTGTTCTTCTTTTAATATTGAGCATGTTACTGGAATTCCTTATAATCCCCAAGGGCAAGGTATCATTGAACGAGCAAATGGAACATTAAAAATCTGGTTACAAAAAACTAAAAAGGGGGAAATGACACAGGGATCAGTAACAAAATGGTTAAATCATACTTTATTTATCTTAAATTTTTTACTTTTGGATGCAAAAGGGTTTTCTGCTGCTGACCATTTTTGGCATGCACAAACCAAGACTAATTATGCTAAAGTAATGTGGAAAGATCCATTGACTAACAAATGGAGTGGACCCGACCCTGTATTAATATGGGGACGAGGATCTGTTTGTATTTTTTCACAGAAAGAAAATGGAGCCAGATGGTTGCCAGAATGTTTGGTCCAGTATGCAGGCCACAAGATCAAACAAGAGGACACTGCTGATCCTGATAATATGGAGTCATCTACATCTTGCTTACAATGAACTCTACTGGACCTATGTTCCTGATCCTCCTATATTACATCCAGTGACCTGGGAGAAAAAAGAAATCATAGTTCTAGTCAATAACACTCGGTTGCTAAGCACGCCATCTAGTAAAAATATAAAATTACATCAAGTAATTATGAGTTCATATTCAGGGCGTGGTCTAGGTATTCCACTATGCTTTTCTAAGACCAGCATAGTGGGATGTTTTGAAATAAAGGAAAGAAACATTACTGTAAAGCATGTACAAGAGCACGTACAAGGTACGAAGATTAAGCAGGTTCAAACAAGCAGAATTTCTATTTGGCTTCCCTATGGAAATCAAGTCACAGGGGATAGTCCACCAGAGGACTTTATTCCCTGTGAAGGAAATACACCTTGGTTCAATAAATCTATACATTGGAGCAAATGTGTAGGGAAAAAAATTTATCAGCTATAATGTTTCTGGATCTACTAGATATGTTAAGGATTGGTCAGGATCAACAGGTTCTATAGGGAGTAAAACTGAATGGGTTAATGATTGGGTTACTGGACTGTCCCCAGGATTGTGGTGGTCAGACAATGGACATCAGCAAACTTACGTGTGGAAAATTGCTGCTGCTATGGGAGGTATCAAGGTTACATCTGACAGCAATAATTCAAATAGTCTTCCAAAGGGAACTGTTATGGCCTGTGTTACACTGCCTTATGCCCTGATGTTAGGAAATATAAATATTACTTGGTATCATGGGCCTGAAGGAATGTTTAATGTTACCTGTGATAACTGTAGTCTGTCCAATTGTATTTCTCATGATTCTGAAACTGTAATGATTGTCAAACAACCTGCATTTGTTATGATTCCTGTTAATCTTTCAAAGCCTTGGTATTCTGACAAGGGTATTCAAATTCTAGAGGAGGTTAAAAATAGTTTAAGTAGACAAAAGAGAGTTGTAGGTTTAATTATTGCTGGGATTGTTTCACTTATTACACTATTGGCTTCTATTACTACTGCTGCTGTTGCTCTTACACAAGAAGTTCATACTGCACACTTTGTTAATAATTTAGTTAAAACGTTTCTGTTGCTTTGGGAACTCAAGTAGCCATAGACAAGAAGTTAGAAGAAAAACTAGATGCTTTGTTTGATGTAGTGACATATTTAGGAGAGCAAATTCAAGGAATGAAGATTAGAGCTCGACTGGAATGCCATGCAGATTACCAATGGATCTGCATCACTTCTAAAACTTACAATGCTAGTTATGAATATTGGGTAAAGGTCAAAATGCACTTGGAAGGAATTTGACACCATGATAACATTTTCGTTAGATTTGGTTAGTTTACATTCAGAAATTCTAGCCATACAGAAGAGTCATCTTGATTTTGATGCCACTAAGGCTGCTAATGATTTAATTGCTGCAATTAAGTCTGTGTTGCCTGGTTGGGACTCTCTAAATTCCTGGATAGGCAGCTTTGCAGCTGTGGGAGTTTGTCTTCTGCTTTTCTTATGCCTATTGCCTATTTTCTTCAAGTGTCTAATGAAGTCTATTGTAAATGTTCGCACAGGGGTCCGAGCTATACACTATAGAACACGCCCTTGGCTACCTCAGACTTTATCCTAATTCTCCCTGAATTTTATCCAGCTGGTAGCCAGAGAAGGGTAAGATTGGGGGAGGAGGCATCCAACCTAAGACAGGGCACATATTGAAGGAGAATACATTTGTCCAATGACGAGTAAGGATGTTCTTCTGCCTCTGACAACCTAAGACAGGCACAGTCGCTTCTTTTAATAAATAAAGAAGGGGGAGATGTCGGGAGCTGCAGCTTCTCTGAGACCTTGGGAACTGCAGCTGGTCTTTGACCTCTTGACACAGAGGCAATTAACGTAGGGTCTTGCTGAAGCAGGCACCAGGCACAGAGGCCTTATCGTACGGCCTAGGAGAAGTAGGCACCAGACACAGAGGCATAAATTATCATATGACCCTGGTGAAGCTGACTTTAGGCATGTAGGCATTGCTGAGAAAGTTTTCTTTTCTGTATATAAGCTTGTGTCTGCCTGAATAAACCTGAGCCTTGATCAGAACTTGTCTTGGCTCCATTCCTTGTGTTCTTGTCTCAGATGCATTCCCACTCCCTCCTTCGAGCTCTGTTTCAACTCATGCCGCAGGACGGCACAGAATTTGCCTGATTTTGTTCCACTCAGCCTACTTGAATACTCTCATAGCAGGCAAAACCAACATCTAGGGTCACTTTTGTGGTTACTCTGAGAGTCCTAAGAGCCACACCCAGCACCTAAGCTCCTACTCTGAAGATAAATAACATCAGATTGATTGATACATCTAATAATACTGCAAATAATTAGAAAAATCCAAGCATTAAATTAATCCAAGATGCAAAAATCTCTACATTATAATACAAGAAACACAAAAAAATCCAGACAATATAAATCCACCAAAAAGTATTAATGTATCAGAACTGATCTCCAGTGAAGGTCCCTGATGCCCTGAAAACATTATAGGCCATTGCCAAGGCCCTTGGTTTCCCACCAGGAAGAGATGGTAAGACCCTATTGCTGAAGACGGCACATACTTGGGCTGTAAGATCAATGAGAAATCCTGCTGAAACTGAGCTGAAAACCTCCTCCATGTAGACCAGCTGACAGAAAGCTGGAAAAAGCCACACTGCATACAGCTCAAGGGGAGAGAGAGAAATCACCAGTGAAGATACTCCACAGTGGACACTGCAAGCCTTATATTTGGCCAAACAGGCCAAATGAGCCAACTGGTACAATAGTGGCACGGCTGTTTGGGGGAAACCAACTGTGCTCTAATTTGATTGGAGGCCTGCTCCATGGGTGGGAATACATCCCTGATACTGAAAACCTACAATAGGGGTAGTCATGAGCCCTAGGGGTGTAAATCTGCTGCTGTCTGGCTAAATGTATATATTATGCTCACCAAACTGCCCAGTAAGCACTTCTCTTAATGTTCATACCCATATATTAATGCTACTCTCACTTTTCATTAGAGGAATTTCTCTTTTCAGATGGCAGTGACCTTGGGATGACTCAGAAGGCATCACGGTGCTGAGAAGTGACAGAGGAGTGCTCAGCAATATCTCTATTACACCTTCCAAGCCTCAATAGGTGGTGGAAAGAATGTAAGAGCCGAAGGAAAGATAGGACTTCTTACAACATGCTCCTCCAGACACAAAATGGCCTGGATATCCATGACCTCACAGTGCCTGACACTACCTACACAAGACCATCATAATAGGAGGAAGAGATGATGACATCAAAATAAAAGAGAGACTGATTGAGAGGGGGAGGGGATATGATGGGGAGTGGAGTTTCAAAGGGGGAAAGTGGGGAGATGCAGGGAATTACCATGGGATATAGTTTACAATTATGGATGTTGTCAATAAAAAAAGTTAAAAAAAAAAAAAAAAAGATGGCTTTGGGCTGGAGAGATGGCTTAGCGGTTAAGCACTTGCCTGTGAAGCCTAAGGATCCTGGTTCGAGGCTCAATTCCCCAGGACCCACGTTAGCCAGATGCACAAGTGGGCACACATATCCAGAGCTCCTTTGAGGTGGCTGGAAGCCCTGGTGTACTCATTCTCTCTCTCTATCTATCTCTCTCTCTCTCCCTCTCTCTCTGTCTCCCTCCTTCTTTCTCTCTATGTCTGTAGCTCTCAAATAAATAAATAAAATAAACAAAAATAAAAAATAAAAAAAAAAAAGATGGCTTAGCAGTTAGGTGCTTGCCTGTGAAGCCTAAGGCCTCAGTTCAAAGCTTGATTCCCCAGGAACCATGTAAGCCAGATGCACAAGGGGAAGCATGCATCTGCAGTTCATTTCCAGTGGCTTGAAGCCCTTGCACGCCCATTCTCTCTCTCTCTCCCCCCTCTTTCTCTGTCTGTTCCTCTCAAATAAATAAATAAAAATACACAAAAAAATTTTAATTAAAAATTAAAAAAAAGAATTGATCTCCAGTGAGATTGATTTAGAGGAAATGCCTGTGAAAGATATCAAAAGAATGATTATAAATATGTTCAAAGAACTCAAAAAGGAAATCAAAGTGCTGAAAGAGGAAACCAAAGGAATCAAAGACACAGGACACCAATTTAATGAAATAAGGAGGTAAACACAAGACATAAGTGAGGAGATAGAAATAATAAAGAAAAACCAGTCAAAAATACTAGTAATGAAGAACATAGTCAGTGAAATAAAAAGCTCTGTAGAACATCTGACCAGTAGAATGAAGAAAAGAACAGAATATCTAAACTAGAAGACCAGGTGGTAGATGTAACACAGTCCAACAAACAGAAAAACAAACTCATAGGAAAGTATGAATGGGAATTTCAAGATATTCGGGACACAATGAAAAGACCAAACATTCATGGTATAGTAAAAGGAGAAAAATTTCACTCCAAAGGCATAGTAGGCATTTTCAACAAAATCATAGAAGAAAACTTCCCCCAAATTGGGAAAGAGATGCCAATGCAGATACAGGAATCCTTTAGAACACCAAACAGACAAAACCTGGAAAGAACCTCTCCAAGTCATATTATAACTAAACTACCAAACATATTAAAAAAAAAAAAAACCATATAAAAATATACTGAAAGCAGAGAGAAAAATCAAGTAACCTACAAAGGCAAGCCCATCAGGATCACAGCAGATTACTCAATACAAACTTTAAAAGCCAGAAGAGCTTGGAATGATGTATTCCAAGTTCTGAAAGATAACAACTGTCAACCAAGGTTACTTTATCCTGCAAAGCTATCCATTCAAATAGACGAAGAAATCAGAACATTCCACAACAAAAGCAGGCTAAAGGAATATTTGAAGACAAAACCAGCTCTACAGAAAATACTTGACAGGATCCTCAATGCTAAAGAAAAGGACACGTATAAAGAACCTAGAAAAAACAAACCATACTCAAATACTAGTTAATACAAGAGAGCAAAAGTAAAACCAGAAGAACCACAAAACAAGAAAAATGGCAAAAATAAATACACACCTTTCAATAATATCTCTTAATATCAACAGACTCAATGCCCCAACCAAAAGACATAGGTTTGCAGACTGGATTAAAAAGGAGGATCATTCAATTTGTTGCCTCAAAGAAACTCACCTTTCTGCAAAGGATGGACACTATCTAATGGTGAAAGGTTGGAAAATGGTGTTTTAAGCAAATGGGCCTAGAAAACAAGCAGGGGTCGATATCCTAATATCTGACAAGGTACACTTCAGTTCAACATTAGTTAGGAAAGATAAGAAAGGTCACTTTATATTGATTAAAGGCACACTCCAACAGGAGGACATTACAATCCTAAACATATATGCACCTAACATGGGGGCTCCCAACTTCATCAAACAAATGCTATTAAAACTAAGGTCACAGATAACACCAAACACAGCTGTAGTGGGTGACTTCAACACCCCATGCCAATCAATTGACAAGTCATCCCAGCAACAAATAAACAGAGATGCATCTGGATTAAATGAGGTCATAGAACAAATGGACCTAACAGATATATACAGGACATTTCATCCAAATGCTGCAGAATACACATTCTTCTCAGCAGCAAATGGAACATTCTCTAAAATAGATCATCTATTAGGACACAATGCAAATCTTAACAAATATAGGAAAATTGAAATCATTCCTTGCACTCTATCTGATCACAATGGGATCAAACTACAAATCAATAGCAAGAAAAGCTATAGAGCATACACAAATCATGGAAACTAAACAATACACTATTAAATGATGAATGGGTCAATGAAGAAATAAAGAAGGAAATCAAAAAATTCATAGAGTCAAATGATAATGAGAATATAGCATACCAAAACCTTTGGGACACAATGAAGACAGTCCTAAGAAGGAAATTTATAGCTTAAAGTGCCTATATTAAGAATTTAGAAAGGTCACAAGTAAATAACAAAAACAGCATGGTACTGGCACAAAAACAGACATGTAGATCAATGGAACAGAATAGAGGACCCAGATATTAATCCAGGCAGCTACAGCCATCTGATTTTTGACAAAAATGGCAAAAATATTCATTGGAGAAAAGACAGCCTCTTCAACAAGTGGTGCTGGGAAAACTGGATATCTGTAGGAAGATGAAAATAGATCCTTGTCTTTCCCCATGCACAAGAATCAAATCCAAGTGGATCAGGGACCTTAATATCAGACCTGAAACTCTGAAATTGCTAGAGGAAAAGGTGGGGAAACCTTTTAACATATTGGCATAGGTAATGACTTTCTGAATATAACCCCATTTGCTCAGAAAATAAAACCACTAATCAAGTACTAGGATCTCATGAAATTACAAAGCTTTTGTACAGCAAAGGACACTGTGAATAGAGCAAAGAGACAACCTACAGAATGGGAGAAAATCTTTGCCAGTTACACATCTGACAGAAGATTAATATCCAAAATATACAAAGAACTCAAAAAACAGAACAATAAGAAATCAAACAACCCAATCAAAAAAATGGGCTATGGAATTAAATAGAGAATTCCCACCAGAAGAAATACAGATAGGATATAAACATCTAAAAAAAAAGTGTTCTATATCTTTAGCCATCAGGGAAATGCAAATTAAAACTACCTTGAGATTCCATCTCTCTCCCGTCAGAATGGCTACCATCAAGAAAACAAATGACAATAAATGTTGGCGAGGTTGTGGTAAAAGGGGAGCCCTTTTGCACTGTTGGTGGGAATGTAATCTGGCATAGCCATTGTGGAAATCAGTGTGGAGTTTCTTGAGACAGCTAAAAATAGATTTGCCATATGATCCAGCTATAGCACTCCTAGGCATATATCCTAATGACTCTTCTCACTACTTTAGAGATACTTACACAACCATGTTTATTGCTGCTCTATTCACAATAGCTAGGAAATGGCACCAGCCTAGATGTCCATCCACAGATGAATGGATAATAAAATGTGGTACATCTACAGAATGGAGTTCTATTCAGCAGTAAAGAAAAATGAAATTATGAAACTTGCAGGGAAATGGATGGACCTGGAAAGGATTATACTAAGTGAGGTAACCCAGGCCCAGAAAGCCAAATGTCACATGTTCTCTTTTATATGTGGATCCTAGCTACAAATGTGTAGACTTGTGTGTGATGTGAAACCAATAATCAGCAGCAGAGGCCCATAAGCTAGAAAAAGGCTGTAAGGGAGGGAGGAGAGGGAAGGTCTTAAGAGGATGGTATTGTATACAAGTAAGTAGAAGAACAGATTACAGTGAGGGGAAAGGCCTAAGCGAGGTCAGGGGAAGAGATTGTATAAAAGAAAGATGGAAGGGGAAGGTCAATCAAAATTCAAGATACTCAGAATAAGACATACAAAAATCTACTTTTTAAAATAATGGCACATCCAGAAGCCATAGATTGTTACTAGAAAATTTTCAGTGCCTGGGATGGGATACCTCCCAGAGAGTCATTGGCCAGAGAGGTCTATGTTGCCTCCAAAACATTATAGGCTATTGCCAAGGCCCTTGGTTCCCTGTGAGAAAGAGATGGTAAGACCCTATTGCTGAAGATGTCACATGCCTGAGTGGCAAAGTCATTGCGAAATCAAGGTGGTGCTGAGCAGAAAACCTTCTCCCTGTAACCCAGCAAACTGAAAGCTGGAAAAGCTGCACTGTATGCAGTCTTATGGGAGACAAAAGTCATCAGCAGTGAAAACAGTGGACACTGGAACCTCAAATTTGGCCAGATAGGCCAAATGTCTGAACAAGTACAATAGTGGCATGTCTGCTCTGGGGGAAACCAACTACTTTCTAACTGGACTGAAGGCCCATTCTATGGGAGGGAATTTGTGTCTGATACTGAAAACCTAATCAAAAGCCCATGGCAGGAGAGGTCATGAGCCTTAGGGGTATAAAGCCTGCTCTTGTCTGGATAAATGCATATATTACTCTCACAAAATTCCTCTGAAATCACTACACTCAGTGTTCATACTCATATATTAATGTTACTCTCACTTGTGGTTAGAGAAGCTTCTCTTTTCAGAAGGCTATGATCACTGGGATGGCCTAAAAGGCAACACAGTGCTGAGAAGAAGGGACAGAGGAGTGTCCAGCACTGAAACATCTCACACCCTCCAAGGTTCAGAGTCCATTGCAGAAGAGGTGGCAGAAAGAATGTAAGAGCCAAAGGAAGGGTACCACTCCCTACATACAACTATCTGGACAGAATTTGGCCTCGATATCCAAGACCTAGCAGTGCCTAGCAACACCCACACAAGACCCTCATAATATAAGAAAAAGATGATGATATCAAATTAAAAGAGAGACTAATGGACAGAGGGAGGGGGATATGATGGAAAATAGAGCTATGAAGGAGAAAGTGGGGGAGGGTAGGGGAGGGGAGGGAAATACCATGGTTTGTTGTCTGTAAGTATAGAAGTTGTCAATAAAAAATATAATAAAGAAAATATTGGCAAACAGAATACAAGAACACATCAGAAAGATCATTCACCCTGACCAAGTAGGCTTTATCCCAGAGATGTAGGAATGGTTCAACATACCCAAATTGATAAATGTAATACATTATATACATGGATTGAAGGACAAAAATCACATGATCATCTCATTAAATGCAGAAAAGGCACTTGATAAAATCCAACATTCCCTCATGATAAAAGTCCTACAGAAACTGGGAATAGAAGGAACATATCTCAATATAATAAAGGCTATTTATGGCAAACCTACAGCCAACATAATACTAAATGGAGAAAAATTTGAAACTCTTCCACTAAAATCAGGAGCAAGACAAGGGTGTCCACTGTCCCCACTTTTATTTAATATAGTACTGGAGGTCTTAGCCATAGAAATAAGGCAAGAGACACACATAAAAGGAATACAAATTGGAAAGGAAGAGATCAAATTATCATTATTTGCAGATGACATGATTCTATACATAAAGGACCCTAAAAACTCTACCAGCACACTGTTAGAACTGATAAACACCTAAAGCCATGTAGCAGGATACAAAATAAAAACACAGAAATCAGTAGCCTTCCTATATGCTAACAACAAACACACAGAGGATGAAATCAGAGAATCACTCCCATTCACAATTGCATCAAATAATAATAATAATAAAATACCTTGGAATAAACCTGACCAAGGAAGTGAAGTGAAGGATCTCTACAATGAAAACTTTAAAACACTCAAGCAAGAAATTGCAGAAGACACTAGGAAATGGAAAGACATCCCTTGCTCTTGGATTAGAAAAATCAATATTGTGAAAATGGCAATCTTACCAAAAGCAATCTGCACATTTAATGCAATCCCCATCAAAATTCCAAGGGCATTATTCATAGGAATAGAAAAAAAATCCAAAAATTCATTTGGAAGCACAAAAAAACTCAATTATCTAAAACAATTTTGAGGAAAAAAAAATAAGGCTGCTGATTTTAACCTATATTACATAGCCATAGAAACAAAAACTACATGGTACTGGCACAAAAATGGACATGTAGATCAATGGAACATAACAGAGGATCCAGATGTAAGTCCCAGTAGCCATACCCAACTGATCTCTGACAAAAATACTCATTGGAGGCTCTTCAGCAAATGGTGCTGGGAAAACTGGATATGTTTCTGTAGAAGGATGAAGATAGATCCTTATCTCTCTCCATGCACAAGAATTAATTCCAAATTGATCAAAGACCTTAATATCAGACCTGAACCTCTGAAACTGCTAGAGGAAAAAGTAGGAGAAACCCTTCAACATATTGGTATTGGCAAAGACTTTCTGAATATAACCCCAATTGCTCAGGAAATAAAATCACAGATTAACTGCTGGGACCTTATGAAATTACAAAGCTTTTATACAGCAAAGGACACTGTGAATAGAGCAAGGAGACAATCTAAAGAGGGGGAGAAAATCTTTGCCAGCTATACATGTGATAGAGGATTAATATCTAGGATATACAAAGAACTCAAAAAATTAAATAATAAGAAATCAAACAAGGAGCCGGGCGTGGTGGCGCACGCCTTTAATCCCAGCACTCGGGAGGCAGAGGTAGGAGGATCGCCGTGAGTTCGAGGCCACCCTGAGACTCCATAGTGAATTCCAGGTCAGCCTGGGCTAGAGTGAGACCCTACCTTGAAAAGCCAAAAAAAAAAAAAAAGAAAAGAAATCAAACAACTCAATTAAAAATGGGCTATGGTGCCAGGCGTTCTGGCACACACCTTTAATCCCAACACTCGGGAGGCAGAGGTAGGAAGGATCACCATGAGTTCAAGGCCGCCCTGAGACAACATAGTGAATTCCAGGTCAGCCTGGGCTAGACTGAGACCCTACCTCAAAAAAAAAAAAAAAAAAAAAAAAAAAAAAACTTAAAACAAAATGGGCTATGGAACTAAATAGAGTTCTCAAAAGAAGAAATACAGATGGCATATAAACATCTAAAAACATGTTCTACATCCCTGACCATCAGGGAAATGCAGATTAAAACTACATTGAGATTATATCTCACTCCTGTCAGGTTGGCTACCATCATGAAAATAAATGACCATAAATACTGACAAAGATGTGGAAAAAGAGGAACCCTTCTGCACTGTTGGTGGGAATGCAACCTGGATCAGCTATTGTGAAAATCAGTGTGGAGATTCTTGAGAGAGCTAAAAATGGATCTACCATATGACCCAGCACTCCAAGGCATATATCCTAACGACTCGTCTCACTACCTTAGAGATACTCTGTTTACAATAGCTGGGAAATGGAACGAGCCTAGATGTCCCTCAACTGATGAGTGGATAATGAAGATGTGGCACCTTTACACAATGGAGTTCTACTCAGTGATAAAGAAAAATGAAGTTCTAAAATTTGCAGGAAAATGGACAGACCTGGAAAGGATCATACTAAGTGAGGTAATGCAGGCCCACAAAGCCAAGCATCGCTGTTCTCTCTCATATGTGGATCCTAGCTATAGATGATTGGACTTCTGTGTCCTTTACTTTTCTCACTCCTTCTCATCCATGTGCCTAGTTCTTTATGGTCATAAGACAAAACTCAGAGGCAGGAAAACCTGCATCTATTTCTTTAACTCTGTGCTGCTTCTCTCATAGGAACCATGTGCACTGTAATCTCTGGACACTATAAATCTGTATTAAATCTGAGTTCTGACAGAAACATACAGAAACTTCAGAAATGATTTCTATCCTCAGTCTGCCTACCATCTAATTACAGAGGTGACCAGAGCTCACAGAATTACAGCCATCCAAGAAAAGTATAGTTTAAGGAATATAATTGTACAACTGTGTCTCCTTATTTCATGCTTCTAGAAATAACTTATGCTCCTTTCCCTCTTATGGTTAAAAAAAAACAAACAGGGCCATAATCACAAGATCATATGAATACAAAATAGACAAATAAGGGGCTGGAGAGATGGCTTAGTAGTTAAGGCACTTACCTGGGAAGCCTAAGGACTCAGGTTCAATTCCCAAGAACCCACATAAGCCAGATGCACAAGGTGGCACATGCATCTGGAGTTCATTTGCCACAGCTAGAGGTATTGGTGGGCTCATTCTCTCTGTGTGTCTCTCAAATAAATAAATAAATTATATTGTTTTAAGATAGGCAAGTAAATATGAACTACTTACCAAAAGTAAACACCACAAAAATGATAGTGTACTATAATCATTTCCATTAAAATCAAAATTAGGGCTGGAGAGATGCGTAGTGGTTAAGGCACTTGCCTGTGAAGCCTAGGGAACCATGTTTGGCTCTCCAGATCCCATGTAAGCCAGACGCACAAAGATGAGGCAAGTACAAGGTTGCACATGCCCACTAAGTGGCACAAGTGTCTGGAGTTCGACTGCAGTGGCTGAGGCCCTGCTGGCATGCCAATTCTCTCTCTCTCTCTTTCCCCCCCCTTTTTTTTTTTTTTTTTTTTTTTTTTTGGTTTTTCAGGGTAGGGTCTCACTCTAGCTCAGGCTGACCTGGAATTCACTCTGTAGTCTCAGGGTGGCCTCGAACTCACAGCAATCCTCCTACCTCTGCCTCCCGAGTACTGGGACTAAAGGCGTGCACCACCACGCCCGGCTCTCTCTCTTTCTAAAAAAAAAAAAATCAAAATTAACAGCTGGGGAGAGGGTTCAGTGGTTTAAGACACTTTCTTGCAAAGCCTGCAAACCTGGGTTCAATTCCCCAGTATCCACATAAAGCCAGACACACCTGGAGTTCATTTGCAGCAGCAGGAGGCCCTGGAATGCCCATATTTTCTCCGTCTTTCTCTCCTTCTTCTTCCCTCTCTCTCTCCTAAATAAAATATATTTTTTTTAATTAAAACTAAAACAAAAAAGCCATGTGTGGTGGTGCATGCCTGTAATCCCAGCACTGGGGAGGCAGAGATAGGAGGATCGCGGTGAGTTTGAGGTTACCCTGAGAGTACATAGTGAATTTCAGGTCAGCCTGGACTAGACTGAGACCCTACCTCAGAAAAAAAAAAAAAAAACCTAACACAAGAATGCCAAATTTCAGGCTATGCATGGTGGCACACGCCTTTAATCCCAGCACTCGGGAGACAGAGGTAGGAAGATCGCAGAGAGTTTGAGGCCACCCTGAGACAACATAGTGAATTCCAGGTCAGTCTGGGGCTACAGTAAAACCCTACCTTGGAAAACCAAAAAAAAAAAAAAAAAAAAAAAAGAATGCCCAATTTCTACCATTATTGAAACTATTAAAAGTTTTAGAAGTTCTGTATAGGGAAGTAATCAAGAATCATGTAATAAAAGAGATTAATACAAATCAGTAAATTATAAAAGTATTTAGAAAATCCAAGACATAATGTTAAAAGGTAATTCAGGGATGGAGAGATTTTTAGTGGCAGGAGACCCTGACATGCCCATACTCACTCACTCTCTCTCTCTCTCTAATAAAGAAATGTTTTGTGGGGTTTTTTAATCTTTTTAGTTTTTCAAGGTAAGGTCTCATCTCAGGGTGGCCTTGAGCTCACAGAGATCCTCCTACCTCTGCCTCCCAAATCCTGGGATTAAAGAAATAAAATAGCCGGGCGTGGTGGCGCACGCCTTTAATCCCAGCACTCGGGAGGCAGAGGTAGGAGGATTGCCGTGAGTTCGAGGCCACCCTGATACTCCATAGTGAATTCCAGGTCAGCCTGAGCTAGAGTGAGACCCTACCTTGAAAAAACCAAAAAAAAAAAAGAAATAAAATATTTTTAAAAACTGCAATTCCAGGGCTGGAAAGATTGCTTAGTGGTTAAGGAGCTTGTCTGTGAAGCCTAAGGACCCAGGTTCAAGTCCCCAGTACCCACATAAGCCAGATGCACAAGGTGGTGCATGCATCTGGACTTTGTTTATGGTGGTTAGAGGGTCCTAGTGTGCCCATTCTCTCTCTCTCTCTCTCTCTCTCTCTCTCTCACACACACACACACACACACACACACAAATAAAATATTTAAAAAAAAAACTAATTCTAACAGAACTCTGAAAGGTGACATAAGAACAGATAAAAATCAGTATATAACATACAACTATCCTGTGACCTGCCAATTACACAGAAAAATAAAATCATTTCTAAAAAGACCTGCAAGAATATCAAACAGTACTCAAATGCTCATCAATAGGTTAGCAGACAAAATGTGATGAATTCATACAGTGGAGTACTCAGCAATAACAAGGAATAAATACTGAGGTGAACACAGTAACAGCTAAGAAAACGTGAGTAAAAGAAGCCAGAACAAAAGAGCAGATAGGACTAGAGAGATGGCTTAGCAGTTTAGGTCCTTGCTTGCAAAGGCTGACATCCCAGAAGCACAAAGAGGTGCATGCATCTGGACTTTGTTTGCTGTGGTAAGAGGCCCTGAGTGTACCTATTCTCTCTCTCTCTCCTTCTCCTTGAAAATAAATAATTTTTAAAAAGGGGGGGTATATAATGTATTGAAGAATAGGAGACAGAAATTAGCTAGGCAGTTTAGAGTAACAGGACCCTCGAAGTGACTATATGTGGGAAGTCTCTCTGAGTCTGAAAAGAGAATCTGGCTTTTCACTTACTTCTTTCTTTTCTGGGTAACTAAGATTGAGCCAGAATTACCCCTTCCAAGGACAGCACATCCTTTCCTGGAGAATTAAAATCCCTGGGAAGATTACCTCTCTCCCAGGAACCTGACCCCTTAGCTAGAAACCTTGTTTTTCTTTTTCTTTTTTTTTTAATTTTTTTTGTTATTTTTATTTATTTATTTGAAAGTGACAGAGAGAGAAAGAGGCAGATAGAGAGAGAGAGTGTGAGTGAGAGAGAGAGAATGGGCGCGCCAGGGCCTCCAGCCACTGCAAACAAACTCCAGATGCGTGTACCCCCTTGTGCAACTGACTAACGTGGGTCCTGGGGAATCGAGCCTCGAACCAGGGTCCTTAGGCTTCACAGGCAAGCGCTTAACCGCTAAGCCATCTCTCCTGCCCTGTTTTTATTTTTCTAAAGGAATTTGCCTCCCCATAAGAATTCAAACCAGAGTCACCAGGTGAATTCTCCTCCTCCATGGAAACTCCCACCTGTCCCACAAAGATTCCCTCCCTTCAACCAAGTTCTAATAAACTCTATTCTAAAATTAGCCCTCCTATGCTCCGTGAAATTCATCTCTTGAATTCTGAAGAAAAGAACCCAAAAAGGCCACATCGTTCTAGCACCTTAGTCCTGAGTTACTGCCCACCTAATAGCTGAGATAAGGCTCCATCACGCTGAAAGACGATACCCCAAAGTTTCTGTATCAGTGTGATTTGATTTATATGAAAATCTAGAATAAGAAATGCTAATCTGTATAACCTCATTAGAAAAACAGGCAAATCTGAAACAAAAGGTAAATTAATGGTTGCCTGGGGATGAGGGTAAAGAAGGGAGCAGGAATTAGCACAGACAGGAGGGATCACAGGAGAATGAAGCGCTCTAAATCTCATTTATGGTTCTAGTTGTGCTATTCAATTTGTAACAATGTTCTGAAAATAGGTGATTTAATGACATATAAAATATATGGTCATAGCATTTTTTAAATTGCTTTAACTTTTATTGATTTATTTGAGAGAGAGATACAGAAATAGGCAGGTAGAGAGAGAGAGAGAGAATGGGTGTGCCAGGGCCTCCAGCCACTACAAATGCAAATGAACTCCAGATGCATGCACCCCCTTGTGCATCTGGCTTAAATGGGTCCTGGGGAGGTGAACCTGGGTCCTTTGGCTTTGTAGGCAAGTACCTTAACCACTAAGCCATCTCTGTAAGGTTCAGGAGTGACAGGGACCACAGAGACCACTCTGAGGCAAAGATGGAAGGTTTTATTCGGGGGAAAAAACACGAGCTTTCAGGACTGACTCAAGAGCGGGGCAGTCAGCTTGGGGTTACAGATAGTGGGCCTCATAGAACTCTTCAGTTGGGGGAAGGTGAGGAAGGGAAGGAATTTCTTTGTTGGGGCAGAAAATCTCTGTTCTTAAGTTAGCCATAGGTGACGCCAGAAGTGACCTGGTGAGAGATAGGGGGCAGTAAAAGACCTGGAGCCTTGTTAGGCAGGGGAGGGATAATGGGTCGGCAATGTCTCCAGGAATGTGTCCCCATCCTGCTGTCTGCCCTCCTGCTGTCCTGGGTGACTGCAGTTTGTCCTGACCTAAGAGTCTCTCCAGCCCCATTTTTTTTTTAATTTTTAATTTAATTTTTATTTTTATTAATTTGAAAGAGAGACACAAAGAGGGAGAGAGCGAATGGGCTCACCAGGGCCTTCCGCAGCTGCAAACAAACTCCAGATGTGTGCGCCACCTTGTGCATACAGCTTCTGTGGGCCCTGGGGGATCGAACCTGAGTTCTTTGGCTCTTCAGTCAAGCTCCTGAACCACTAAGTCATCTCTGCAACCCACATTGTATTTGCTCGCTTATTTTTTTCAAGGCAGGGTCTCACTTTAGCCCAGGCTGACCTGAAATTCACTATGTAGTCTCAGGGTGGCCTCAAACTCATGGCAATTCTCCTACCTATGCCTCCCAAGTGCTCGGATTAAAGGCGTGCACCACCACGCCCAGCTGACCCTGTATTTTTTTAAAGGTTAACCAAATAAAATTGAAAGACCTTCCCAATTTATTTTCAAGAATCATTTAAGTACATTAAAATCTTGGTATGTGTTAAAAACACAAGTAGAAGCCGGGTGTAGTGGCGCACACCTTTAATCCCAGCACTCGGGAGGCAGAGGTAGGAGGATCACCGTGAGTTGGAGGCCACCTTGAAACTCCATAGTGAATTCCAGGTCAGTCTGAGTTAGAGTGAGACCCTATCTCGGAAAACCAAAAAAAAAAAAAAAAACAAGGAGAAGAAAAAAACACGAAAATAGAGCTTGTTGAATCTGAAATCCTTTTTAGGATATTCATTCATTTGATTGCTGGAATCCTAGGTATGAAATAGCAATCAAGGTAAATATGATCTACCTTGAATGTAAACACATTCAAAAGAGGAATCATGGTGGGTATAGTGGCCCTGGCCTGTCCTCCCAGCTACTCCTGAGCCCTAGCCTGTCTTCCCAGCTATACCTGAAACTGAGAGACCAGAAAATAAGAAGTTGAAGGTCTATCTGAGCTATAGAGTAAGTAAGTTCAAGACACCTGGGGTCTCAAATTAAAAGTAAAAACAGGAAGCCGGGTATGGTGGCTCACATCTTTAATCCCAGCACTCGGGAGGCAGAGGTAGGAGGATTGCCATGAGTTCGAGGCCACCCTGAAACTACATAGTAAATTCCAAGCCAACCTGGCATGTCCATTCTGTCTGTCTCTCTTCTATCTCTCTCTGCTTGCAAGTAAATAAAAATTAATTTTAAAAAGGGGGGACTGGAGAGATGATTTAGTGGTTAAAGTTTCTTGCTTGCATGCAAAGTCTGATGACCTGAGCTCCATGTAAAGCCAGATGTCCTGACCCACCCATTCCCTTCCTACTTCTCACTCTCTTTGTTTGCAAATAAAGAAATACATTTTTAAAAATAAAAAATAAAATTCCCATTAAGACAATGATTTCAAACATCATGATACTGTAGAACAAAACAGAGAATTTGGAAAAAGAAGTAAATATATGAATATTGCATTTCATAGGGCAGGAAAAAATTATACTAATAGAATTGATTATTCAACTAGAAGAAAATAAGTAAAGCATAATTTCAGAAAACAATGTATAATTTCCAGGCAAAGTTTAACCGAAAAAAATATAATTTAAAAGTTTAGAAGAAAATTGTGTAAAACAGGGAAGTAGGAAGGGAAAAATAGATACTGTTAAAATGAAACTTCCAGAAAAGAATAAATAAATAGATGATGCACCTGGGTTAAAGACTCTAGAAGGCAGATGACTAAACTTCATGATTATGGAGAGTTTAAAATGCCACAGACTAGAGCCAAATTATCCTGGGCTATTTTTAGTCCCTTTGAAAGCCATTCATTGCCCTCCCCTGTGTCTGACTGACCTAACATTCTTGTGACTATCAAAACCTTTAGACGTCCTTTGCTCCACAGACAGACCAAGGCTTTCAAATCCCCACTGAGGAAGGTCCTCATGGGAAAGGTGGCAGAAGAGATGGGATATAAGAGTATAACTTGTTTAAAAATAAAATTTCTTTTTCCTTTTCTCTTTTTGGTTTTTCAAGGTAGTGTCTCACTGACCTGAAATTCACTATATAGTCTCAAGGTGGCCTTGAACGCACAGTAATCCTCCTACCTCTGTGCTGGGATTAAAGCCATGTGCCACCACCATGCCACACATAAAATATTTTTAATGTTTTATTTATTTGACAGAAAGAGAGAGAGAGAGAGAATAGGTGTACCAAGGGCTCCTGTCACTGCAAACAAACTCCAGATACATGTGCCACCATGAGCATCTGGGTTATGTGGGTTCTGGGGAGTTGAACCTACGTCCTTAGGCTTTGCAGGCAAGCACCTTAACTGCTAAGTTATCTCTACAGCCCAACATAATTTTTTGTTTGTTTGTTTGTTTTTGTTTTTGATTTTCGAGGTAGGGTCTTGCTCTAGCCCAGGCTGACCTGGAATTCACTATTTAGTCTCTGGGTGGCCTTGAACTCACGGCAATTTTCCTACCTCTGCTTCCCAAGTGGGATTAAAGGCATGCACCACCATGCCCAGCTACATAAAATATTTTTTTAAAAAAAAACTTTAGATGTATTCTTAACTTACAATTAGTTTCTACCAATTCAAAAGCTGAGCACATATTAAGATAGCATCTGAAGTCTATAGCCATAACCCACCTAGTGGATAAACCCACCAATGAATCTAAAAAGTGTCTAGATTTATGACTTTTGTTCTGTTACTATAAAAGCTTCATCAAATTGTTGTCATACTGGAACATGGAATTTGGGGTAACCTGAATCTGTGTTCTCTGGTCACAACTACTTATATTTGGCTCCAGAATAAATTATCTCTTATTTCCTTTGAGGTGAGAACAACATTTTTATGTTGATAATACCTCTGACTGTTACAGGCATGTTTTGCACACACCTTTAATCCCAGCACTTGAGAGGCATAGGAGGAGGATCACTGTGAGTTCGAGGCCACCTTGAGACTAAAAAGTGAATTCCAGGTCAGCCTGAGCTAGAGTGAAACCCTACCTCAGGAAAAAAAAAAAAAAAAAAAAAAAAAACATAAAGAGAACATTTAAAAACAATACAGAAGGCCAAAGCATTTTGAAGACAAAGTGATATTATAATATCCATAATAGACAAAAGGAAAAACTCCTGTGAATTCATAGGGGAAACAATGAACCTTCCAAAGGGGGGGAGGGATATGATGATGCAGGGTTTTTTTTGTTGTTGTTGTTTTCTTTTGTTTTTTTCTGAAGTAGTGTCTTGCTGTAGTCCAGGCTGACCTGGAATTCACTATGGAGTCTCAGGGTGGCCTCCAACTCACAGCAATCTTCCTACCTCTGCCTCGCCAGTGCTAGCATTAAAGGCATACGCCACCACGCCCAGCAAGTATAAATTTTAAAATAAAAATATAAGAACATCTAAGCCACAAAAATTATATTACTATCCCAGTCGTAGCAGGACTTAAGATAAGCCTTACCGCACCCTTCAGATGGGTGTAAACAAAGTGTCCTGAGGTACCACAGAAGAAGAAAGTACTGACAGCTGTGATAAAGAAAAGCATCAAAATCTTCTTCTTTATAGAAATGCTGTCTATCACACTCCCTAGGACCTTAACATATTTTTTAATTTTTATTTATTTATGAGGGAGAGAGAGAGAATAAGTGTGCCAGGGCCTCTAGCCACTGCAAACTAACTCCAAACACATGCACCACCTTATGTGGCTTATGTGGGTCCTGGGTCCTTCAGCTTTGCAGGCAAGTATCCTAACCTCTAAGCCATCTCTCCAGCCCTATAATATTTTTAAAACATCAGTAAAAGTGTATTTCTATTTCCCGCCACATGCTCATCATGGTGAGGCTGTGGCTCTGAGACCCAAGCTGACAGGTTGCCTTTCCCTGGACACTGTTTAACACTCAAGAACCCACTTCTTTTTGATTGACTGCTTGTTGGCTTGCTTAACCAAATCTGGTTTATTTTTATTTATTTATTTGAGAGTGGCAGACAGAGAGAGAAAGAGGCAGAGAGAGAGAGAATGGGCACGCCAGGGCCTCCACCCACTGCAAACAGACTCCGGACACATGTGCCCCCTTGTGCATCTGGCTTACATGAGTCCTGGGGAATGGAGCCTCAAACCAGGTCCTTAGGCTTCACAGGAAAGTGCTTAAGCGCTAAGCCATCTCTCCAGCCCCTGCTTAACAAATCTTGCTACGTGGCCTAGGCTGACATGGAACTCAATCCTTCTCTCTCAGCCTCCCAAGTACTGGGAATATGGATATGAACTACTACATCCAGCTCGTAATTCATCCTTATTACAGTTCCTCTGAGCTCTGGTGTGAATTTCAGACTCTTGAGGACTATCTGTCCATGTTATAATGGCCTCTTTCTTAAGAGACTTGTCTTTTTTACAGCAAATGCAGGACAGTGCCAACTAATTACCCACTATCAACCTGGTGTGTTGCTTCACATCATTTCAGAATGCAGCTATTAGATCAAGGACCTCATTACAAATAAGTTCCAGGGGCTAGGGAGATGGCTTAGTGGGCAAAACCTTTGCTGCACAAGTTTGAGGATCAGAGTTCAGATTCCCAGCACCCACTTAAATGCCAGGTGGGCATGGTGGCCACCTGTAATCCCAGAACCCAAGAGATGGGTACAGGAGATGACTAGCTTGATTAGCTGAATCAGCAATCTCTGGACTCAAGTGAGAGGTCCTGCCTCAGTAAATAAAGAGGAGGGTGACAGCGGAAGATATTGATATGTCAACCTCTGCACACACATGCACATTCATTCACATAGAAACATATACACACATGCATACACATATTCATATGCAAAAAAAGAGTTCTGGCTAGTGATATAGCTCAGCCAGTAAAACGTTTGCCTCACAGGTCTGAATACCTGAGTTCAATACCTAGCACCCACATAAAAGGCCAGGTATGGTGACATGATGTAATCCCAGCTCAGGGAAGTAGAGACAAGAGAATCGCTGGGGCTCACTAAGCAGACAGCTCAGCCTAATGGGTGAACTCTAGGCCCATGAAAGACCTGTCTCAAAGAAAATGGACAGTGTACTGAGGATGCCACTCAAAGCTGTCTTCTAGCCTCCACACCTCTCTCTCTCTCTCTCTCTCTCCCCCTCATATGCACTCATGTGCCCACAAATACAAACACATACCAACACCATACATGCCTACACATAAACACACAAGTTTTATTTTTCCACAGGCACATCAGTGCACACCTGTGCAGAGGCAGCAGCATTGCTACAAGCTCAGCCCTGAAGCAGAAGCACTGCCAGGAGCTCAAGACAAGCCTGGGCTACGAAGAGAGCTCCAAGCCAACCAGCGTTACCCAGTAAGAGCCTATCTCCAAAAAAGGAGGGAGCTGGAGAGATGGCTTGACAGTGAAGGCATTTGCCTGAGAAACCAAAGGACCAGGTTCAATTCCCCAGAACCCACATAAGACAGATGCACAAGGTGGTGCATGTGTCTGGAGTTCGTTTGCAGGCCCTGGTGCGGTCATCTTCCTCCTGCCCCACCTCTTTCTGTCTCCCTCTCGCTCTCAAATAAAATAAATTAATTAATTAAAAATTTAAAAATCTCCCAACTAAAAAAAAAGTCCAGACCAGACGGATAGATGGATTCCCAGGCAAATTTTACCAGACCTTCATGGAAGAGCTAACACCAGTGCTTCTCAAACTTTTCTATTAAAATAGAAAAGGAATGAAATCTACCAAACTCCTATGAAGCCAGCATCACCCTGATACCAAAACCAGACAAAGACAGAACAAAAAAAGAAAACTACAGACCAATCTCCCTTATGAACATAGACACAAAAATTCCCAAGATATTGGCAAAAAGAATACAAGAATATATCAAAAAGATCATTCACCCTGACCAAGTAGACTTTATTCCAGAGATGCAGGAGTTGTTCAACATACCCAAATCAATAAATGTAATACACTATGTAAGTGGACTGAAGGACAAAAATCACATGATCATCTCAATAGATGCAGAAGAGGCATTTGTCAAAATCCAACATCCCTTCATGATAACAGGCCTACATAAACTGGGAATTGAACGAACATATCTCAACATAATAAAGGCTATTTCTGACAAGCCTACAGCCAACATAACTTGAAACTTTTCCATTAAACTAAGGAACAAGACAAGGGTGCCCACTGTCCCCACTTTTATTTAATATAGTACTGGAAGTTTTAGCTATAACAATAAGGCAAGAGACACAAATAAAAGGAATACAAATAGGGAAGGAAGAGATCAAATTATCATTATTTGCAGATGATATGATTCTATACATAAAGGACCTTAAAGACTCTACCAGCAAACTGTTAGAGCTGATAAACACTTTTAGCAACATAGCAGGATAAAAATAAACAAACAGAAATCAGTAGCTTTCCTACATACTAACAACAGACATTCTGAGGATGAAATTGGGGAATCACTTCCATTCACAATTGCCTCAAAAATAAATAAATAAAGTACCTTGGAATAATCCTAACCAAGGAAGTGAAGTATCTCTACAATGAAAACTTTAAAACACTCAAGCGAGAAACTTCAGAAGACACTAGGAAATGCAAAGATATCCCATTCTTGGATTGGAAATATAAATATTGTAAAAATGTCAATCTTACCAAAAGCAATCTACACATTTAATGCAGCCCTCATTAAAATTCCAATGGCATTCTTCACAGAAATACAAAACAACAATCCTAAAATTCATTTTGGAAGCACAAAAATCCTCAAATATCCAAAACAATTTTGAGCAACAAAAATAAGGCTGGTGGTATCACCATGCCTGATTTTAACCTGTATTACATAGCCATAGTAACAAAAACAGCATTGTACTGGCACAAAAAAAAACAGACACATAGATCAATGGAACAGAATAGAGAACCCAGATGTTTATCCAGGCAGCTACAACACCTGATCTTTGACAAAATTGCCATAAATACTCATTGGAGGAGGTCATGAGCCCTAGTGGTGTAACGCCTGCTGGTATCTGGCTAAATGTACATACTTTGCTCACCAAACTGCCCCGTAAGCACTTTTCTTAATGATCATGACCATATATTAATGCTACTCTCACTTTTGGTTAGAGAAGCTTCTCTTTTCAGATGGCGGTGACCTCTGGGATGACTCAAAAGGCATCAGTTACATATCTTTACATGTAAGGAGCCTACAGTCTAGTTAACTAAGCAGAAATTAGCAAAATAATTACAGAAATTCAATTTCTGATTATATTTACATCTCTGATAACTCTTAAATTTCTGCTTTCTTTTATTTCATTTCACCTCATTCTCTTGGCATTAAATCCCATTAGGAATTTCTAAACTTCATAACTTACTGAATGCTTAGTCTAGTATATGGACCTTATCTGTCAAACTAAAGTAAGTTACAATCAGGAGTTTAAGATACCCAATAAAGACACAGTAAGACATGATGACAATGCAAAGCATTCAAGAAGACCTTCTGGTAACGGCTGCCATCCAAAAATTACAGTAAGCACTACTATGAAGTGGGAAAAAATACAACCATGATGTCAGTGCTGAAAAAAATAATTGGCCACATTTGCGTGGAGTTAATGGAGCCTGCGTCTCTGGAAGAGTCATATTGATTTCCTTAATGTTCTTTCAACTGTCAGCCCCTTTCATTTGTTATTACAACATGCCGTCTTTCAGTGCAGTAGGACTATTGCCCAGCATTATGAAGAGTAAGGGTCTGGAAAGGGCTTTCAGGCCTAGATATTTTATCATGGTCAAGTAGGGGAGGGCTCAGCAAATAATGTTAAAGATTGGATCTAAATGACTTTTGAGGCATAATTATATTTATATGGTTTTTTACTACATCAGAACTGATAATGGGTAGTATTAGACATTATTATGCCATTACAGCCTCCAGAGACAGAATATAAGGATATTATAATATAGTTAACATAGGTTCAACATATCTTAAAATGCTTTTAAAAGGTTATATCAAGGAGCCGGGTGAGGTGGCGCACCCCTTTAATCCCAGCATTTGGGAGGCAGAGGTAGGAGGATCGTGGTGAGTTCAAGGCCAGCCTGAGACTGCATAGTGAATTCCAGGTCAGCCTGGACTAGACTGAAATCCTACCTTGAAAAATGAGAAGAAAAAAAAAAGTTATATCAGATATTTATAAGAGTTTGGCTTCAAAAAAAAAAAAAAAGGAAATTTAGGTACAGCTTAAATACAATTGAAATTTTTTTCCTCTACCTTCATTTGCCTTAACATTTTTTTTAAATAAGCACTGGCGATTTATTTTATTATTTATCTGAAAGAGAAAAAGATGCAGAGAGAGAATGGGCACTACCAGGGCCTTCAGCTGCTGCAAATGAACTCCAGATGCATGTGCCACCTTGTGCATCTGGCTTATATGGGTCCTAGGGAATCGAACCTAGGTCCTTTGGCTTTGCAGGCAAATGCCTTAGCCACTATGCCGTCTCTCCAGGCCTGCTTTAACTTTTTTTTTTTTTTTTTTCCGAGGTAGTCTCACTCTAGCTCAGGCTGACCTGAAATTCACTATGTAGTCTCAGGGTGGCCTCGAACTCTCAGCAATCCTTCTACCTCTGCCTCCCACCCAAGTGCTGGGATTAAAGGCGAGCACCACCACGCCCAGTCTCTTAACATTTTTTTAAAATATAATTTTCTTTATTTATTTGAGAGAGAAAGAGACAGACAGAAAGAGAGAGAGAGGGAGAGGAACAGAGAATGGGTGCGCCAGGGCTTCCAGCCCTGCAAACAAACTGCAGACACATGCGCCCCCTTGAGCATCTGGCTTACGTGGGTCCTGGGGAACTGAACCAGGGCCCTTTGGCTTTACAGGCAATTGCCTTAACCAGTAAGTCATCTCTCCAGCCTGCTTTAACATTTTTGAGTGCTGAGATTAAAAGTGTACACCACCACAAGGGGGCGCATGCGTCTGGAGTTCGTTTGCAGTGGCTGGAGGCCCTGATACATCCATTCTCGCTCTTATCTATCTGCCTCTTTCTCTCTGTTTCTGTCTGTGTCAAATAAATAAATAAAAATATTTTTTAAAAAAAAGGAAAAAAAAGTGTGCACCACCATGTCCAGCTGCTTTAACTTTTTTTTTTTTTTTTTTTTTTTTTTTTTTGAGGTAGGGTCTTACTCTAGCCCAGGCTGACCTAGAATTCGCTATGCAATCTCAGAGTAGCCTCAAACTCACAGTGATCCTCCTACCTCTGCCTCCGAATTGCTGGGTTTAAAGGTGTGTGCCACCATGCCAGGTTGCTTTACTTTTAACAGAAAGGAAGGAAAGGAAATCATACAGATGAATGTGTGTGTGTATGTATGTGTATGTAAGCAACACAAAAATATTTGTAAATTTAACCAAGATCCTCTGTCTACCTCTGTACCTAAATGTTATTAACCCTACAATGTTGCACAAATGAATGAATAAATATGAAATGTAGGGTCTGGAGAGATGGCTTAACGCTTAAGGCTCTTGTCTGCAAAGCCAAAGGACCCAGGTTTGACTCCCCAGGACCCACACAAATCAGATGCACAAGGGGACGCACACATCTGGAGTTTGTTTGCAGTGACTGGAGGCCCTGGCATGCCCATTCTCTCTCTCTCTCTCTCTACCTGCCTGTTTCTGTATCTCTCTTTCTCTCTCAAATAAATAAAAAAATAAAATTTTTTAAATGTAAAAGAAATCTTTAAAGTGACCTAGATGTTTATTCCAGAGTACAAGGATTAAAAGTAATTTCAGCAGACTTTATATTAAAAAGCTTAACCTTTCTACCCAATTTCCTAGAATATTTATCAAACTCAATATATATATTTTATTTATTTTATTTATTTTATTTTATTTATTTATTTTGGATTTTTCAAGGTAGGGTCTCACTCTAGCCTAGGCTGACCTGACCTGGAATTCATTCTGTAATCTCAGGGTGGCCTTAAACTCATGGCAATCCTTCTACCTCAGCCTCCCAAGTGCTGGGATTAAAGGTGTGCGCCACCAGACCTGGTGAGATTCAATTTTTTTTTTTTATAGATATGCTCCTATTTTTAAGATACATGAAAGCCAGGTGTTATGGTGTATGCCTATAATCCCAGCACCAAGGAGGTTGATGCAGGAGATTGTATTTATGACTTCACAGTGGCTACTACCTGCACAAAACCTGCAGAGTATGAGTGGGGGAAAAAAGAAAGCAAAGGGCTGGAGAGATGATTAGTGATTAAATGCACTTGCATGCATAGCCTGAAAACCCAGGTTCAATTCCCAGTACCCACAACCCACATGAAGCCAGACTCACAACTATTATATATGTATGTGTGTGTGTGTGTGTGTGTGTGTGTGTGTATACATATATATTTTTTTAAAAGAAAAACAATACCTTCTGTAAGGTTCGGGACTGACCAAGACCACAGATACCACTCTGAGGCAAAGATGGAAGCTTTTATTCGGGAAAAACTGCCAGAACTAACACTCAAGAGCAGAGTACAGCCAACTTTGAGATTCCAGATAGTGGGCTTTATACGGCTCTTCAGTTGGGGGAAGGTAAGGAAGGGAAAAGACCTCCTTTGTTCTTTACATTAACCATTTCAAATAGCTAGGGTGTGAGACCAGAAGTGACCAGGTGACCTGGGGGATAAGGGGCAGGAAACTTAGACCTGGGGCATTTTTAGGCAAGGAAGGGATAATGGCTGGGTGGTTTCTTGTGGAATGTGAATAACCTACTTCCTTATGTCTCTGTCACCCTCCTGCTGTCCTTGGTGACTCCATTTTTGGGAGCCTGTCTTGACCTAACACCATCTTTTTTTGGGTGATACAAATAATTTTTATAATTTTAAATGAAAAGAATCATTTTTTAAATGTGCATACATATTTTGTTATGCATATTACAACATTCATAGTATTTTATTTTATTTACTTATTTTTATTAACAACTTCCATGATTGTAAACAATATCCCATGGTAATGCCCTGTATACCCCCACTTTCCCCTTTGAAACTCCATTCTCCATCATGTCCCCTCCCCCTCTCAATCAGTCTCTCTTTTGTTTTGATATCATCATCTTTTCCTCCTCTTAGGATGGTCTTGTGTAGGTAGTGTCAGGCACTGTGAGGTCATGGATATCCAGGCCATTTTGTGTGTGGGGGTAGCACGTTGTAAGGAGTCCTACCCTTCCTTTGGCTCTTACATTCTTTCTGCCCTAACACCATCTTTTTAAAGATGTTTTGACACTTAAAATTTCAGGATTTTCTAAACTTTATTCTTGGTTCTCAGTTGTATTTTTTCTTCCTTTCTTTCCCCTTCCTTCCTTCCTTCCTCTCTTTCTTTCTTTTCTTCTAGATAGGATCTCCAGTAGCTCAGAATGGCCTTAATGTTCAGACCTCTTTGCCTGCACCTCCCAGAGCTGAGATTGCAGGTGTGTTCTACCACTCCTGGCTCAGGTGAAGCTGGGGATTCCACTCGGAGCTCCATGTATGCCAAGCAGGCACTCTACCCACTGAGCCACGTCCCTGGCCCTTGGTTCCCAGATTTTAAAACTGTCAAATGGAGGTGTCCAGTTAGCACAATAGGTATTGCATCAGTCTCATAAAAACTGCCAAATGGGTACTAATTTTAAGATAAAGAAATAGAATCAGGCATATAGCAAATAGTGTCTCACATCAAAAAACACTACATCATAAACAAAATACCTCTTTCATACAAACCTGCCTTTGTGTATGTGTGTAAGTGTTTATGTTATATAAACAATTTTAAAGAACTTTCCCTGACCAGAATTTTCTTGACCGCAAGTAATTTCAAATAATTTGTGTGAGTTTTTTTTTTCTTGTGTGTGTGTGTGTGTGTGTGTGTGTGTGTGTGTTTTGTTGTTGTTGTTATTTGTTTTTTCCGACTTAGGGTCTCTCTCTAGCTCAGGCTGACCTGGAATTCACTATGTAGTCTCAGAGTGGCCTCAAACTCATGGCGATCCTCCTATCTCTGCCTCCCAAGTGCTGGGATTACAGGTGTGCGCCACCATGCCCGCCTGTGAAGAATATTGACTGCTTTAAGGACTATATGACAAGTGAAGGGTTAATGTGTCATGAAACAAGGAGAGGGCTGCAGAAAAAGTGCCTGATAAGAACATCAGGTGTGCAAAGACCCTCCCCCCTCCAAGGTAGAAGGGACAGGGTGGACCTAAACACAAAGATAAACAGACTTGGAAAGAGGAAGGACCCTGTCCCCTTTTATCTTTTCCCTGCTCTCACTAGCTCTTCCTCATGGGGCCCCATCCCCCAGCCCCGTAAAAGCTTCACCCAGCTGCACCTGGCCTCACAGTCTTCATTCCTGGTAGACTGTTGCCCTTCATGTCCTAGTAAAGAACATTCTATGAATGTTAGGTTGGTCTTTTACTCTCATTTTCACCTTGCTGCAATCAACAAGCATTTCCCCCAGGTGAGTCAAATAAGAGTGCTCCTTAACATACATCTGCTTGCAATAGGTGATTAAAAAAAAAAAAAAAAAAAAAAGCTTAGGGCCATCAAAATGACATTTCAAAATGTAAATTTGACTGGTAATTAACAGCTTCAAAAAAAGAGCTGGAGAGATGGTGGTTAAGGTGCTTGCCTGAAAAACCAAAGGTGCCAGATTCAACTCCCCAGGACCCATGTAAGCCAGATGTACAAAGTGGCACATGTGTCTGGAGTTTGTTTGCAGGGTATGGAGGTCCTAGTGTGCTCATTCTCTCACAATCTGCCTATCTCTCCCTCTCTCTGTCTCTCTCTCAAATAAATAAATAAAAATAAAATAGAAAAAAAAAAAAAGAGAGAATCTGAGCTCCAATGACTCACAACAAAAGGAACTGAAGGGCTGGGGAGGTGGCTTAGCAGTGAGGGCACTTGCCTGCAAGGCCTAAGGACCCAGGTTGGACTCTTCAGAACCCACGTAAGCCAGATGTACAAGGTGAAATGTGCACAAGGGGGCCAAGCATCTGGAGTTCAATTGCAGTGGCTAGAGGCCCTGGCATGCCAATTCCTTTCCACCCTCTCTCTCTCATAAAATAAAAATAATAGGGCTGGAGAAATGACTTAGTGGTTAAGGCACTTGTCTGCAAAGCCCAAGGACCCAGTTTCAATTTCCCAAGACCCGTGTAAGCCAGATACACAAGGTGGTGCATGTGTCTGGAGTAAGTTTGCAGTGGCTGGAGGCCCTGGTGCACCCATTCTCTCTCTCTCTCTCTCTCACTCTCATAAATAAATAAATAAATAAAATATTTTTTTAATAAAATTAAAAATTTTTAAATGAACTGAAATTTTAAAGGAAATGATCTTGGTTTCCATCCAAGTTTCATCAAAATGCTGTTCAAAGGTTCTCCTAGAGTGCCATCTTGAGCCAATATTAAACTGATTTTGCTTTCTTTCTTTTCAACTGCCGTTAGCATATCATTAGATCTCAGCAACATGAGAACTGGAAACCTGAGCCCAGCTAGAGCTGCCTTGTCTGTGTCTCTATTAACTCCCTCAGGAAGGGGAGTGAGCCACGCTGAAGAGCACAGGATATGGCAGTATGAGTGAGACACTGTCCTGGCATTGAGAGAGCTGCTTGCCTGCTGCCTTAACACTGCATACAAAACCCCTGACAGAGCAATCATTTTAAAAAATATTATTTATTTGAGAAAGAGAGAGAATGGGCATACCAGGACCTCTTGCCACTGCAAACAAACTCCAGACACATTGTGTATCTCTAGCCTTGTGTAGGTACTGGGGAGTCAAACCCTAGCCAGCAGACTTTGGAACCAAGTGTCTTTAAGCACTGAATCATCTCCCTAGCCCAGGAGCAACCATTTTTTAAGTGCAACTTTATTGTAGGAAAGCCCAAATCTGGTATTGTCTCTTTCCAAATGTCTGATAATCCACTTCTGTCAGACTGACAGAAGCTGCTATTTTATTTTCAGCAGTTGGAACAGACCTCAAGAGCACAGTTCTCATCCAATGTGCAGTAGCAGCAGGACCTGTTTCAAGACCAGGTGTTATTTATCCAGCCGGACTCAAAACTCATCATGCAACATCCTTTCTTTAGTGAGGATGGCCTGTAGGATTGCTAGATGTTTCCAGGGAGGCTGGAACCACTGAAAAGTCTTCACACATCTCACAGTAACAGCTCATGTAAATGATGCTTCTAGAGACATCTTAAAGGTAGAGAAAACTTTGTTTTTATGTCACTGTTAGAAAACCCACTTCATATAGTGAGTAAATCTTAACAATTACTGCTCCCAATATTGCTTACTTTGTCCTAATGTTGCTGAAATATTAAAATAAGGCTTTCTTGGGGTAGAGTGGTACAGTACTTGCCTAGCATGCTCAAGGCCCTGTGTTTGATCTCTAGCTCTGGAAAAAGAAATGCTAAAACAAGACATTCCTTTATATTTATCTCAGGGATTTTGAAGTACGTGAAAATGTACACACAAAGAAAATAAGCTGCTGCTTGGCTATAGACATATATATTACAAATATGTTATGTATGTGTGTATATATGTGTGTCGCTGTGCTATAGCAACAATCACAATCTCTATGCATTGTTTATAAAAACTTGTTTTTCTTTGCAGCTAACATTTCTTACTGAAAAGACATACTAAAGATGATACCTTGTCGGGCATGGTGGTGCCTGCCTTTAATCCCAGCACTTGGGAGGCAGAGGTACAAGGATTGCCAAGGCAGAGGTACGAGTTGAGGACCACCCTGAGACTACATAGTGAATTCCAGGTCAGCCTGGGTTACAGAGAAACCCTTGGGGGGGGGGGGGAGACTTGACTTTGAAATGCTCTTATCTATACTTACCTGGCAGGGGAGATATGCAGAGACATTTAGCTCACCCATAACTGTGGGCTAACTCCACAATGCATGACCCGTATACCTCAATAAGGAGGGGCCAAGGGAAGGGGTTAGGTCATGGATGAGCCTAATAATGGAACCAAACTGACTGTAAAAAAAATAAAATAAAATAAAAAAATAAAAATGAAAAAAAAAAGAAATGCTCTTATCTCAGTGGAGAAGAGAGCTATGTTCCTAAAACAATGAATTCTTAAACTAAATACCATAATAAAAAAATAGCTAAAATCCTAAGCCCACTAAGGTTAAATTTAAGTATCCAGAGCAAGACAGCTGAAATTTTCCTTTTTGCATATCAGTTAGATTCAGTCTCTCTACTACTCACAGATGGTTACTCCAGGGATGGATGCCTCTCAGTAACAGTTGGAAATGCCCTTGGGTAGTAACAGTGTAAATGATGGCTATGCCTTTGAAACCATGCTGGGAGGCTGTCAGTGGCTGATGAGGTGCTGTGGGCAAAGAGCACACTTCCTTTTAGGGCTGTATTTGCATTCTGGACTAACAATGTATATGTTACAAATATGTTATATATGTGTATATATGTTACTATACTATGGTAACAATCAGAATCTGTTCATTGCATAAAAACTTGTTTTTCTTTGCAGTTAATATTTTTTTACTGAAAACATATACTAAAGATGATACTATTTATTTATTTGCAAGCAGAGAAAGAGAGAGGAGACAGAGAATGAGCACACCAGGACCTCCAGCCTCCGCAAATGAACTCCAGACATATATATGCACCACTTTGTGCATCTGGCTTTACATGGGTCCTGGGGAATTGAACTCAGGTCCTTAGGCTTTGCAGGCAAAATCCCTTAACCACTGAGCCATCTCTCCAGCCCTAAAGATGATAATGTGGAGTAAAATGTGTGAATCATAGTGAGAAAATTTAGGGTTAGCAGTAACTGAAAGTTGTTGTAATAGGAGAATATCCTTGAGCCTATAAGGGAGAATACAGCTCTTCCTTATCTCTCTTTCCCCAAGGGAATCCTCACAGCCTCTACCTTTCTGGAGGCCAGAAATGTCAGAAGGTGGCTCCCCTTCCTAGAAGAGTACCTCCTTCCAAGATAGAATTACTCATGGGACCTCCTGACCCAATGGAAGCCCATCTGACTCCAATGGGGCATTGTTCCCTTTGCTGGAAACCTGGCCAAGCATCCCTGGTATGGGGGCTCAAGTGACCAGTTTAGCAGCCCCCATATAGTACATTCCCATAAACACCCCACCAGAAGGCTGATTTTCCCGCTTGTATCCTCTTCCACTTGGGAGCTTCCTGCTCTACTTTCCTTAATGAGGTTCTTCCCATCTCTGGGGATCCTCACCTAATGAAGGATGATAGGAGAGAGCTAGCTTTTGTTTTGCTTTGGTTTGGTTTTTCAAGGGTCTCACTCTGGCCCAGGCTGACCTGGAATTCACTAAGAAGTCTCAGGGTGACCTCGAACTCACAGTGATCCTCCTACCTCTGCTTCCCGAGTGCTGGGATTAAATTAGGCATGCGCCACCACGCCTGGCTGACAGCTAGCTTTTTTTAGGCAGTTTCAGTTAGGGACTGAGGCTCAAGGAGATCCATGAGATGCCATCCCACATGCCACCACAAAAATGGAACTGTGTCTGATGGAGACTGATCTAGAGTTCCCCCTGCTACCCAGTCGAGCAGGCTACCTATACAGACAGCCCTAGATGGGCTGACCCAGGGATTTGCCCTTAATCTACCAACCAATCAGGTCTTACCCTTGCCTACAAAGGTTCCTGTCTTCTTCCTGTAGGGAACTTCACCCTGCTCCACTCTGCTCTGCTTCTCTGCTGGGCCTGCCTACCTCTCTTCACTAGGGCCACAAAGCCACAAGAGTCTGGCTCCCTTGCCCTCCCCACCGCCGGGTGGGGAAGAGCATAAAGCTGTTTCTTGGTCCGGGGGAACTTTTCTGCATGTCTCTGCTTTATAGTTTGGGGTAACCTCTCACGGTGATTACATCCATGATTTTCCTCTGGTTTCTGAATCTACCATGTGCATATTTTTCTTACACTCCAGATCTACCACACGGATGCCCTCACTGACTCTAGGCTTGTTACCTATGTAATTTCATTAAACCCAGGTAACCATAAGTCTAATTCTCTTCATTACTCATTTCTCCTCTAAGTCTCTTGGTCTCTGCTTTGGTATTTGCCCTCTCATTCCTCCCTTAAGCCTTACCATTTGAACTCTTAACTTCTCTAAAAACACATGGCAGATGTTTATGCCAGTTTCTCCTAAATTTCCCTACACAAGCTCCTAGATTCTACTCTCCACGTGCCAGCAGCTTTACTCCAATTTCTCTTTAAAAGTCAGTTTCTTGGGCTGGAGGGACGGCTTAGTGGTTAAGGTGTTTGCCTGCGAAGCCAAGGGATCCAGGTTCAATTCCCCAGGACCCACGTTAGCCAGATGCACGCATTTGGAGTTCATTTGCAGTGGCTGGAGGCCCTGGCATGTCCATTCTCTCCCTCTCCCTCTTTCTCCCTCTCTCTCTCCCTCCCTCCCTCCCTCTTTTTCTGTCAAATAAATAAATAAAAATTAAAAGATTTTAAAAGTCAGTTTCTCTTAAGTCCACAGGCTTTCAGTTCTACTCCCCCAAAACCTCAAATTCTCTTAAACAAACCTCATAAAATAGGCAGTGTTTCCACATGATAGCATGTTTCCTAAACCCCACAATTTGTGATTTCCCCCTAAATAAACTTAATAATTGATAATCTATCTTCTTGAGTCCATTTTTGTCAATTATTTGTTAAAGGTAGGACAGAACCCAAAACCTGGGTTCCAGGTCAGCCTGGGCTGGAATGAGAACTCACCTGAGTGGGGGAAAGAACAAGAACAGGAAAACCACTGACTCAGTGGAGGTTTTGTGAGACCTCCCAGCACCCTAACTTCTAGACTACATCCCAAACAAGAGCCCAGAAAGGCTATGTCATTCTCAAAGACACCCCAGATTTCCCTATCAAGAGGAAAACCTGACTGGTGACAGGACGAAATAGGAGACACACCCACAGTACAGCAGTACAGCTATGATTAAGTGTATGTCAAGCAGGAAAGCATAGGGAACAGCTTAGTAACCCGGGACACCATGTGACTAAAGCAGCAAACACTTTTCCTAGCAATGCACCTAGCAACCTAGCACCCATTATACCCATTTCAAACAATGAAAAAAGCTTCTCCCTAGAAACCTGTAGGAATACCCCTTTTATTGTCAGTTTCTACTCAGATGTGCCAAGATATATCTGGAATGGGAAGACAGCAGAGTCTGGATAGGTTTTGGGTGTGTGCACAGTGTTGTAGTCAGCTCCACATCGCTGGGACAAACTTCCAAACAGACACAAGATCAAGCTTACGGATCCAGAAGTTCCATCAACGGTGGAAGAAGCTACTTACCTGCATGCATCCAAACAGAGAAACCACTGCAGTGAGCAATCACCAAAAGCAGCAAGCACAAAACCCACCAGAGCTCAGACTACTCTCTCCACCTCTGATTGGAATTCAGACCGGCCGCAGTGACACACCTCTCTGTAGGAGGAGTCTGCGTGCTAGGGCTAAAACTGCAAACTCAATTTTAATAAAACACCTGAGTCTACGGAGTCATACACTCAAACTACTACATGCAGTAAAGCAAATTGTGCTTCTTAAGTAAACTTTCAGAGAGAATCCCCTATTTACTATCTTATGCCTATGCATAACTGGGTGTACATAAGATTAAAATACAAAGTATCAAGGTGGAGAGATGGCTCAGTGGTTAAGTCCTTGCTTGCAAAGCCTAATTGCCTGGGTTGGAGACCCTAGTACCCACATAAAGCCAGATGTACAAAGTGGTACATTTGTCTAGAGTTTGTTTACAGTAGCAGGAGGCCCTGGCAATTCCATACATTCTCATTCTCTCTCCTCTCCGACAAATAAATTAATATTTTTTTAAAAAATCAGAAGCATCATGGGAAGGGACATGCATAAGGCTATATAAATAAGCCTGTCAGTCAAACCACAGAACCATCCAAACTGCACCAACCTCAGCTTCTCCCTTCTCCTAGACCTCATAAAAAGAAGCCCCAAACAGTAACCTGCTGCTCAAAGATTCAACTGCTCTCTTTTAAGTATATCCCCTCTTCAGAGGTTTATGTTTTTGTACCTTTTCTTTACTCTTTAATAAGTTTATTGCCGCTTGACTTTCTATGTGTATCTTTTCCAATTCTTTGAATAAGACACCAAGAACCAGGAATGGACCACTGGTAACTTATGTGTGATGGTTTGGATTAGTGACACCCCCCACACACACAAAAAAAAAGGCTCATGTGTCAAGATGCTCCCCTGCTCATGGTACAATTGCAAAATGGTGGAACCATTAGGAAGTGGAACATAGTGGAAGGAAATTCAGTTATTGGGTCATACTTCTGAGGAGATATTGGGATCCTGGCCCCTTCCTGTCATTTTTCCTCTCTTAAGCACCATGAGGTGAGCAGATTACTCTACCATGTGCTACAATCACGATATTCTGCCATCAACAGGCCCACAAGCACTCTGGGGTCAAGCAACAATGGCCTGAAACTTCCAAAACCACAAACCAATATAAACCTTTTCTTATGTTTTAAGTTATTTATCTCGGGAATTTGTTATATTAATAGAAATCTGACGAATACAATGTGATTAAGTTGATTTGGAGTACCAGGCTTTGTTAAACTCTGCACAAACAATGAAGTCTTTTTTCTTTTTCTTGAGACAAGGACCATGCAGTCCAGGCTAGCCTTGATGTCATAAGAATGACCTTGAAGCGGGACATGGTGGTGCACGCCTTTAATCCCAACACTTGGGAGGTGGAGGTAGGAGGATCGCCATGAGTTCAAGGCCACCCTGAGACTACATAGTGAATTCCAAGTCAGCTACAGTGAGATGCTACCTTGAAAAACCAAAAAAAGGGGGGGGCTGGAGAGATTGGCTTAGCGGTTAAGCACTTGCCTGTGAAGCCTAAGGACCCCGGTTTGAGGCTCAACTCCCCCAGGACCCACGTTAGCCAGATGCACAAGGGGGTGCACATGTCTGGAGTTCATTTGCAGTGGCTGAAGGCCCTGGCACGCCCATCTCTATCTATCTCTATCTGTCTCTCTCTCTGCCTGTCTGTCACTCTCAAAATAAATAAATAAATAATTTTTTTTAAAAAAAGGAAAAAAAAGAATGATACTTTCAATAAGAACTATTACAGTTAGCTTCACATTTCTGGCAGAAACAAACCCAACCCAGGCCAGCTTGTGGGACGAAAGAGTTTCTTTTGGCTTACACACTTGAGGGGAAGCTCCATGATGGCAGGAAAAACCAATGGCATGAACAGAGGTGGATATCACCTTCTGGCCAACATCAGATAGACAACAGCAACAGGAGAGTATGCCAAACACTGGCAAAGGGAAGCTGGCTATAATACCCATAAATCCACCCCTAACAATACACTGCCTCCAGGAAGGTCCAATTCCCACATTGCCACCAGATGGGGACCTAGCATTCATAGCACATAAGTTTATGGGAGACACCTGAATCAAACTACAGGCACTTTTTTCAAGAACCAGAAAAAAGATTAATTTACCTAAAATGATTAGAGAATGATGTAAAACTCAGACATGAAATGAAGACTATAATGTGCCTTTTTTGTGGAAAAAGAGACTATGCCATAAACAGCAATAAGCCATTACTAGTGTGAAAAATTAGTTAACTATTACTTTCACCAAAGAAATTTTATGTTGACATATTTCAATAGAGTTCCAATCAGTCATTTTTTTCCTTACCTACAAGCAAATATTAATCCTCATTTTAAGTGAATTCATTTTGTTTGACTTCTTTCTGCATGTCAGCTGTTATCAAGTAACAACATGGATTAAATTTTAGGCCCTCCCATTATGCCACAAATTTAATATGTTAGATTTAACTGTGCAGAATTCCCATATTCTATTGTTTTTGAACTACAAGACAGCCATTTTAGGTGATGAATCCTAACATGGGATCTCCAAGTCTATACTGTGCACTCCTGCTTAGGAGTGCACCACTGTGTAAAACCTTATGAAAAGACCTGTTTTCCATTCTAATGTTCCCCCCTGTTGAAAAGGAATCTTCCATCTCCTTTTCTGTTCAACAAAATATAAAACATTGATGATGTGTACCTTTATTTATTTATTTATGAGAAAGGGAGAGGAAGAAGCAGACAGAGAGAGAGAATGGGTGTGCCAAGGCCTCCAGCCACTGCAAAGGAACTCCAGATCATGTGCCCCCTTGTGCAACTGGCTTATGTGGGTACTGGGGAATCAAACCTGGGTCCTTAGTTTTCACAGGCAAGTGCCTTAACCACCAAGACATCTCTTCAGCCCTGTACCTGTTTTGGTACTAGACTATGGTTTAGTTCATGCAGTCAACAGGCATTTGGGGATCCCCTGTGTTGCTAAGCCTTAGGTAGAGATAAAAACAAAATAAGACAACGATTACCAATTACAAAGATAAAAAAGGTAAGCAAAATAGTATGCCCACAATACAGTGGCTAGTGTTATTCAGAAACTATAACCAGAGGAAAGGCCACTAAGTCAAAGTTCTCAGTAGGCATTAGACGTATAGCATTTAAGGCTGGATAGATGGGTCAGAGGCTAAAGGCACTTGCTTGCAAAGCCTAATGGCCTGGGTTCAATTCCCCAGTACCCATGTAAAGCCATATGCACAAAGTGGCACATGCATCTGGAGTTCATTTGCAGTGGCAGGAAGTCCTGGAGTGCCTCTCTCTCACTTGCTCTCTTGCTCTTTCTCTCCCCTCCTCAGTTTCTCTGTCTGTCTGTCTCTCTCTCTCTCTCTCTCAAAGAAATAATTGATTTTTTTGGGGGGGGGCTGGTTTTTTCGAGGTAGGGTTTCACCCTAGTCCAAGCTGACCTGGAAATCACTATGTAGTCTCATGGTGACCTTGAACTCATGGTGATCCTCCTCCTCTGCCTCCTGGGTGCTGGGATTAAAGGTATGCACCACCATGCCTGGCAGAAATAAAATATTTTTAATCTTTTTTTAATTTGCAAGCAGAGAGTGAGGCAGGGATAGAGAATGGGCATGCCAGGATCTCTAGTCACTGCAAACTAACACCATGAGCCATTTTGTGTAGCTGGCTTTAGTTGGGTACTGGGGACATCAAACCTGGGTCATTAGGCTTTGTAGGCAAACACCTAAACCACTGTGTCATCTCTATAGCCCAAAATATTTTTTGAAAAAGTATAAGCTGGAGCCAGGTGTGGTGGCACACACCTTTAATCCCAGCACTCGGGAGGCAGAGGTAGGAGGATCGCCTATGAGTTTGAGCCCACCCTGAGATTACATAGTGAATTCCAGGTCAGCCTGAGCCCCCCACCCCCCGCTCCTGCCAAAAAAAAAGCATAAACTGGGCATGGTGGAGCATGCCTTTAACCCCGCACTCGGGAGGCAGAAGTAGGAGGATCACTGTGAATTTGAGGGCAGCGTGGGAGTAGAGTAAGTTTCAGGTCAGCCTGAACTACAGTGAGACCCTATCTAAAAAAAAAAAAATGTATAAGATTTCATTTTTACCATATTCTTATAATTTTTAGCTTAATAAACACAACATGATTCAAAAGCAAATATCAGGACAAAAATCAGAAACAAATTATTAATAAGCTATATAACAAGGTTCTGAATAATTTTCTTCTACTAATTTTAAGTTAGTATCTTACAAAACAAATATAGCAACAGTTAAATAAGTCTAGTTTCCATTTTAAGACTCCATGTTCAATTGGCAGATGGAGTACCTTATGTTCACAGGAGGAAAGCCAAGTGCTTAGAAAAGATAGCCACTAAACCAGGCGCGGTGGCTCACACCCTTAATCCCAGCACTTGGGCAGCAGGGGTAGGAGGACTGCTGTGAGTTCAAGTCCACCCTGAGACTACAGAGTGAATTCCAGGTCAGCCTGGGCTACAGTGAGACCCTACCTCAAAAGAAAAAGAAAGAAAGAAAGAAAAGAAAAGGTAGCTACTCAGCACATGTAAAGGAGCTCTTCATTACTGTCCCCTCAGAAGGTTAATATATGGCCAAATATAAGAGACTTCTAAAGCATTAGGAAGTATTCAGTGTAATATTCCCCAGTGTACTTTACTTCCTGGCTGAAGGAAACATGGAAGTTCTGAGGAAGATTTCAATTACATTGAAAAACTGAGCTTCCAATCAGACTTTGAGGCAATATATTTCCTCTGGTATGTGGCATGTTGTTGGTGCAGTTATTAATGTCCTTTTTGTCAATTATGCTTCCATCAGTACCCAAACATGCAGATTCAAATATGTAACATGAACACTGTCAGAGTGGGGAAATATATGTAATATCTTATTCACTCAAAAAAACTAGAGCCCAGAATTTTGCTTTTGGTTTGCAGATATACTCATTCTCATATACACTTAATTAGGTAGTTTGCTTAGAGAACAAACAAAAAAAAATCTTCTCATACTACACCACATTTCTTTTCTCCAAGTACTGGGGATTGAACCTAGGACCTTGCACTTGCAAGGCAAGCACTGTATCACTAGCCCAGCACTTCTTTCAACGGAATCAATGACATGCTGTCTGATATAAAGGCATAGGAGGAACAATCCAACAGAAGAATAATTTTAGGGCCTGGGGAAATGTAAGGCACCCACATAAATGCTGATAGGCACGGTGCCCCACCTATAATCCCAGAGCTTGAGAAGCAGAGACTGGGAATATCCAGGGGCAAGCTGGCTAGGTTAACTGAATAAGTGAATTCTGGGTCCAGTGTAAGACCCTGTCTCATAAGTATGGTGGTGAGTGATGGAAGAAGACATTTAACTTCAATTTCTGGCATTCACAAGCCGACATACACATGTGAACACACACAAATGTGTGCATACCACACACATATTCCACAAATGGCTACATAATGTGAAAGGACATTTTTTAAATCTTATTAATAATTAAAAATGTTTAAATGGGGGGGCTGAAGAGATGGCTCAGTGGTTAAGGTACTTGCCTGAAAAGCCTAACAACACAGGTTTGATTCCCCAGTACCCACGTAAAGCCAGATGTACAAAGTGGCACATGCATCTGGAGCTCATTTGCAGCAGCTAGAGCCCATTCTCTCTCTCTCTCTCCCTCCTGCCTGCTGATAAATAAATAATTAACTAATTAATTAAAATAAATTTCTTTAAGTTTAAATGGTATACCAGGTTTTACCAATTCAATAAGAAAGATGTTTAATGAGAAGATAGCAGATTTCAATTTGCTATGTATTACAGCAATACTAAAGACTACAAGTAAATTCTAACATCTTTCCCAGTTTACATTTCTAATTCTAGGTTGCTTTTTATACATCCTTAAAGTAATAATAGACTTCAGGATCATGCATAAGAAGATTTACAGCAAGAAAAGAGTCATGAAACGCTTCTTGGTAATGGCTTTATTTATTGGCATTTCATGATAAAATTGTACATTTTACCAAGTGGCTAATATTATTCTTATTCTAAATTCCAAGAGTCAAATCTTATGTTCTTGCAGCTGTTTAATACTCAGCCAGGCAGTTAAAATCAAAAGCTTATGAATGTAGTTGTAATTGCCAGAAAGTGAAATCATCATATAGTAAAAGCAGTTACACTCACTTGTGATTTTCCTCTTAGCTCTCTCCTATTCTTTCTCACTGAATTATTTACTCAAAATAGACTGACAGCAATGATGCTAAGCAATAGTACAGGTAAAGTAGAGGCAATGATAAAGAAATAATGGCCATATGTGGTGGTGCACACCTTTAATCCCAGCACCCGGGAGCCTGAGGTAAGGAGAATCACTGTGAGTTCAAGGCCAGCCTGAGATTACATAGTGAATTCCAGGTCAGCCTGAGATAGAGTGAGACCCTACCTCAAAAAAACAAAAAAGGAAAACTCAAAAATGATTTGGAGACCACAAATCAAACACACAACAGCTAGGGATAAGGCTCAATTGATAAAGTGCTTGCCCAGCACGCACAAAGCCCTGGGTTCATCTCCAACACCACATAAAACTTGTGTGGTGATACATGCATGTCATCACAGCCCACAAAAGTAGAGGCAGAAGGATTAGAAGTTCAAAGTCATCCTGAGTTACACAGTGAATTCAAGGCCATTTTGGGCTATCTGAGACTCCATCCCAACCTCAAAAACAAAAAAAAAGAAAAACTGTTTAATTTTTTATAACAAAGAATACAGGGTGGTGGTGGCACACACCTTTAATCCTACTACTCAGGAGGCTGAGGTAGGAGTATCCCCGTGAGTTCAGGCCAGCCTGAAACTAATTCCAATCAGCCTGGGCTAGAGCAAGACCCTACCTCAAAAAAACAAAAAATAAATAAATAACACAGAAAGGGCTAGAGAGATAGCACAGTGGTTGAAAGCACTTGCTTACAAAACCTGCTGGCCCAAGGTTTGATTTCTCAATACCCACATAAATGGAGATGTACAAAGTGGTACATGAATCCATACTTTCTCTCTCTCTCGCTCTCTCTCTCTCTCTTAGAGATAAGTAAATATTTTTGGGTTTTTTTGTTTTGTTTTGTTTTGTTTTGTTTTTGGTGCTGCAAGGTAGGGTCTCACTCTAGCTCAGGCTGACCTGGAATTCACTATGTAATCTCAGGGTGGCCTCAAATTCTCAGCAATCCTCCTACCTCTGCCTCCCAAATGCTGGGATTAAAAGTGTGTACCACCACACCCAGTTTATTATCTTATTTTTAATTGGCATATAGATACATATATTTATGAAATAAATATATTTTGATAAATTATTATGAAATGACTAAATCAAGCTGATGAACATGCACATTGTACCTCACAAATGTTTCTTTTGGTAGGATAAAAACCTTAAAAATCTACCCTCTGACCAATTTTTTTTTTTTTTTTTTTTTTTTTTTTTACTTTTTCAAGGTAGGGTCTCACTCTAGGCGAAGCTGACCTGAAATTCACTATGTAGTCTCAGGGTGGCCTTGAACTCACAGTGATCCTCCTTACCTCGGCCTCCAGAGTTCTGGGACTAAAGGTGTATGCCACTATGCCTGGCTATGCAAAGTAATAGGCTTCATTATATTCACTGAAAGCAATTTTTAAAAACTGAGACAAGTTTTCAATGTATCATCTAGACTGAGAATGGACCAAACTTGGATATGGACCCATGCTGGCCTTGAAATATCAATTCTCCTGACTCAGCCTCCAGAGTGCTGGGATTGTAGGAATGTGTTGCCATACCCAGCACTCGCTTTCCATCTTGATATGCATTAACCTATTATTAACTACAATCACCACAGTATACAGAGATCTCAAAAGTGTGTTCCTCCTATCTGAAACTTTTTACCTTTAATTTTTTTAATATTTATATTTATCTATTTGCAAGAAGAGATAGAGAGAGAATGGGCATGCCAGAGCCTCTAGCCACTGCAAACCAAGTCCAAATGCATGTGCCACTTTGTACATCTGGCTTTTTGTAGGTATTGGGGAATCAAACCCAGGTCATTAGGCTCTGCAGGCAAATGCTTTAACTGCTGGGCCCTCTCTCCAGCCCTACCTTTTGATTAAAAAATAAATAAATAAATAAATAACAAAAAACTTTAGAGCTGGGCATGGTGGTGCACACCTTTAATCCCAGCACTTAGGAGGCAGAGGAAGGAAGACTGCCTAGAGTTCGAGGCCACCCTGAGAGTACATAGTTAATTCCAGGTCAGTCTAGGCTACAGGGAGACCCTATCTTGAAAAACTAAAACCAAAAAAAAAAAGTAGATGTTCATAAATTTTTGGCCTCCTTACATACTGACCACACCAATCTCTATCATTCCAACTGTAGTACAGGCACTGTCCAAGCAAGCACAAAACACATTCTAAAATATTGTCTTTTTATGCTGGTAATAGCGGCACACAGCTTTAATCCCAACATTCAGGAGGCAGAGGTAAGAGGACTGCCAGAAGTTTGAGACTAGCCTGAGAATAGAGTGAGTTCCAAGTCAGCCTGGACTAGAGTAAGGCCCTACCTCAAAAAAAAAAAAGGGGGGGGGGGAGGCTGGAGAGATAGCTTAACAGTTAAGGTGCTTGCCTGTGAAGCCTAATAACCCATGTCCAACTCTCTAGGTCCCATGTAAGCCAGATGCACGTGACGCAAGTCCACAAGGTCACATATACACACAAGGTGGCACATGCGTCTAGAGTTCGATTACAGTGGATGGAAGCCCTGGCTCACCAATTCTCCCTCTTTCTCTCTCAATCTATCTATCTCTCACTCTCTCATAAGAAAAAAAAAAAAAAAAAGGCCAGTCTGTTGGGCTTGCCTCAAAATAATAAAAAATAAATAAAATACGGTCTTTTTGTAAAATTTCTGCTATGGAAACAAAATGCAGACAAAGGAAGTCAGTAAAGGAGGCGCCCACTGAGGTGCAAGAATAAGCATTAACACTGTTTGGAATATAAGAAAAGGAAAGGGGTTTATCTAAGAATTTTTCACAATCTCAAGAAATAATTTGTCCATTTATTTTCAAGGAAATACAGTACTTCTTGGAAGATGCCAGAGGACCCCCACTGTTAAATCAAGACACAGAAGGAAAATAAAAATAAAAATAATTACTCAGCCTACAATAACATGGCACATAACACAAAGACAGCAGGCAGAGGCCGCTTCAATACAGGGTTTCCTGTAACCGACTTAATTACAGCTCAGCAAGGGAACTGACTACAAAAGAGAGCCACTGAGAGGACAGCTGCTGACAGTCATCCTAAGTATAGACACAGATGGCTCCACAGCTTCTCATGTGGCATAAAACCTTGCAGAAAACTAAAAATGGATACATGCCAACAAGTTTTATGGTACTCGTGTTTTTAAGAAGTTCTGTGTCTACCATATCCTTATCCTTAGAGTCGTTCACCTAGTATTTATTAAGCTTTAACTATGCAAGAGACAAGGGAAAGGTCTATAGTAGCTTCTCCTATAGTTTAGGAACAAGGGCTTTTGTTTTTTTTTTTCCCCACCATATGCACACTCAAAGGTAGTAAAGGAGAGGCCATAAAACCACTGCCTTGAAAATGCAGGCAGTAACAGATAATATTTTCAGAAACAGCACAAATCTAGTAAGAAACCTGGCCTTGGATACAGGGATGGTACATTGAAATCTAATGCAGCAGAAAACAAAGATGACTGGAACAGTTCAAAGCAGTGGCCATAGCAACCACATGGACCACAATACAGACAATTAGGCACCTGAATTATGAAGTGGTGATACAGTTGCCAAGTAGTAGCACTGGGGAAATTTGATCTTGCAAAACAACTTAAATACAATGAGAATTTAACTATAAATTTATTAAAGAAGAACCAAGAGCTAGTGAGATGGCTCAGCAGTTAATGGCACTTGCTTGCAAAAGCCTGCTTACCTAGGTTTGATCCCCCAGTGCCAACAAAAGGAAAGACGAACAAAGTTGCATCTGCATTTGGAATTTGCAATAACAAGGAGTCCTAACATGTTCCCCCTCTTTCTCTCTCTCTCCTTAAATAAATAAATATTTTAAAAAATAATTTTTTTAAAAAAATTGTTTTTAAAGAACCGGGTGGTGGTGCATGCCTTTAATCCCAGCACTTGGGAGGCAGAGGTAGGAGGATCACCATGAGTTCAAGGCCACCCTAAGACTACATGACAACATAGTGAATTCCAGCTCAGCCTGAACTACAGACCCTACCTTGAAAAAAAAAAAAAAAGCCCAGTTGCCAGGTGTGGTAGCGCACGTCTTTAATTCCTTCAGGGAAGCCAAGGTAGGAGGATCACTGTGAGTTCAAGGCCAATCTGACTACATGCACATATACTATATGCCGCACATGTAATTTAGAGTTAATTTACAATCTCCACAGAATGTATATAGATATGGATGTACATATGTAAATACATACATCCATATTAATATTTAGCACTAACAACTCTGTGAATGAGTGGAATGAGTTTACATGCTCAATCTCTTAGAGAACTGCTTGACACATAACCAAGACTACACAATACAAGATATTACTGCTCCATGACAGTATGTTTTCATTGTTGAAAACACAAACTTTGAGGTCATGCTGCTTGGCTCACTAGACAGATAATCTAATGTACCTGGGCTTCAATTTTCTCATCCATAATAAAGGAAATAATAAAAGTAACACCCACTTTTCATATGCTGCTGAGGGCAATGACTCAAGGCACTATGCAGATAGCACAGTACCTAGTATGTGTTATCTATCTATTTTTCAATTGCAATGCTTGGCTTGGTCTCCTACCCAGTAAATGGAGAACTTCAATTCAAACCTAGATTTCATAAAAAGCTTAAGAGTACTTTCTATTAGCAGTCTTGAGAAGCTGAGGAGAGGGACTACATGTGTGAGGCCAACCTGAACACAGGAAGACCTTGTCTTAAAAAAAAAAAAAAGGCAGGCGTGGTGGCGCACACCTTTAATCCCAGCACTCAGGAGGCAGAGGTAGGAGAATCACCGTAAATTAGAGGCCACCCTAAGACTGCATAGTGAATTCCAGGTCAGCCTGGGCTAGACTGAGACCCTACCTCAAAAAACAACAACAACAAAAAAAAAAAAAAAGTAGAGCCAGGCATGGTGGCACATGCCTTTAATCCCAGCAGCCCCCTACCTCAAAAAAAAAACAAGATAAACGGGAAGAAATAATAAATATTAGGGCAGAAATTAATGAAATAGAAGCAACAAAAAAAATACAAGAATCAATGAAAGCCGGGCTTGGTGGCACACGCCGTTAATCCCAGCACTTGGGAGGCAGAAATAGGAGGATCACCATGAGTTCAAGGACACCCTGAGACTACATAGTGAATTCCAGGTTAGCCTGGGCTAGAGTGAGACCCTACCTCGAAAAACCAAAAGGAAAGAAAAGAAAGAATCAATGAAACAAAGAGTTGGTTCTTTGAATAGGTAAACAAGATTGATAAACCCTTAGCAAATCTGACCAAAAGAGAAGAGACACAAATTAATAAAATTAGAGATGAAAAAGGCACTATTACAACAGATATCAAAGAGATTAAGAAAATCATAAGGACATACATCTTGTTTATTGACAACTTCCATGATTGTAAACAATATCCCAAGGTAATTCCCTTCCTCCCTCCCCCCTTCCTACTCTCTATCATATCCCCCCCCCTCAATCAGTCTCTCTTTTATTTTGATGTCATCATCTTTTCCTCCTATTATGATGGCCTTGTGTAGGTAGTGTCAAGTACTGTGAGGTCATGGATATCCAGGCCATTTTGTGTCTGGAAGAGCACACTGTAAGGAGTCCTACCCTTGCTTTGGCTCTTACATTCTTTCTGCCACCTCTTCCGCAATGGACCCTGACCCTTGGAAGGTGTGATAAAGATATTTCAATGCTGAGCACTCCTCTGTCACTTCTTCTCAGCACCACGGTGCCTTCTGAGTCATCCCAAGATCACTGCCATCTGAAATGAGAAGCTTCTCTACCAGAAGTGAGAGTAGCATTAATATGTAGGTATAAACATTAAGAGAAGTGCTTACTGGGCAGTTTGGTGGGCATAGTATATACATTTAGCCAGACAGCAGCAGACGTTACACCCCTAGGGCTCATTACTCCCCCTATTACAGGTTTTCAGGGATGTATTTCCTTCCATGGAGCAGGCCTCTACTACAATTAGAGAGTGGTTGGTTCCCCCATAACAGACATGCCACTATTGCACCTGTTGGCTCATTTGGCTTGTCTGGCCAAATTTAAGGCTTGCAGTGTCCACTGTTGACTATCTTCACTGGTGATTTCTCTCTCTCCCATTGAGCTGCATGCAGCATACCATTTTCCAGCTTTCTGCCAGCTTATTTACATGGAGGAGGTTTTCAGCTCAGCTCCAGCAGGATTTCTCAGTGACCCTGCAGCCCAAGAATGTTCAGTCTTCAGCAATAGGGTCTTACCATGTAGTACTGGTGGAAAACCAAGGGCCTCGGCAATAGCCTGTAATGTTTTGGGAGCATCCTCCCTGGCCAACAACTCAATGCAAGGTATCCCATCCCTGGCCCTGAATTTTCTAGTAATTTTCTAGTAACAATTTATGGCTTCTGAGTTTTCCATTGCATAAGGACATACTTTAAGAACAAATACTCAGGCTGGAGAGACGGCTTAGTGGTTAAAGTGCTTGCCTACAAAGCCTAAGGATGCAGGTTTGATTCTCCAGGTCCCATGTTAGCCAGATGCATATTGTGGCACATGCATCTGGAGTTCATTTGCAGTGGCTAGAGGCCTTGGCATGCTCATTCTCTCTCTCTCTATCCCTCTGTATCTATTGAATAAATAAAACAATTAAAAAAAGAACATATACTCTTCTAAGTTTGAAAATCTGAAAGAAAAGGATGTTTTCCTAGATTTATATGACCTACTAAAACCATTTAAATAGACCTATAACAAGTACAAAGATCCAGATAGTTATAAAAAAAAAAAAAAAAAAAAAACTTCCTACTTAAACAAGTCCAGCCCCAGATGGATTCACTGGTGAATTTTACCAGGCCTACATGGAATAACTAACACCAATGCTTCTCAAACTTTTCCATAAAATAGAAAAGGAAGGAATACTATCAAACTCCTTCTATGAAGCCAGCACCACCCTGATACCAGAGCCAGACAAAGACAGGACAAAAAAAGAAAATTACACACCAATCTCCCTCATGAACATAGATGCAAAAAATCTGAACAAAATATTGACAAACAGAATACAAGAATATATCAGAAAGATTATTCAGCCCGACCAAGTAGGCTTTATCCCAGAGATGCAGGAATGGTTCAACATATACATGTCAATAAATGTAATATACTATATAAATGGACTGAAGGACAAAAATCACATGGTCATCTCAATAGATGCAGAAAAGGCACTTGTCAAAGTCCAACATCCCTTCATGATAACAGGCCTACAGAAACTGGGAATAGAAGGAACATATCTCAACATAGTAAAGGCTACTTATGACAAACCTATAGCCAACATAATACTAGATGGGGAAAAACTTGAAGCTTTTCCACTAAATTAAGGAAAAAGGGTGCCCACTATCCCCACTTTTATTTACTATAGTACTGGAAGTCTTAGCTATAGCAATAAGGCAAGAAACACTCATAAAAGGGATACAAATAGAAAAGGAAGAGATCAAATTACCACTATTTGCAGATGATATGATTCTACACATAAAGGACCCTAAAAACTCTACCAGCAAACTGTTAGAGCTGATAAACACTTTTAGCAATGTAGCAGGATGTAAAATAAAATACACAGGAAACAGTAGCTTTCCTATATGCTAACAACAAACATGTGGAGGATGAAATCAAGGAATCTCTCCCATTCACAATTGCCTCAAAAAAAAAAAAAAAAAAAAAAGCCTTGGAATAAACCTAACCAAGGAAGTGAAGGATCTCTACAATGAAAACTTTAAAACACTCAAGAGAGAAATTGCAGAAGACACTAAAAATGGAAAGACAGCCCATGTTCTTGGATTGGAAGAATCAATATTGTGAAAACATCAATCTTACCAAAAGCAATTTATACATTTAATGTAATCCCCATTAAAATTCCAATGGTATTAATCACAAAAATAGAAAGACAATCCTAAAATTCATTTGGAAGCACAAAAACCTTGAATATCCAAAACAATTTTGAGCAACGAAAACAGCATGGTACTGCCACAAAGACAGACATAGATCAATGGAGTTCTATTCAATGGTAAAGAAAAATGAAATTATGAAATTTGCAGGGAAATGGATGGATCTGGAAAGGATTATACTAAGTGAGGTAACCTAGGCCCAGAAAGCTAAACGTCACATGTTCTCTCTCATATGTGGATCCTAGCTACAAATGTTTAGACTTGAGTGTGAGCTGGAACCAAAAATCAGTAGCAGAGGCCAGAAAGCTAGAAAAAGGCTATAAGGGAGGGAGGAGAGGGAAGGACTTTAGGTGATGGTATCATATATATGTAAGTAGAAGAACAGATTATAGGGAGGGGAATAGCCTATTCAAGGCCAGGGAAGAGACTGAGTAAAAGAAGGGCAGGGGAGGAGGGTCAATCAAAATTCAAAATATTCTGGGCTGGAGAGATGGCTTAGCGGTGAAGCGCTTGCCTGTGAAGCCTAAGGACCCCAGTTCGAGGCTCGACTCCACAGGTCCCACGTTAGCCAGATGCACAAGGGGGTGCATGCGTCTGGAGTTTGTTTGCAGTGGCTGGAGGCCCTGGCGCGCCCATTTTCTCTCTCTCTCTATCTGCCTCTTTCTCTCTCTGTCTGTCGCTCTCAAATAAATAAACAAAAATAACAAAAAAAAGTCAAGATATTCTGAAAGACATATGAAAGCCTACTTTATTGGCAGAAAGAATGTAAGAGCGAAAGGATGGGTATGACTCCTTACAATGCAACTGTCCCAGAGAGAAATTGGCCTCAATATCCACAACCTCGCAATGCCTAGCAATACCTTCACAGGACCCTCATAATAGGAGGAAAAGATGATGCCATCAAAATAAAAGAGAGACTAAGGGAGGGGATATGACGAAGAGCAGAGTTGTGAAGGGGAAAGTAGGGGAGGGGAAAGAATTATCATGGTTTATTGTTTGTAGGTATAGAATTTGTCAATAAAAGCTGGACATGGTAACGCATGCCTTTAATTCCAGCACTTGGAAGGCAGAGGTAAATGGGTCACCATGAGTTCAAGGACACCCTGAGACTACATAGTGAATTCCAGGTCAGCCTGAGCTAGAGTGAAACCCTACCTCAAAAAACCAAAGGAAAAAAAAAAATGAAAGAAAGAAAGAAATTGTCAATAAAAAAATCATACATTAAAAAAAAAAAAGGTAAGGGCTGGAGAGATGGCTTAGCAGTTAAGGTGTTTGCCTGCAAAGTCAAAGGATCCCAGTTTGATTCTCCAGGACCCACGTAAGCCAGATGCACAAAGTGGCACATGTGTCTAGAGCTCATTTGCAGTGGCTGGAGGCCCTGGCATGCCCATTCTCTCTTTCTCTGTCTATTGCTCTCAAATAAATAAATAAAAATTTTAAAAAAGAAAAGTCTATTAAAAAAATAAAAGATAGAGTTACCAAGCATGGTAGCACATGCCTTTAAAAAAATGAAGGCCTAAACCAGGCGTGGTGGTGCACGCCTTTAATCTCAGCACTCAGGAGGCAGAGGTAGAAAGATCACCGTGAGTTCAAGGCCACCCTGAGACTCCATAGTGAATTCCAGGTCAGCCTGGCCTAGAGTGAGACCCTACCTCAAAAAACCAAAAAAAAAAAAAAAAAAAAAAAAAAAAAAAAGGCCTGGCATGGTGGCGCACGCCTTTAATCTCAGCACTTGGGAGGCAGAGGTAGGAAGATTGCTGTGAGTTCAAGGCCACCCTGAGACTACAGAGTGAATTCCAGGTCAGCCTGGACCAAAGTGAGACCCTACCTCAAAAAACAAAAAAAAGGTAAAATAAGGCCAAATAATCGATATGCAGATAAGTCTTGTGCTTTTTTTGTTTTTTGTTTGCCTTTTTTTTTTTTATTTTTTCAAGGTAGCCTCCCGAGTGCTGGGATTAAAGGCGTGTGCCAAACCAAGGCTGACCTGGAATTCACTATGTAGTCTCAGAGTGGCCTCAAACTCATCAGCAATTCTTCTACCTCTGTCTCCCAAGTGCTGGAAGTAAAGGCATGCACCACCACACCTGGCCCTAAGTCTTGTTTTTGATACAAAAATAAGTGCTATGGCTGCAAGCCTTATATTTTGCCAGCCAGGCCAAATGAGCCAATGGGTGCAACAGTGGCACGACTATCATAGTAGAAACCAACTGCCCTCTAATTGGACTGGAGGCCCACTCCACAGGAGGGAATACATCCCTGATACTGAAAACTTAAAACAGGGGTAGTCATGAGCCCTAGGGGTGTAACGTCTGCTGCTGTCTGGCTAAATGTATATATACTATGCCCACCAAACTGCCCAGTAAGCACTTCTCTTAATGTTCATACCTACATATTAATGCTACTCTCACTTCTGGTAGAGAAGCTTCTCATTTCAGATGGCAGTGATCTTGGGATGACTCAGAAGGCACCATGGTGCTGAGAAGAAGTGAAAGAAGTACTCAGCACTGCAGTATTTCTATCACACCTTCCAAGGCTCAGGGTCCATTGCAGAAGAGGTGGCGGAAAGAATGTAAGAGCCATAGGAAGGGTAGGACTCCTTATAATGTGTTCCTCCAGACACAAAATGGCCTAGATATCCATGACCTCACAGTGCCTGACACTACCTACACAAGACCATCATAATAGGAGGAAAAGATCATGACATCAAAATAAAAGAGAGACTGATGGAGAGGAGGAGGGGATATGATGGAGAATGGAGTTTCAAAGGGGAAAGTGGGGGGAGGGAGGGCATTACTATGGGATATTGTTTACAATCATGGAAGTTGTTAATAAAAAAATTTTAAATAAAATAAAAATATAAAAAAATAAGTGCTAGGGGCTGCACATGCTGACACTTTTTGAAAAACTATGTTCTGAGTAGTGAATTACTAAAGGAAATATCTAAGAGCATTACTTTGGTTTATGAAAAGCAAAATAATTTATTAATAAAACTAAATTTAAAATATATTCAGTGAAAACCAGATTTATGCTAATCCAAATTAGCTATTTCTGGAGCCATTTGCAAAGCTCATTGAAAGCTCCTAAAATAAATAACTGAGTTATATGTAACAAAAAAGCCATCTCCTCATTTCTTGAAAATGGTCAGACCTGGCACAAAGGGATCCAGGAGAATATGCATGGATGTCCTTCTAGAAAGATCAGACTAGGAGACTGAAAAATTGAAAAAGAAGAAAGCAAAAGATGTCTAAATATCTCCCTTTTCTCTCATCCCCTACTAATTCACTGAATATCAGAGTGTCATGCTGGCATTTCATAACATAAAGTTGAATAAGACAGGACAAGTCTGGACAAGAAAACAGACATGAAAATCAGCACTCACAGAACAGTGGAGCATTACAGTTCCCATGGGTTCCCAGGAGACCACAGAGGGTCCATCACCTTCTATGATGATCAATCTTTTTTTTTTTTTTCTGGCTGGGGGTGTGAGGTAGGGTCTCACTCTGGCCCAGACCAACCTGGAACTCACTCTGAAACCCTAGGCTAGCTCTGAACTCGCATTGATCCTCCAACTCTGCCTCCCAAGTGTTAGGATTAAAGGCATGTGACACCACACCCAAGGTTAACCTTTATTGTTAAATTTGACTGCATTTGGAATCACCTAGGAGACATAACTCTTTAAGCATGTGTGTGTTTCCAAGGAGACTTAACTGAGGAGGGAAAACCCACTCTGTACCTGGGTAGCACCATCCCATGGGGTGGAGTCCCAAAGTGACTAAAAAGGGAAAAAAGAGAAAGTGAGCTGAGCACCAGCATCCATCCCTCTTGCTTCCTGATTGCAGAAACAGTGTGATCAGTTTCCTCACACTCTCCCACCATGCTTTCCCCACCAAGATGGACTATATCCCCTCAAATCACCAGCCAAATAAACCTTTCTTTCCTTAAGTTGCTTTTGTCAGGTATTTTTCCATAACACGGAGAAAAGTAGGAGCACTTCCTAACTAGTACTGAGTATAGACTTTGGGCAAAACCGTATATATTCTCTCATTCAAAATAAGCACCAGTTCTGTGTGCTATTTCTTTTCTTTTTTCCAGTGTAGGGTCTTGCACTACTCCATGCTGACCTGGAATCCAGCCAGAAAACAGCATGAGACCCTGTCTAAAGAAAATGAGGTGGAAGAATGACAGAGAAAAACACTCAACAGCCTCCACACAAGTGTGCATGGGCACATGCACTGTATATACATGTGCATGCACCAGACATACTACATATAACACACACAATTTAAAAAAACTTAAAAATAGTGCTGTGCATGGACTGAAGACCAGCATCAACTGAAAACCCGCGTGGGTTGAAGACCAGCGGTTCCTCGTGAAGCCTCCAGGCCTTCAGTGCTGTTTTGGGACTGCTGAGGCATCTGGCCATGTGGACTGAGCAACTACTGGGTTCCTTGATTCTCGGGCCTGCAACTGCGATTGGACTACCATAAGCTAATCCAATAAATTCCCTTTTTAATATAATTCATTGTAGCAGTTCTGTTCCTCTAGTGAGCCCTGCCTAATACACCATGTAAAGCCAGATGCCAGAGTTCATTTTCAGTGGCAAAAGGCCCTAGCACATCCATTCTCTCCCCGCTCTGGTCCACCCCAACCCATCTCTGCTTGAAATAAATAAACATTTTTTTAAAATAGTGCTGTGAAGATGGCTCAGTGGGTAAGAGTGCTTGCAGCTTAACCATGAAGGCCTGAAACTACCTGAGTTTGATTCCCCAACATCCTCACCAAGCTGGGTGTGGCCATGCATGTCTACAACCCTAGTCCTGTGAAGGCAGGAGAGTGGGGCTTGCTGACAAAACAGCAGCTCTCGGTTGAGGGAGAAACTATCTCAAGGAAATATGCAGATGAGCAATAATAGATGAGAACACCCAACATGCATGGGGCACTGCATTTGTGCACACACACATGCATGCAACACAAACATGTATGCACATGTAAAAATAAAAATTCAAATGCTATGCTGGGGACATAGCTCAGTAGTAGAGCACTTGCCTAGCGTACATGAGCCCCTAGGTTCAATCTCACATTTCAGAAAAACAACACAGGAGATAATGTAAGGAGGTAAGACAGATGATAAGACAGTGTGGATGAGATGAGATGAAAGGAACTGTGTGAGTTGGAGATTCACACCCTTTCTAAAAGATAACTCACTCAGCCCCAGTCCTCTGGTTCCATGCAGAAATGTGAGCCCAGGGATTTATAAAATCTTGCTTTTGAGGGAGATTTTCAAAAGTTTCTCAACTATAAAGCTAGATTTCTGGCTCTGGAATACCGGTCTACTCTGAAGCTTGCTGGTGTATCGCTCCATCACTATGGAATTTCAATCATGAAATTTAACAATCAAAGAGTCACTAAAAAGGAAACCACAGGATTGGTCTGTGTGCTATTATCAGAACCTTTTCCTGATTCTCACATATAAAGAAGACAGACTTAACAGTCACAGTGCTAAAAACAATTTAGAACCTGGATATCCATGACCTCACAGTGCCTACACAAGACCATCATAATAGGAGGACAAGATCATGACATCAAAATAAAAGACAGACTGATTGAGAGGGGGAGGGGTATGATGGAGAGTGTTGTTTCAAAGGGGAAAGGTGGGGGGAGGGAGGGAATTACCATGGGATATTGTCTACAATTATGGAAGTTGTCAATTAAAAAAAAATTTTTTAAGGCCTAGAGAGAAGACTCAGCAGTTAAGCCACTTGCCTACAAAGCCAAAAGACCTAGATTCAATTCTCCAGGACCCATGTAAGCCAGATACACAAGGTGGCACATGTGTCTGGAGTTTACAGCAGCTGGATGCCCTGGTGCACCCATTCTCTCCTCCCCCCACCTTTCTCTGCCTCTCTTTCTCCCAAATAAATAAATATATTTTTTAAAAAGGGGGAGCTGAAGAGATGGCTTAGCAGTTAAGGCGTTTGCCTGTAAAGCCAAAGGATCCTGGTTTGATTCTCCAGGACCCACATAAGCCAGATGCACAAGGGGGCACATGCATCTGAAATTTGTTTGCAGTGGCTAGAGGCCCTGGTATGCCCACTCTCTCCCTCCCTCTCTTTCTTTCTGCCTCTTTCTCTCTGTCAAATAAATAAATAAAATACTTTAAAAAAATTTAGACAACATCCGTTCCAAAATTCATCAAGTTTCTGACTCACTTCCTTGATGTTTACCAAGTAGGGCTTTGTTTGTTTGTTTTGTTTTTGTTTTTGTTTTTCAAGGTAGGATCTCACCCTAGCCCAGGCTGACCTGAAATTCACTCTGTAGTCTCAGGGTGGCCTCAAACTCACAGTGATCCTCTTACCTCTGCCTCCTGAATGCTAGGATTAAAGGCATGTGCCACCATGCCCAACTGTTTTGTTTTTAAGATTTAGAGAGACATTATTTAACAGAAGAAAAGTGCAGGATGCTCCTGCCATGTGGAATGCAGGAGGGGATAGAGAGCCCATGTGGGAGTAGGGGTCCCCTCCCCCCATCATCCCAGCCTAGGATGACAGGGGCTTATCAGAGCAGGGACCTGAGGGTTCAGACCTAAGGAGAGATGCACAGCCAAAAAGAGCTCTATCAAGTAGTTTTTTGGCTTCTGCTTTAATTCTCCCATGGGCAGGACAGTCTCATCAGGTGGTTTCTAACTCACTCTTCTCTTAATCTTTATGCAAGGCCTCTTCATACTTAGTCCTGTACCTTATGTCTGCCACATTGGTCCCTGGATCATGACACCTACAAATAATATTCCAGAAATAACAAGCCAATGTGATTTATCATCACATTCTGGATAATGTTTCTACTAAAAGAAACAGAGATCACTCTGGGACTGGTTGCCCACGCCTTTAATCCCAGCACTCAGGAGGCAGAGGTAGGAATTCAAGGCCAGCCTGGGACTATAGAAAGTGTTCCAGATCAGCCTGGGCTAAAGTGAGCCCCTACCAAGAAAAAAACAAAGAAAGAAAGAGGGCTGGAGAGATGGCTTAGCGGTTAAGCACTTGCCTATGAAGCCTAAGTACCCCGGTTTGAGGCTTGATTCCCCAGGACCCACATAAGCCAGATGCACAAGGGGGTGCACGCATCTGGAGTTCGTTTCCAGTGGCTAGAGCCCTGGTGCACCCATTAACCACCACCCCCTGCCTCTTTCTCTCTCTGTCTGTTGCTCTCAAATAAATAAAAACAAAATTTAAAAAAGAAGCAAACAAAACAGATCACATTAGGTTTTTGCCCAGCCTATCACACTTGCCTGGAAGGACCCCAGAGGCTACATGATATAGCAACAAATTCATCATTTTGATAGAAATGCAACTAAGGCTTACCAAATTCCACTGCAGAGAATAAGCTTTTCTTCACATTTTTCCCTTTAATTCCAGCTTCAGAATATATTTTGTCCCAGTTTCCATATTCATAATCTACAGTATATACATTGCTTCCTATAAATAATAAACTCTTTTGCTTAAAAATTCCTGACATCTGGGCCGGAGGGATGACTTGGTGGTTAAGGCATTTGCCTGCTAAAGGACCCAGGTTTGATTCCCCAGGACCGATGTAAGCCAGATGCAAAGGTGGCACATGCGTCTGCAGTTTGTTTGCAGTGGCTGGAGGCCCTGACGCACACATTCTCTGTCTCTCTCTCTCTCTCTGACTCTCTCAAATAAATAAAAACTTTTTTTTAAATCCTGATATCTATTTTAGTACCAGGATGGCGACTATTTTCACAGTATTTCCAAAGACTATGCCTGGCCAGTTCTTTTGACTTTTGCAGTGGTTTGAATTAGTGTCCCCCATAAACTAATGTGTTCTGAATGCTTGATCCTCAGCTAATGACAATTTGGGAATTGAAACCTTGAAGAAGTGTGTTGTTGGGAACAAGCTTATGGGTGTTATAGCCAACTTCCCCTTGATAGTGTCTGACTCACTCTCACTGCCATTGTCTACCTGCTATAGCAGAGGTGACATCCAGCCCCCAAGCCATGTTTTCCCCTGCCATCATGGAGCTTACTCTCTAGTCTGCAAACCAAAATAAACCCTTTCCTCCCACAAACTGCTTTGTGTCAGCAACAAGAAGGTAACTACAACAACTTTACAGGAAGAAAATTAATTTAGCATTGAGCTTTGTAATAAAAACAAATATTGCTGCACACTCAATGTGTACAACATGTATCGTGACATATAGCAGCCAACTTACGTCCAGTAAATTACATCAGAGAGCATTACGACCATAGGATGATGCCTGCTTTTCTATCTATCAAAATGACGAATGTTTTTTCAAATGATGTGTTTTGGCAAATTTGCTTTTTAAAAATTTCATTTTTTGAAACAAAATATCAAAATTGGTGTCCATACATATTTTCAAATAAAAAACATTTATTATCTAAATTGAATTGTGAAGTATAATTTTATTCCTTCGCCTCTATATCTCTTTACCATTTGAATTCTTTTTTCTTAGTGCTTTATATAGAAACCCAGATTTCTATTTTGCAGATTCTCCAACCATCCTGAAACAGTCCATTTTTACACTGAAGGACATTATCCCCCTGTCCAAGCTACTACCATCTCTTACCCGAACTATTTCAACAGCCTCCCACTTTGGCTCACTTCCATGATCTCTAAGACTCACTAAAGTAGTCTTTCCTTTTATTACTTTGTTGTTGTTCATTTATTTTGTGTTTTGGTATATTTTGTTTTGTTTTGTTTGGTTTTTTGAGGTAGGGTCTCACTGTAGCTCAGTGACCTGGAATTCACTATGTAGTCTCAGTATAGCCTTAAATTCACAGTGATCCTCCTACCTTGGCCTGCCAAGTACTGGGATTAAAGGCATGTGGCACCACAACCACACCCGGCTGCCAGAGTCATCTTTCTAGAACATTTATCAAATTACATCACTCTGGTGGCTAACTATTACAAAAACCCAGATTTTTTTTTTTCCCCCTGTTCTTAAAACCCAGATTTCTTACCAGGGCTCAAAGCCATAGTTGCTGTCCACTTCACTATGGTCTTCTCCCACGTCTGCCCCTGCAGTGCAGCTGCACAGGTGTCTTTTGAGGTTCTCAGTAGAAAGAGTTCTGCCTCCCCCACCCCGGGACAGAAAGGGAATGTCTACAACATGTCATCTTAAATGTCATATCCTCAGAAAGGTCACACCTGACCCTCATTTATAGTATCACTCCTTTCATCAACTCTCTGTCTAGGCTTAGTATTCCCTAACCATGCTTTGTTTTCTTTTTAGCAAATCCTGTGCAAAATTATGAATTTGCTTATTTTTTGTTACTTTTCTCCTCAGTAATATGTCAATTCCCAAGGGCAGGAAATTTGTACTTACAGCATTCAAAACTGCCTAGGAGACAGTGTTCAGTAATAGCATGTGAAATGAATAAATACAATAATTTTTTTCTTACTTAACATTGGGAATTTTTTTTTATATACCTTTATGTCAGTGTCATTTCACCATCCTCTCTTCTTGCTCTTTCCTGTGCCAAGTTGCCATTTACACTGGAGATGTTTTGGTTTTCTTTGTTTTGTTCCAATTTGATTTGAGTTTTGCCATGTTAAGAATAGAACCCAGGGCCTCATAATAGTCTAGGCAAGCGCTCTGTCACTGAACTACACCTCCAGCCACAGGAGTTGGTTTTACATTACATAACTTTTACATAGCACAGAGGAGGAATGCTAAATTCAAACTGTCCTAAGTCACCAGACAATTCTTTTTAAACATTTGAAAGAGCTTTTTAAAAATATTCTATTTATTTATTTGAGAGAAAGAGGCAGATAGAGAGAGAGAATGAGTGCTCCAGGCCTCTAGCTGCAGCAAACGAACTCCAGATGGATGTACCACCTTATGCATCTGACTTACGTGGGTACTGGGGAATCGAACCTGGATCTTCGCAGGCAAACACGTTAATGACTAAGCCATTCTCCAGAAGGACTTTCTTTTTGGTAGGGGGGTTCCAAGGGAGGGTCTTGCTCTAGCACAGGCTGACCTGGAATTCACTATGTAATCTCAGGGTGGCTATCCTCCTCCCTCTGCAACCTGAGTGCTGGGATTAAAGGTGTGCACCACCATGGCCGGCCCCTGAAAGAGCTTTTTTGATAAGCACAGTCTTTAATCAATTTCAATAAAGGTGAAATTTCTTGGTTCATGTGGTCATACCTCTAAAGACATGAAAGGTACAAACAAGGTAGCCAATTCACTTTCAAAGAAGGAACTCCTAAAGCCACCCAAATAGAGAATTTGTCAAGTATGCTCACCAACATATTTTCAAGACCAAGAAAAACTAAAAATTAATGCAACATAATTTTTTTTTCTCATACTGGGGACCAAACCCAGAGCCTCTCACATACTAAGGAAGTGTTCTACCACTGAGCTACTCTCCAGTCCATTTAAAAAAATATTTCATTTGGGGCTGGAGAGATGGCTTAACAGTTAAGCACTTGCTTGTGAATCCTAAGGACCCAGGTTCGAGGCTCGATTCCCCAGTAACCATGTAAGCCAGATGAACAAGGTGGTGCATGCATCTGGAGTTCGTTTGTACTGGCTAGAGGCCCTGATGCACCTATTCTCTCTCTGCCTCTTTCTCTTTCTGTCTGTCACTCTCAAGTAAATAAATAAAAATAAACAAAAAAAAATACTTCACTTACTTATTTGAGAGAGAGAAAATGGGCACACCAGGGCCTCTAGCCACTGCAAACGATCTCCAGACACATGCACCACTTTGTGCATCTATCCACCCCATTTTTTTTTTCTTGTGATTTTTTTTTTGTTTATTTGTTTTTTCAAGGTAGGTTTCACACTAGCTCAGGCTGACCTGGAATTCAGTATGTAGTCTCAGAGTGGTGATCCTACTACCTTTGCCTCCCAAGTGCTGGGAGTAAAGGCATGCACCATCATGCTCAACTTTGTCACCTTTTTAAGCACCAAATAAAAATTCAAAGCTAAAATCCCAGGCATGGTAGCACATGCCTTTAATCCCAGCACTGGGGGATGAGGGATGGGAGAGGTAGGAAGATCACTGAGTTATGGGCCACCCTGAGACTACATAGTGAATTCCAGGTCAGCCTTGGCTAGAATGAAACCCTACCTTGAAAAAAATACATCATGCCTAGAATCCCAGCACTCAGAAGACTGAAAATGGAGGATCGCCATGAGTTCGAACTCAGCCTGGATCTGAGTGAGTACCAGGTCAACATAAGCTAGTGAATAGAGTGAAACTGCTTCAAACATACACACACACACACACACACACCCAAAAAAAAAAAAAAAAAAAACAGTAAACACAAATGTTCAAAGCAAGAGCCAGGTGTGGTAGTGCATGTCTCTAATCCCAGCCTGACCAATGCAGCAGTGAACAATGAGAGACCCAGCTCCAAAGAGGGCAGAAAGCAGTGGCTGGGGAGACAGCCCAGTGGTTAACGGCACTTATTTGCAAAGACTGCTGGCCCAGGCTCAATTCCCTAGCCACTCATGTAAAGGAGATGCAAAAAGTGGTGCAAGCTTCTGGAAGTGGCACAAACATCTGTCATTCATTTGCAGCAGCAAGAGATCCCGGTGGGCATGCACTCATGCATGCACACGCATACACATGCATATTAATTAATTTTAAAAAACAAGGCAGAAAGCAAGCGACAACACCCAAGGTTAACCTCCACACATGCTGTACCATGTACACGCCTGCACTCAAATACATGAACACACACTGTGCTGGTTTGATTCAGGTGTCCCCCATAAACTGAGGTGTTCTGGATGCTAGGTTCCCAGCTGATGGAGATTTGGGAATTAACGCCTCCTGGAGGCAGTGTATTGTTGGGGGTGGGTTTATGGGTGTTATAGCCAGTTTCCCCTTACCAGTGTTTAGCACATGCTCCTGTTGCTATTGTCCACCTTATGTTGGCCAGGGGGTGATGTCCACCCTTTGCTCATGCCATCGTTTTCCCCTGTCATTGTGGAGCTTCCCCTTGAGCCTGTAAACCAAAATAAACCTCTTATCCCCACAAGCTGCTCTTGGTTGAGTGACTTTTACCAGCAATTGGAATCCGACTGCAACAGTAAAGTGGTACCAAGGATTGGGATTGCTGCTAGACACCTGTGTGGCTTTGGCCTTTTGGAGCTGATTTTCAAGAGGAATGTGGAAGGATTTGAAACCTTGGTCTAAGAGATGCCTTGCAGTGCTGTAAGTACAGCTTGATGGACTATTCTGGTCAGCATTGAAAGACCTGAATGCAGTAAGAACTATGGACTGTGAGATCTGGCTTACGAGGGTGAGAAAGAGCTTTGCCTGGACTGGGCTAGAGGCAGTTTGTGTGGGAAGCTTGCAGTTATTCCTGGGTCCTGAGAAGCTGTGCAGGGTTGCTTTGCGTAGAAATGAACTGGTGTGAGTAGAGGGATATGGCACAGAAAAAATGAAATCTTTGGGCCTAAACTGCTGCCTGTTCACCTGCAAATTGTTTGAGAGATTACAACCTGTGAGATTGGGCCAGCTGACCTGCACTGGGACAACTGAAGAATGTACTCTTTTGAAAGGGCCTGAGTGTTCAAGGAGTGTCCTGTTCTTCAGAGTCTGCTTTATTCCCCCCTGGATTAACAAATTGGCACCCTACCTGGTATTGTGGAGTATAAGAAATGCAGGAAAAAGGGGGTCATTGAGTTTGCAAGGCAGTTTTGTTTTGGAAATGGCCATGGGCAGTGTGAAGCAGGTTTGCTGGATGCCTGCATGGAGACCCCATGGAGCCGTGAGGATGAACCGTGGACTGCAGTGGAGACCCAGTGGAGATGCCAAGACCACGAGATAGCTGCCAAGGAAAGCTTCTGGCCCCAGATGAAGTTTTCCAGGACCATGATTAGCCTTAGCTGGAGGGGTGGAATTGGAACTCCAGAGACTTGTTGCTGGTTAGAATTATCGGACTTGGAGATTTGTCACTGGCTAGAGTTGTTGGACTTGAAGTTAAGAGTTTGATGTTTGCCCTGGTTGTTTTAAATCTTGTATTGGCCGACTGTTTCTTTGCTAAGCCCAATGCCATCTTTTGCAGTGTGAATGTTTATTCTGTGCCATTATGGTTTTTTTTGGGGGGGGTTGTTTGTTTGTTTGTTTTGTTTTATTATGGCTCAGTTAAAAGATCTTGGACTATTGGGATGTTTGAACATCATTGGAATTGATAAACACGATGAGGACTTTTAAAATTGGACTGAATGCATTGTATTTTACATCATGTATGGATATCAGTTTATGGGGGCCAGGGGTGGAATGTGGTGGTTTGATTCAGGTGTCCCCCATAAACTTAGGTGTTCTGAATGCTAGGTTCCCCAGCTGATGGCAATTGGAAATTAAAGCCTCCTAGAGGTGGTGTATTGTTGGGGGTGTTATAGCCAATTTCCCCTTGTTAGCCATGGGATGGTGTCCACCCTCTGCTCATGCCATCGTTTTCCCCTGCCATTGTGGAGCTTCCCCTTGAGCTTGTAAGCCAAAATAAACCTCTTTTTCCCAGAAGCTGCTCTTGGTTGGGTGATTTCTACAAGCAATGCAAATCTGACAACACACACATCAAAAAGAAAAAGGGGCTGGGCGTTGTGGCGCACACCTTCAATCCCAGCACTCCAGAAGCAGAGATATGAGGATCACTGTGAGTTCGAGACAAGCCTGAGAATACACAGTGAATTCCAGGTCAGCCTGGGCTAGAGCGAGACCCCACCTCGGAAAAAGAAAAAAGAGGCACAAAGGTAAACTTCCGGAGTGAGCTCAGGCTTCCACTTTCTAGCTCACTTTGAGCTCCTGAGGCTAAGGGGAGTAGAGTAGCAACTTGTTAGAAGTCCTCCCACAGTGTCACCAGGCCTGGCTGTCACTGACAGAGACATGGTGTGGCCAACTTAGCTATAGCCAGCTATTATATGAGGCCTTAGCTGACAAGAACTGGCTGACCAGGCCTTTGCCATTGGGCCCCACCCATCTCTCCTGGCTCACCTCCCACCTTACCCCATTTCATCCTCAGCCTACTGCAGCAGCATAGATGCTGACAAGCAGCAAGCTACCTAGACTCCCTTCCTTTGCAGGCTATTTCCTATTCCTGAATGACTCTGCTCCTCTCCTCTCCCTAGAAAATCCTTGCTTACTCTTCAAAGCTACTTCAAATGAAGTTTTCTCAGCTTTCTTTAAGTAAGCTTGAGTCCCTCCACTTTAATATCCCATCAAACAGTTATTTTTATTACTTAATTATTTTTACCATTACATTCATCATTTATGGGTGCATACAAGTCAGGATGCACTGTATTAAACACTTTACATGGATGCTTTTTGTTTAAATACCGCCTGTAGTTATTATCTTCCTCCATTTGTGGATGGTACAGATTAACAGAGATTGAAATATTAGCCCAAGATCAAATAGTTACTAAAGAAATTCAAATAGAATTTGCTGAAATACAAAAGGTTCATGATCTTTCCACAGTAAAAATGTCATTATTAGCTGGAAAAATGGCTCAGTAGTTAATGATGCATACTTGCAAAGTCCGCTGACCCAGGATCAATTACCAACACCCGTGTAAAGCCAGGTGCAAAGTGGCATATGCATCTATGATCCCAAACACGCTTACAACAGTGGAGGTGCAGCCAGGAGGAGCAGAAGCATGCTGGCCAGCTAGTGTGACACTCATTTGCAGTCTACATCAGCAAAAGACCATGTCTCAAAGACGGTGGAGCACAGACACTTAAAGTTGTCCTCTAACCTCTACCGGAGTGCTAGAGCATGTATACACACACACAATTTTCTTGTTTGTTTTTTGTAAATTTATTTTTACTTATTTATTTATTTGACAGAGAAAGAGGCAGAGAATGGGCACACCAAGGTCTCCAGCCACTGCAAACAAACTCCAGACGCATGTGCCACCTTGTGCATGTGGCTAATGTGGGTCCTGGGGAAGTGAACCTGGGTCCTTTGGCTTTGCAGGCAAACACCTTAACTGTTAAGCCATCCCTCCAGTTCTACTTTTCTTTTATGCATTGTGTCTGTGTGTGTGTGTCTGTCTGTCTGTCTGTCTCTCTCCCTCTCACCCACCCAGACTGACCTGAAACTCACTCTGTAGCCCCAGGCTGGCCTTGGACTCAGGTGACACTCCTACCTCACCCTCTTGAATGCTGGGAATGCACCACCATGCCTGGCTGTGTTAATTTTTTAAATGTCTTTAGTCACATTTATTTCTCTCTGCTGCCTTCAACAGTAACTTTAAAGAGCTCATTTTTTATGCACAGGGAAATGCTTAACATAGAGCTCAAAACATTAAGTATACAAATGCATGAGTTCCAGTATTCTAGAACATTAACTATATAACAGAATCAATAATAAATGTTAAAATTATCTCTCTACCACCCTCAAATAGGCTCTCCTGGATAGCTCATATTATCCAGAATAAGAATGACACAGGGGCCTGTAGGGATGGCTTTGCAATTAAAGCAGTTGCCTGCAAAACCAAAGAACCCAGGTTCGATTCCCCAGGACCCACATAAGCCAGATGATGCACAAGGGGGCGCATGAATCTGGAGTTTGCAGTGGCTGAAGGCCCTCACGTGCCCATTCTCTCTCTCTCTCCCTCTCTCTACCTATGTCTCTCTCAAATATAATAAAAATAAAATATTAAAAAAAATTTTTTTTAAAGACACAGGGACTGGAGAGATGGTTCAGTGGTTAAAGGCAGTTGCTTGAAAACCCCGATGCACAAAGTAGTGCATGCATCTGGAGTTTGTTTGCAGCAGCAAAAGGCCCTAACACACCCGTTCCCTCTCCTGTGCCAGGTCTGGGTACAAAGAAACAGACAAATGAGCACAGTGTCACTTGGTTTAATCTAGTCAGACTAATGGCTTTATTTTTTTTAACAAGTGGTTTGGTTCCAATCTCTCTCTCTTTTTTTTAACTTTTATTTATTTATTTATTTGCAAGCAGATAAAGAGAGAAAAGACACAGAATGTTCACGCCAGGCTTCCAGCCACTGCAAACGAACTCCAGATGCATGCGCCCCCTTGTACATCTGGCTTATATGGGTCCTGGGGAATCAAACCTGGGTCCTTTGGCTTTGCAGGCAAGCACCTTAACCACTAAGCCATTTCTCCAGCCCCATTGGTTCCAATCTCTTTACAAAATAACTTGCTAACTTAATAATTTAACCTGTATTATTATCCCAGCCTAATTCATACAAAATCACAAACATCTATTTATTGGGGATGGGGACAAGAACAAGGGCTACTGGGTTAATTAACACTCCTTTTCAAACAAGGGGGGTTGGGATATTTACACCTATAATCACAACTACTTGGGAGGCTGAGGCAAGAGTTCACTTGAGTCAGGTGTTCCAAAAGAGGCAAACTCACCTCAAAATAAAAATTTATAAAGCCTTCTCTTCCCAAAGAACGTTCTATATGTATGTATGTGTGTGTGTACATATATATATATATATATATATATATATATATATAGTCTTGCTTGAATGTATGCAGAGGTTGTCACACTAGGGAAAGTAAGCAGAACACTGTGCCTTTGACCAAATCCTTAGTAAGTTTCCCATCTCATTTATGGCAAAAGCCAAATTCCTGATAACTACCTAAAAGTTACTATGTAATTTTACTCTGGTTCCTCTCTGGTCTCATCTACTGTTCGCCCCTTGTCTCGGTCCTCTCGTCATAGGTCCCTCTTTGTTGTTCCTTCTCAATGAGGCTTTCTCTGACATAATACCCTTGCTTACTTCACATGTCAGCATCTTGCTCAAAATTTTATTTTCCTCCATAGCATTAAAGACCATGTAACAGTCTATTTTCCTTACTCATTTTGATTACTATCTTCCCAAACAGAATGTAAGTTCCATGAAATTGGAGTTTTCTATCTGCTCTCTGCTGGTATTTTCAATACTCAGACATGTAATTTGCACACTGGAAACTCTAAATTGATGTTATAGAGATAAATTAATGAACCATCATTTATTTTTATGTGATGGCCTGTCCACTCACAGCATTCTTTTGCACTCATTTTTCAAACTTTTTAATTTTTTTTTCTTTTTGGTATTATTTTTCAAATTTTTAAATCAATTGGCATGACAAATTCAAATATATCCTAATTTTTTTCATTAGGGGTCTAAAGAGATTGCTCAGTGGATAAAACAGTTATTGTGCAAGCATAAGTATCACTTTGGAACACTTCCATGACCCCTACAGTGAGAAGAAAGGCAGAGACAACTGTCTAGAACCTTGCAGCCCAACCACCTGGCAAACATAGAAGTGAGCAATGAGACCCTGCCTCAAAAAAGTGGAGGGTGAGAATCTACACCCAAAATTATCTTCTGACCTCCACATGTGTGCAATATGGTATTCATGAATCCCACACATAAACACAAATACAATGCACATACATATATAACAAGAAAATTATTTTTCATTTGGAATTGATTAATGCTGACTAAAACCTCACTGGTCTAAAGAGTTCATAACTTTTTTCCAAAATATTTTTCCATGACTATCATCTCAAATTGTAATGAGGACTGGAAAAGTGGGTCAGCAATTAAAGCTGCTTGCTTGCAAAGCCTTACAGTCTGGGTTCAATTCCCCAGCACCCACATAAAAAGCCATTGTGAGCTAAATTCATACATTAGCAAGAAACTCTGTCTCAAAGATGGAATACAGACAACTCCTCTTACCTCCACATACATACACACATACACACACACACATATACATACTGTGGTGGTTTGGATCAGAGGTTCCCCATAAACTCATGTTCTGAATGCTTGGTCCTCAGCTGGCAGCAATTTGGGAGGTGGAGCCTTGCTGGAAGAGATGTGCTGTTGGGGCAGGCTTAGAGGTGTTTCAGCCAGCTCCCCTTTGCTAGAGTTGGGCTCACTCCCTCCTGCTGTTTCCACCTGCTTGGGCAGAGGTGATGCCCATCCTTTGCTCATCCATGCTTTCCCCTGCCATCATGGATCTCCCCCTTCAGACTGTAAGCCAAACTAAAAAACTTTCCTTCCATCAGCTACTTTTGGTCGGGTACTTTATCCCAGTAATGAGAAGGTAACTGTAACACATCATTCATTCATTCATACATACATACATACCATTTTTAAATATTTTTATTTCTTTATTAAAGAGAGAAACATAAAAATAAAGTATGGGCATGCCAGGGCCTCCTGCCACTGCAAATGAACTCCAGATGCATGTACCACTTTGTATGTTTAGCTTCACATTGGTACTGGGGAATCAAAACCAGGCCATTAGGATTTATGAGCAAGCACCTTTTAATTATTGAGTCATCTCACCAGTCCAACTATTTTTATTAATTATTTTATGAGAGAGAGAGTGAGTGAATTGGCCTGCCAGGGCCTCTAGCCAATGCAATCGAACTCCAGACACTTGTGCCGCTTGTGTGCATGCGTGACCTTGTGTGCATGTGTCACCATGTGTGTTTGGCTTACATGGGTCCTGGGAGAGTCAAACCTGGCTCCTTAGGCTTCACAGGCAAACACCTTAGCAGCTAAGCCATCTCTCCAACATTTTAAAAATATGATTATAAGCTGGATGTGGTGGTGCACGCCTTAAATCCCAGCACTCAGGAGGCAGAGGTAGGAGGATGGCAGTAAGTTGAAGGGCCCCCTGAGGCTACATAGTGAATTCTAGGTCAGCCCGGGCTACAGCAAGACCCTACCTCAAAAAAAAAAAAAATGATTATAGTTTTGAAACTCGGGTCTAAATTTCAACAAATAATAGCTTATATTGTCATAAGTACTTCAATATGATTTCCAAAGGTACTTATTTTGCAACAAGCCAAATTGGTGAGCTCTTGATTCAGTGAGACACCCTAAGAGATCATGAAGAAAATAATGTGTCAAGGTGCCAGTCATGGTGGCACACACCTTTAATCCCAGCACTTGGGAAGCAGAGGTAGGAGAATCGCCATGAGTTCGAGGCCACCCTGAGACTACATAGTGAATTTCAGGTCAGCCTCGGCTAGAGTGAGACCCTACCTAGAAAAACCAAGACCATCATAATAAGAGGAAAAGATCATGACATCAAAATAAGAGACTCATTGAGAGGGGGATATGATGGAGAGTGGTTTCAAAGGTGAAGGTGGGGGGGAGGGAGGGAATTACCATGAGATATTGTTTACAATCATGGACATTGTCAATAAAAAAGAAAAAAAATGTGTCAAGTGAGAGTAAAAAACACCCAAAGTTGACCTCTGGCCCTCACATACATATACATGCAAAATTAAAGAGCCTGTGGGTTTTTTTGGGAGGGGTGTACAGCATGTGGAGGCTGAGGAAGAACTGGGTGTTCTCCTCTATCACTCTTGCACTTAACTTCCTTGAGACAGGCTCTGTCACTAAACCTGGAACCCAAGGTTTTCAGCTAAATTGTCTGAGCACCCAAGCCCCAGCTAGCCTATCTCCACCCTGCTAATTGTCAGGGCTATAAGTGTGTGCAGCTGCTCCCAGCTTATGTGGCTGCTGGAGATCAAACTCAGGTCCTTATATTCGTACAGCAAGTGATCTTACTCACGGAGCCATCTTCCCCAACCTAGTTTTTTTCAAATAATAATCCAGAGTCTTAGTCTTAGTCAGTCTCTCTCTCTCTATTCTCTCTCTTCTTCTGAATTACATTAGAGACTCTGATGGGGCTAGAGGGATTGCTTAGTGGTTAAGGTGTTTGCCTGCAAAGCCAAAGGACCCAGGTTTAATTCCCCAGACCCACGTTAGCCAGATGCACAAGGGGCGCACGCTTCTGGAGTTCATCTGCAGTGGCTGGAGGCCTGCGCACCGATCCTCTCTCTCTCTCTCTCTTTCTCTTGTCAAATAAAATAAAATATATAAAGCCTATTTAAAGAACGTTCTCTATGTATGTATGTCCTGTAGTGTAAATATTATATATCATTATATTATATATAGTCTTGCTTGAATGTATCAGAGGTTGTCACATTAGGGAAAGTAAGCAGAACACTTGCCCAAGACAAATGATTTGTAAGTTTCCCATCTCATTTATGGCAAAAAGCCCAAATTCCTGATAACTACCTAAAAGTTACTATGTAATTTTACTCTGGTTCCTCTCTGGTCTCATCTACTGTGCGCCCCTTGTCTCAGTCCTCTCCAGTCATAGGTCCCTCTTTGTTGTTCCTTCTCAATGAGGCTTTCTCTGACATAATACCCTTGCTTACTTCACATGTCAGCATCTTGCTCAAAATTTTATTTTCTCCATAGCATTAAAGACCATGTAACAGTCTATTTTCCTTACTCATTTTGATTACTATCTTCCCAAACAGAATGTAAGTTCCATGAAATTGGAGTTTTCTATCTGCTCTCTGCTGGTATTTTCAATACTCAGACATGTAATTTGCACACTGGAAACTCTAAACTTGATGTTATAGAGATAAATTAATGAACCCTCATTTATTTTTATGTGATGGCCTGTCCACTCACAGCATTCTTTTGCACTCATTTTTCAAACTTTTTAAATTTTTTTTTCTTTTTGGTATTATTTTTCAAATTTTTAAATCAATTGGCATGACAAATTCAAATATATCCTAATTTTTTTCATTAGGGGTCTAAAGAGATTGCTCAGTGGATAAAACAGTTATTGTGCAAGCATAAGTATCACTTTGGAACACTTCCATGACCCCTACAGTGAGAAGAAAGGCAGAGACAACTGTCTAGAACCTTGCAGCCCAACCACCTGGCAAACATAGAAGTGAGCAATGAGACCCTGCCTCAAAAAAGTGGAGGGTGAGAATCTACACCCAAAATTATCTTCTGACCTCCACATGTGTGCAATATGGTATTCATGAATCCCACACATAAACACAAATACAATGCACATACATATATAACAAGAAAATTATTTTTCATTTGGAATTGATTGATGCTGACTAAAACCTCACTGGTCTAAAGAGTTCATAACTTTTTTCCAAAATATTTTTCCATGACTATCATCTCAAATTGTAATGAGGACTGGAAAAGTGGGTCAGCAATTAAAGCTGCTTGCTTGCAAAGCCTTACAGTCTGGGTTCAATTCCCCAGCACCCACATAAAAAGCCATTGTGAGCTAAATTCATACATTAGCAAGAAACTCTGTCTCAAAGATGGAATACAGACAACTCCTCTTACCTCCACATACATACACACATACACACACACAAATATACATACTGTGGTGGTTTGGATCAGAGGTTCCCCATAAACTCATGTTCTGAATGCTTGGTCCTCAGCTGGCAGCAATTTGGGAGGTGGAGCCTTGCTGGAAGAGATGTGCTGTTGGGGCAGGCTTAGAGGTGTTTCAGCCAGCTCCCCTTTGCTAGAGTTGGGCTCACTCCCTCCTGCTGTTTCCACCTGCTGGGGCAGAGGTGATGCCCATCCTTTGCTCATCCATGCTTTCCCCTGCCATCATGGATCTCCCCCTTCAGACTGTAAGCCAAACTAAAAAACTTTCCTTCCATCACCTACTTTTGGTCGGGTACTTTATCCCAGTAATGAGAAGGTAACTGTAACACATCATTCATTCATTCATACATACATACATACCATTTTTAAATATTTTTATTTCTTTATTAAAGAGAGAAACATAAAAATAAAGTATGGGCATGCCAGGGCCTCCTGCCACTGCAAATGAACTCCAGATGCATGTACCACTTTGTTTTTTTTTTTTTTTTTTTTTTTTTTTTTTTGGTTTTTTGAGGTAGGGTCTCACTCTAGCCCAGGCTGACCTGGAATTCACTATGGAGTCTCAGGGTGGCCTCGAACTCACAGCGATCCTCCTACCCCTGCCTCCCCAGTGCTGGGATTAAAGGCGTGCGCCACCACGCCCGGCTACATGTACCACTTTGTATGTTTAGCTTCACATTGGTACTGGGGAATCAAAACCAGGCCATTAGGATTTATGAGCAAGCACCTTTTAATTATTGAGTCATCTCACCAGTCCAACTATTTTTATTAATTATTTTATGAGAGAGAGAGTGAGTGAATTGGCCTGCCAGGGCCTCTAGCCAATGCAATCGAACTCCAGACACTTGTGCCGCTTGTGTGCATGCGTGACCTTGTGTGCATGTGTCACCATGTGTGTTTGGCTTACATGGGTCCTGGAGAGTCAAACCTGGCTCCTTAGGCTTCACAGGCAAACACCTTAGCAGCTAAGCCATCTCTCCAACATTTTAAAAATATGATTATAAGCTGGATGTGGTGGTGCACGCCTTAAATCCCAGCACTCAGGAGGCAGAGGTAGGAGGATGGCAGTAAGTTGAAGGGCCCCCTGAGGCTACATAGTGAATTCTAGGTCAGCCCGGGTACAGCAAGACCCTACCTCAAAAAAAAAAAAAATGATTATAGTTTTGAAACTCGGGGTCTAAATTTCAACAAATAATAGCTTATATTGTCATAAGTACTTCAATATGATTTCCAAAGGTACTTATTTTGCAACAAGCCAAATTGGTGAGCTCTTGATTCAGTGAGACACCCTAAGAGATCATGAAGAAAATAATGTGTCAAGGTGCCAGTCATGGTGGCACACACCTTTAATCCCAGCACTTGGGAAGCAGAGGTAGGAGAATCGCCATGAGTTCGAGGCCACCCTGAGACTACATAGTGAATTTCAGGTCAGCCTCGGCTAGAGTGAGACCCTACCTAGAAAAACCAAGACCATCATAATAAGAGGAAAAGATCATGACATCAAAATAAGAGACTCATTGAGAGGGGGATATGATGGAGAGTGGTTTCAAAGGTGAAGGTGGGGGGGAGGGAGGGAATTACCATGAGATATTGTTTACAATCATGGACATTGTCAATAAAAAAGAAAAAAAATGTGTCAAGTGAGAGTAAAAAACACCCAAAGTTGACCTCTGGCCCTCACATACATATACATGCAAAATTAAAGAGCCTGTGGGTTTTTTTGGGAGGGGTGTACAGCATGTGGAGGCTGAGGAAGAACTGGGTGTTCTCCTCTATCACTCTTGCACTTAACTTCCTTGAGACAGGCTCTGTCACTAAACCTGGAACCCAAGGTTTTCAGCTAAATTGTCTGAGCACCCAAGCCCCAGCTAGCCTATCTCCACCCTGCTAATTGTCAGGGCTATAAGTGTGTGCAGCTGCTCCCAGCTTATGTGGCTGCTGGAGATCAAACTCAGGTCCTTATATTCGTACAGCAAGTGATCTTACTCACGGAGCCATCTTCCCCAACCTAGTTTTTTTCAAATAATAATCCAGAGTCTTAGTCTTAGTCAGTCTCTCTCTCTCTATTCTCTCTCTTCTTCTGAATTACATTAGAGACTCTGAATGGGGCTAGAGGGATTGCTTAGTGGTTAAGGTGTTTGCCTGCAAAGCCAAAGGACCCAGGTTTAATTCCCCAGGACCCACGTTAGCCAGATGCACAAGGGGGCGCACGCGTCTGGAGTTCATCTGCAGTGGCTGGAGGCCTGGCGCACCGATCCTCTCTCTCTCTCTCTCTTTCTCTTGTCAAATAAATAAATAAATATAAAATATTTAAAGACTCTGAATGCACCAGCCTTAGTTGAAAGAAATCAGTTTATACAATTCTGATTTAAGGGTGAGGGTTATAATTATACAAGCCAAAGAGAATCTGCAAGATGATGGCATCTCCAACTCTGGAAGTCATGAAGAAAATTGAAGACATACTGCACAAGATTAAATCCAACTTCAAATTTTCCTAGAACCATCAAGAAAATAGAAATTAGTGAGGCTTATCAACAAGGCCCATCCATGTTACAATATAAATATTTTTCAATTTCAAAGATTGATAGCTAAAAGTTCATCAGTAGTGGCATTTATTCCACATTAGTCTGCAATATGAAAAAAAAAAAAGCTCATAATTTTGAACCTTCAATTAAAAACCCACGCACAAAAGATTTCTTGGGAAATTGCTATGAATATTGTGTTCTTCCCATAAATGTATGGCAGTGTTGTATTTTTTATTCTAAATCTAAAGAAAAAAACATAGCAGCTAAATATCACATTTTTGTCAGGCATGGATGACTATGAGTTCAAGGACAGCCTGGAACTACAGAGTGAGTTCCAGGTCATCTTGGGCTACAGTGAGACTCTGCTTCAAAAATACCAAAACTAGCCAGGCGTGGTGGCGCGCGCCTTTAATCCCAGCACTCAGAAGGCAGAGGTAGGAGGATTGCTGTGAGTTCAAGGCCACCCTGAGACTACAGAGTGAATTCCAAGTCAGCCTGGGCTAGAGTGAAACCCTACCTCAGAAAACCAAAAAAAAAAAAAAAAACAAAAAAACTAGCCGTGCGTGTTAACACACGCTTTTATTCCAGCACTCGGGAGGCAGAGGTAGGAGGATTGCCATGAGTTTGAGGCCACCCTGAGACTACATAGTGAGTTCCAGGTCAGCCTGGGCTAGCATGAAACCCTACCTCAAAAAACTAAATAAATAAATGTATATATACACACACACACACATCTTTTTTGTTGTTTGTTTGTTTTTCAAGGTAGGGCCTCATTCTGGCCCAGGCTGACCCGGAATTCACTATGTAGTCTCAGGGTGGCTTCAAACTCACATCCTCCTACCTCTGCTTCCCAAGTGCTGGGATTAAAGGTGTGAGTCACCACACCTGGCTAAATATCACATTTTTTTTTTTTTTTTTTTTTTTTTTTTTTTTGGTTTTTCAAGGTAGGGTCTCACTCTAGCTCAGGCAGATCTGGAATTCATTATGTAGCCTCAGGGTGGCCTCGAACTCGTGATGATCCTCCTACCTGTACCTCCCGAGTGCTGGGATTAAAGGCACGCGCCACCACACCCGGCACTAAATACCACATATTTTAATTGTGCTTTGTTTTTCCTTCAAAATGTTTAAAAACAGTTAAGCATGGATAACTGAAAGAATAACTGAAAATAACCATAGGTTAAAGGTCAATCCCTCAAAATAATTGAGATACAATTTAATATTCTAGTTACAACTTTGTAAAGTTGACATAAACTGCAAATAGAATAAAGCAGACATTCAAAAAAGAAAAGAGGAGAAACGAAGGCTAGAGAGATGGATTAGTGGTTAAGGCACCTGCTTTGCAAAACGTAACAACCTGGGCTAGGAGAGAAGGCTTAGCGGTTAAGGTGCTTACCTGCAAAGCCAAAGGACCCAGGTTCGATTCCCAGGACCCACATAAGCCAGATGCACAAGGGGCACATATATCTGGAGTTCATTTTCAGTGGCTGGAGTTCCTAGTGCACCCATTCTCTCTCCATCTCTCTCTCAAATAAATAAATTAATTAATTTTTTAAAAAAGTAAAGTCCCTGAATAAAAGTTAAGAAAAAAAAAAAGACTTTTAAAAAACCTAACAACCCGAGTTTGATTTCCCAGTACTCATGTAAAGCAGATGCACAAAAGAGGCACATACAGCTGGAGTTCATTCGCAGCAGCTAGAGGCCCAGGCATGTCCATTCTCTCACTGTCTTTCTCTGCTTGCAAATAAATAAATAAGTAATATTGAATTTAGAAAAAAAAAGAATACACCAACAAGTGAGAATGTGAAGAGAACTTTTTTATTTTTTAATATTTTATTTATTTGAGAGAGAGCAGATGAGGCAGAATGGGCATGCCAGGACCTCTAGCCACTGCAAACGAACTTCAGACACATGTGCCTCCTTGTGCATCTGGCTTTACGTGGGTCTTGAGGAATCAAACCTGGGTCCTTTGGCTTTGCAGGCAAGTGTCTTAACCACTAAGCCATCTCCCCAGCCCAGAAAAGAGAACTCACACTGTGCTTGTAGGAATCTAAATTACTGCAGCCATCATGAAAGTTGTTATGGAAGTTACTAAAAAAAAAACAACTAAAAATTGGGGGCTAGGAATATGGTAACTGCTGTGCATGCATGAGGACAGCACAAGAGGCTGGAACCCCAGCCGCCACATAAATGCCAAATGCAAGGTGGGCATGAAGGCCCATCTAATTTCAGAACTCAGAGGGTAAAAATAGGGATTCCTCTGCAGCAAACTGTCTAGATATACTAGCTAAATTGGCAAGCCCTGGATTCAAGCAAGAGGGTCTAATTCAACAAATAATAAAGTGTAGAGCAACTGAGGAGGATATCTAATGTCAACTTTGGCCTCCACATGCATATCCATGGACATACAAACAAGTGAACACACATGCGTGCACACCACATACAAATACACATATTAAAAAATAGTCAAGCCAGGCCTGGTGGCGCACACTAGCACTTGGGAAGCAGAGGTAGGAGGATCGCCATGAGTTCAAGGCCACCCTGAGACTACATAGTGAATTCCAGGTCAGCCTAGAATAGAGCCAGACACTACTGTGAAAGAAAAAAACTAAACTAAAAATATAACCTACCAGTCCTGAGTATAAACCAGAAGGACTGCAAGACAATATACCATAAAGATAATAAAGAAGTTATGAAATCAGCATACGTAGTCATCAACAGACAAATGGATAAAGTGGCTAGCCAGGCATGGTGGTGCACGCCTTTAATCCCAGGACCCACATAAGCCAGACGCACAAGGTGGTACATGTTTCTGGAGTTTGTTTTCAGTGGCTGAAGGCCCTGGCATGCCCATTCTCTCTGCCTTTCTCCCTCTCTCTCTCTCTATCTCTATCTCTCTCAAACAAATAAAATAAGGTTTTTGTTTTTGTTTTTAAAGAATGTGAATCATTAACAATTGCAGATTATAAATATTGGAGTAGGGCTGAGAGGATTGTTTAGCAGTTAGAGAACTTGCCTTAGAAGTCAAAGGACCCAGGTTCAATTCCCCACATAAGTCAGATGAACAAGGTGACACTTGTGTCTAGAGTTCATTTTCAGTGGCTGGAGGCCCTGGCATGCCCATTTTCTCTCTCCCTCAAGTAAATAAATAGAAATATTTTTTTAAAATAAAAATAAAAATAAAGCCAGGTGTGGTAGCACACGCCTTTAATCCACTTAGGAGACAAGAGGTAGGACTGTCATGAGTTTGACGCCACCCTGAGACTACATAGTGAATGGCAGGTCAGCCTGGACTAGGGTGAGACCCTACTTCAAAAACAAAAAAATAGGGGCTGGAGAGATGGCTTAGCGGTTAAGCACTTGCCTATGAAGCCTAAGGACCCCGGTTGGAGGCTCCATTCCCCAGGACCCACGTTAGCTAGATGCACAAGGGGGCGCACATGTCTGGAGTTGATTTGCAGTGACTGGAGGCCCTGGTGCACCCATTCTCTCTCTCTCTCTCTCTATCTGCCTCTTTCTCTATCGCTCTCAAATAAATAAATAAAAATGAACAAAAAAAATTTAAAAAATAAATAAGTGAAAAGAAAAAAATAAATATTGGACTAAGTGTAAATGATAATTATACTTAGTAATTGTATGCACATAATTACGTGCATATCTGTGGGCCTGTGGAGACTATAGAGTGCTCTCAATATAACAAAAAAAACAAGTTTTTAAGGGGTGGAGAAATGGCTTTGTGTTTAAGGACTTGCCTGCAAAGCAAAGGGACCAGGTTCAATTCCTCTAGAGTTTGTTGCAGTGGTGGAGTAGCCTGGCGCACCCATTGGCTCTCTCTCTTTCCCTGCCTATTTCTCTCTCTCAAAAAAGTAAAGGAAAATAAAAATTTTTTTTTTTAAGTTTAAAAACAGCCGGACATGGTGGTGCACGCCTTTAATCCTAGCACTTGGGAGGCAGAGGTAGGAGGATCTCCAAGAGTTCGAGGCCACTCTGAGACTACATAGTGAATTCCAGGTCAGCCTGGACCAGAGTGAGACCCTTCCTCAAAAAAAAAAAAAAGAGTTTAAAAAACAAAATAAAATAGCAACAAAAACTTAACTGAGTGTGGTGGGACACACCTAAAATTCCAGAATTCAGGTGGCAGAGGAAAGAGGACTGAGAGTTATTAGCTATCCTGACCTATATGGTGAGATTTAGCCTCAGAAAGAAAAAAAAAAAAAAAACCTGGATATAATGATCACACCTAAAGGCTAAAGTAGGTGAGTCACTGTGAGTTAGAGGCCAGCCTGGGCTACAGAGTGAGTTCCACTAAAGTAAGACCCTGCCTTGAAATCAAATACATTTTTAAAAACTTATGAAATTACTAGAACATCCGGAATGATAAAAAAAATCAAAGAAACTTGGGCTGCAGAGATGGTTCAGCAGTTTAAGGTTAAGTTAAGGTGCTTGCCTGGCAAAGCCTAATGACCCTGGTTCAATTCCCCAGCATCCATATGCCAGATGCACAAAGTGGAGGATATATTTGGAGTTCGTTTGCAGTGGCTGGTGGCCTTGGAGTGCCCATTCTTTCTGTCTCTCTTCTCTCTCTCTCTCTCTCTCTCTCTCTGCTTGCAAATAAATAAGTAAAAAATTAAAGAAACTCATAGTAGACAGGAAACCTTAGAGAACAACATATATAAACCCTTTTCAAACATGACCCCACCAGACATTATTCCCAGCATTTCTCTGGTGATAGGGAAATCAGTACTCCTCAAAGACACTTCCTCTTTATTTTGATCTAAAATGTTGCCCCCATTGACCCAAAGAGCTCTATCCTGTTCTGTCAAGCCAAGTACAGATATGTCAATGAAAAGAAACTCAGTGAATCAATTCTACAACAAAACAGGAAAGATTGAAAAGGAAACTAAACCCAGAGGAAAAAATGTGCATGGAGCAGGTGTTCACAGGAGGACTGTGTACTGGTATGGAAAAAAACAAACCTGTACAGGGAAAGAATGTGGACTGTAATGGCTAGAACCAAATGAACAGAACTAAATTGGACAAAAAGAAAATACTAAAACAGAGTTGAGGGAACAGCCAGGGAGGCCAGGTGGAAATTACTCCAATTAAGCAAGATTATTTTGTATTTTAGAAAAGACAGAATGGATTTGAAAAGTAAAAGGCAGACAAATAAGCAACCTAGGTAGCTTTAAAACCCAGTAGCTCAAAAGTTTAATGCTGGTGAATATCACTTGGATTTTATAGACAAAGTAATTAGATCCCATTGTAATGCATAAAACACTTTTGCTGACACTTCCTGTTTTCTACTCTCTTCTTCCCATCCCCTGTGAGACACAAGACCTGAGGTGCTTGTATTATCCTTATTGAATACCTCAAAATTCAGTTGTCAGAGGGCAAACATGGGGTAATGTAGCAATGCCCAACAGCCTGAATCATTCTGGCTTCTCACCAAGACCCAAAATGGACAGGATGTGGTCACACTGCAGAAATGGCTCCTGCTTAGCTGTGGAAAACAGCAAGGCATTATGCTGATGCACAGATTTCCATCACTAGCCAACAAGACAAGGAGGTAAAATCACTGCTAATTCACCTACAAAACCATCCATCCCTTGGTATCACCACACAGGTCTGCTGTAGGGCCGAAGAAATTCCATCAGTTTCTTTCCATACCCATCTTCACTTTTTCCTTTTCACTTAATTCCTAAGGTATCAGGGCCTGAGCCACCCAATCAGTCTTTTCTAATCAGCCCCATTTTCTTCACACTTGAGATATCACTGCCTTTAAAATGTACACCTGTCACAAATGCATTTTAAAAGTGAATAGTTATTAAACAAATTGCCAGGTTGCAACATAATGTTATGACCTTGTTTTTCTTAATACAGAAATTAATTGAATTAATTAAAGTGGGCAGTGTTCCACTTAGGGTTTTCCTTTGGCCTCTACACTCAGGTGTGCACATGTGCACTAGCATACAGAATACACACACATTTATTTTTTAATGAGAGAGAGAGAATTGGCACACCAGGGCCTCTAGCCACCGCAATCGAACTCCAGATGCATGAACTCATGCACATGTGTTACCTTGTGCATCTGACTTACATGGATTCATGGTCCTTAGGCTTCACAGCAAACCCCTTAACCATTAAGCCATCTCTCCAGCCCCCCCCCCCACACACACACATTTTAAAAGTGAAACAGATTACTTACCAAAGTATCAACAATAGAAACAGAAGGGAAGATCTAAAAGTCAAGTTACTAAACTGAATATGCTTTTATCTAAAGAATGTTGCAATTATAATTCTTAAAGAGCAATCAAACTCTTACAAAGAGGAAAACTCCTTAAATTAAAAGTACTAAAGAAGCCAGGCATGGTGGCACACACCTTTAATCCCAGCACTTGGGAGGCAGAGATAGGAGGATTGCTGAGTTTGAGACCATCTTGAGAATACAGAGTGAATTCCAGGTCAGCCTGAGCTACAGTGAGACCCTACCTCGAAAAACAAAAACAAAAACAAAAACAAAAAAATCTAACTAATTGGTGAAAACACTACTAAACTGTTAATATATTCCACATTCTATAATCCTAGCACTTGGGAGGAAGAGTTAGGAGGATCGGCATGAGTTCAAGGGCCCCCTGAGTCTACAGAATGAATTCCATCTAGAGCAAGACTCTATTTCAAAAAAATAAATAAATACATTAAAAAAGGCCAGAGAGATGGGTTAGTGATTAAGGTGCTTGCCTGCGAAGCCTAAGGACCCATGTTCAACTCTCCAGGTCCCATGTAAGCCAGATGCACAAGGTGATGCAAGTGCACAAGGTCACACATGAGCACAAGATGTGGCATGAGGGCTGGAAACATGGTTTAGTGGTTAAGGCATTTGCCTGTGAAGCCAAAGGACCCAGGTTCAATTCCCCAGGACCCACATAGGCCAGAAGCATACGGTGGTGCATGCATTTGGAGTTCGTTTGAGGTGGCTGAAGGCCCTGGTGCGTCCATTCTCTCCCCCTCTCCCCCTCTCTCTCTTTCTGAAATAAAGTTAATTAAAAAAAAAATTTAAAGATGTCACATGAATCTAGAGTTCTGTTTCAGTGGCTGGAGGCCTTGTCATGCCAGTTCTCTGTCTCACTCTCATTCTCGTTCTCTCTCATTAAAAAAAAAAAAAAAAAAAAAGGCCAGTCCACTGAACTTGTTTTAAATATATATATAACAAGCTGGGTATGGTGGTACACTCCTTTAATCCCAGTACTTGGAAGGCAAAGGTAGGAGAATTGCAGTGAATTCGAGGCCACCCTGAGACTACATAGTAAATTCCAGGTCAGCCTGGGCTAGAGCAAGACCCTACCTCAAAAAACAAACAAACAAACAAAAAAGATAAGAAATTCGGTTTGAATAAAATGATAACAAATTGCATAAATTATTACAGGTTGAGTAAATGAATTGTTCATACAACTAATGCCCTTCTCCAAAGAAAACATAAATAAAACTTGGGTATCAAATTTACCCTACAGAACATCTCCTCCTCACAGAGCCTTCCTTTGTAAATGGAACCACTTTCCATCAACCTGAGAAGATTCTCTATTTCCTTGCTCTACTCATTCCCATTACTGTGTTGTTCCTCCTGAATATATGCCTCCTTATATGTTCCTCCTTAAATATATACCTCTTTGCCATCCTTGCAGACACTCCCCGTCCCACTGTACTGCCCCAAACCACCCTCTGTGACCACTACCATAATCTTCTAATTGCACATGTGGTTCTGGCCAAGAGATTTCATCCTCTCAGAAACAATGATTCAGAAAAGAACATGGGCTTCTTTTGAAAATAGTTTTGTAGACCTAAAAAGGGTCCTTAACCTATGTAAGACTCGATGTAATACTTGCCTTGGATCCTATAAGTATTGACGCAGTTATGCAAAGCATCCAATCTTAAATGGAGCCTTGCATAAAATCCAATGCTTTATTGTTTTACTTGTAAAAATGAGCAATATGCTTCTAATTATTCTGAAGATCAAATAAGATGTAACACAGCAAGCTCATTTACTATTTCCTTTCCTTTCAATAATTCCTCATCCCCAAGATAAGTTGTGGCCACTACCCTTTCCCAATTTCATCTCTTGCACTTGACTTCACATACCTTCTCCTTTAATATAATAAATAAACTATTTAATACTAAAGACTTTCCGTCCTTTCATGACTTCTCCCCTTCAAGGCTATTATTTTATGAGATTATCACGTATTTCAACATGCAAATAACAATAAATTTCCAAATTTAGGATGCAGCAAGTACAACTTATTTAGGGAATGATCAGACATAACACTTAAAATCAAGAAATTCTTGTGCTCACTTCAGCAGCACATATACTAAAATTGGAACGATACAGAGATTAGCATGGCCCCTGCGCAAGGATGACACACAAATTCGTGAAGCGCTCCATATTCAAAATAAGAAAAAGAAAAAGAAATTCTTGGACTGGAGAGATGGCTTACCATTTAAGGCATGTGCCTGCAAAGCCAAAGAACCCAGATTTGATTCCTCAGGACCCATGCAAGCCAGATGAACAAGGTGGCACATGAGTCTGAAGTTCACTTGCAGCACCAAAGGCCCTAGTGTGTCCATTCTCTCTATTTGCCCGTCTCTCTGAGAGGCTGAGGTAAGAGGATCGCCATGAGTTTGAGGCCACCCTGAGACTACACAGCAAATTCCAGGTCAGGCTGGGCTAGAGTAAGACCCTACCTCGAAAAAAAAAAAAAAAAGTGATTGTTGAGGTTGCTTTGCTAGTAAATAGTTTCCAAGGTATCATGCCATATCTTAGATGTTTAAATTAATTTGATAGTAAAAGTAATAATTAATTTAAGCATTTCTTCTTTTAAATGAGGAAAGTTAAAGTAATAACATAGGACGTTGAATTAAGTCTTAAATCTCTCTTCAAAAAAGAAATTTGGGAATTTTTCATATGGTTTTGTGACTTAGAATTTGTAGATAAGAACCTAAGTCTTTCTAAATTTTGTTTGTTTTGCTTTGTTTCTTGACGTAGGGTCTCACTCTAGCTCAGGCTGACCTGGAATTCACTATGTAGTCTCAGGGTGGCCTCAAACTCACGGCCATCCTCCTACCTCTGCCTCCCAAGTGCTGGGATTAAAGGTGTGTGCCACCATGCCTGGCAGTCTTTCTAAATTTAAGAAAAAATCCAGGAAATTTAAATTACTCTAATCAGGTCCCCAATGTGACCATCTCTAAATGTTTACTTTTGTAATGATTTAATGATAGACCTGAAAAAGTATAAAAGTTGTTCCAAGAAGAAAAGTTAGTGCCCAGAATGTCATTTTTTAGCAGATGGTGGCTATTCTTGGTGTCAGAGTTGAGCAAATGAACCAGAAGATGAGTTAGAGACTCTTAGTACACTATCTAGGGTAACCTAGCTACAAAAACCTTAAGAGGCTGTCACAGGATGTGTTTTCTAAAATGCAGTAGTGCTGAATCATTCCTTTCAAAAAGATTTTTTAAACTGAGTATTTTAAATTTCAATAACTTTACTTATTTGAGAGAGAAAGAGACAGGGAATGGATGGACACCCCAGTGCCTCCTGAGGCTGCAAACTAACTCCATATGTATGCGCCACTTTGTGCATCTGGCTTTCAGTGGATACCAGGGAATGGAACCCAGACCATCAGGTTTTGGAGGCCAGCACCTTTAACTGATGAGCCATTGCTGCAGCCCCCAATTTCAGTCATTTATTTTTCTTCTTTTCTTTTTTTTCAAAGTAGGGTCTCGTTCTAGCCCAGGCTAACCTGGAATTCACCATGTAGTCTCAGGTTGGCTTCAAAGTCATGCAATCCTCCTAACTTTGCCTCCCAAGTGCTGGGGTTCAGACACTTTTAAGTAAAATAAAACTTTTAGGTTTAAAACACTATATTCTTAAGGATGTATATTTTTAGTTTATGTATTTATTTATGAGAGCTAGAAAGATTGAGTGTGCCAGGGCCTCCAACCACTGAAAATGAACCCCAGATACATGCACCACCATGTGATTCCAGCTTACATGGGCTCTGGAGAATCAAACCTGGGTTCTAAGGTTTCACAGGTAAGCACCTTAACCCCTAAGCCATCTCTCTAGCCCTATTTTTAGTTTTCGGGTAATTTTAGAGCCATGAATTCTTCAAAATGCCATTTGGACGTGGGTAAAAGACACATAGTATGGTGGCACAAGACTTTAATCCCAGCAATTGTGAGGCAAAGATAGGAGGATTGCTGTGAGTTTGAGGTCACCATGAGACTACATAGTGAATTCCAGGTCAGCCTGGGCTAGAGTGAGACCATGGACTCCCCCCCCCCCAAAAAAAGAGCCAGTGTTGATTTGCACACAGACGCATACAGCCAGGCCCTGAGCTTAAGTGGGCAGGTATGCACCTCAGATACTGAAGAGTGAGCATTATTTGTGAAACCATAAAGCCATGGTCAGGTGTTTGAGTGTACATGATGCTTTGCCCAGCTGTCCACAGTATAGTGAAGAGATTATCATTACATCAGAAGTTCATTTTTTCAGATCCTTTGTGATTTCAGGTGTGTTTCTTTATGAACAGACTTACAGCAAAGCCCTCAACAATACTGGGCAAGTCCAAAAAACAACTGGGCTAAGGGAAGAAATATTGAGAAAAAAATTATTAAACTCATATTGATTTTTCACATCTCCAGGCAAAACTGCTCTCCTGCATTACTATCATACTAGCACCTAGCTCTGCTACTAGACTAAAAACTAATGCCTCACTTGAACTTAATGCCATGATTTTCTGTACACATCCCCACTCTAGATATTTTTTAAAGAACCATATTTGTTCAAAGAACCTAGAAATAGCCCACATATATCTTTAGTAGTTGACTTTATAGTTATAATGCATTAATATTATTTTCTATAATGTTTCTATAATGCATAATTTTATATTTTCTTGATAATGAACAAAACTTTTTGAAAACTCAGGGCATTAAAAAATGTTTTACATGCTGATGAAAAAACTGGCCTTCTGAACCTTGGGGCATGCCAGCTGTGCTCAAGTCACATTGTCCAAGCCTGAGTAGAAGCTGATGTTCACCTGTGAAGGAGTGACTGTGCCCACTGTGGGTGCACCTTCAGCTTGTCTGGAGTTCAGTGGGACTTGACACGTAAAAGACCCAGTGAGATTGCTTATCATGAATCTGAAGTTGTTTTGTATATATAATTTTTAAAATTAAACTTTACTTTTACAGATTCTTCCCTTCCCCCCCCCCAAAAAAAAGTTTTACAAAAAAGGCTTCTATATAACATCATAATTGGAATACCTCAGTTTGCACAATTATTTCGTGTTTACTTGAAAGTGATTCTGCTGATTTAAGTAATACCCTCAACTAAAATATACTATATTCATGATTAAAGAACAAAAATAGAGCCGGGCGTGATGGTGCACGCCTTTAATCCCAGCAATCGGGAGGCAGAGGTAGGAGGATCGCCATGAGTTTGGGGCCACCCTGAGACTATATAGTGAATTCCAGGTCAGCCTGGGCTAGAACCAGAGACCCCTACCTGGAAAAAAATGAAAAAAAAAAAGGGGGGGGGAAAGGAGGGCCTGGAGAGATGGCTTAGCAGTTAAGTGCTTGCCTGTGAAACCTAAAGACCCTGGTCCAAGGCTCCATTCTCCAGGACCCACGTAAGCCAGATGCACAAGGTGGCGCATGCGTCTGGAGTTTGTTTGCAGTAGCTGGAGGCCCTGGTGCATCCATTCTCTCTCTATCTGCTTCTTTCTCTGTCTGCTCTGTCACTCTCAAATAAATAAATAAAAAATAAACAAAAAATTGGAAAAATAAATAAATAAATAAATGGGCATGGTGGTACACACCTTTAATCTCAGCACTTAGGCAGAAGTAGGCAGATCACCAACCTGAGACTACATAATGAATTCCAGGTCAGCTTGGGCTAAAGTGAAGCCCTACCTTGAAACCTACCCCACCTAAAAAAGAATAAAATAAAATAAAATAAAATAAAAATGAAAACCCCACCTTGAAAAAAAAAAAGATAACACATCTCAGTATCAAATAATAAAATATAATAATTATTTTATTAGCCTAACATATATTTTATATAACTGTATAAGCCAGTTTAATTAGGATTTTGTTGTTGTTGTTGTTGTTTGTTTTTCAAGGTAAGGTTTACTGTATCCCAGGCTGGCCTGGAATTCACTATGTAGTCTCAGGGTGGCCTCAAACTCATGGTGATCCTCCTACCTCTGGCTCCCCAGTGCTCCTAAGGAGCCATGCCCGGCTCCTTGGCTTTTTTGGGGGTGAGAGGGTATTAGGAGTTTTGATCTGGAATTTTCTTTATGCTAAATGTAACTTAAAATACATATAAAAAAAAAAGTATCAGGCTGGGCGTGGTGGCTCATGCCTTTAATCCCAGCACTCAGGAGGCAGAGGTAGGAGGACCACTGTGAATTCGAGGCTACCCTGAGACCACATAGTGAATTCCAGGTCAGCTTGGGCTAAAGCAAGACCCTAACTCAAAAAAAAAACAACAACAACAAAAAGTATCATTTGGTAAAAACAATCTTGACAAATTTTTGTTAATCTCCTGCTTTAAAACTGCTTTAAATTTTTATTTAAAAAATACAGCTGGAGCAGGACATGATAAGTCCACACCTTTAATCCTAGCACTTAGGAGGCAGAGGTAGGAGGATCACTGAGTTAGAAGACAGCCTGGAACTACAGAATGAGTTCCAGGTCAGCCTAGACTAGAGTGACACCCTACCTTGAAAAAAATAATGATAATAAAGGGCTGGAGAGATGGCTTAGTGGTTAGGCGCTTGCCTGTGAAGCCTAAGGACCCGGGTTCGAGGCTCAATTCCCCAGGACCCATGTTAGCCAGATGCAGAAGGGGGCGCACGCATCTGGAGTTCATTTACAGAGGCTGGAAGCACTGGCGCGCCCATTCTCTCTCTCTCTCATTCTCTCTCTCCCTCCTTCTCTCTGTCGCTCTCAAATAAATAAATAAACCAAAAAAAAATTTTTTTAAATAATAATAAAATACTATTGATATTTGTATTATTCTATATTAGGAAACCATTATAATATTCCTACAAAACATATGTTATTTTTCTCATTACTGGCAATGAAACTTAAAATAGATGATCATTTCTTCACTTTCTAATTTTATTACTTTTTCTCTGACAGTAAGCAATATTGACTACTGAATACTTAATAAAAGTGTAACTTCCAGTACAAACTGATTCTTTCATAAAATATTTATTGCATACCACCTATGTGCTAAGATTTATGTTAAAGACTTTGGTTCATTTTATTAAATGGAATAAGCCAAGCACAGAAAGACAAATATCTCATGATTGCATCATACAAAGAATCAAAAAAAAATTAGTCTCTTGCAAATAGAGACAAAAAGAATGGTAGTTACCCAGGGAATTGATTGCTTGAAGGGAAGATGCTTGTTAAAAGATACATTATTACAGTTAGAGAAAAAGAATAAGTTCTTTAAAATGTATTCTGTAACATGGTGACTATAATGACTACATTGTATTCTTTTTAATTTTATTTTTATTTATTTATTTGAGAGAAATAGGCAGGTAGAGAGAGAGAAAGGGAGAGAGAATGGGTGTACCAGGGCCTCCAGCTGCTGCAAATGAAATCCAGATGTGTGCGCCCCCTTGTGCATCTGGCTTACATGGGTCCTGGGGAATCGAACCTGGGTCCTTGGGCTTTACAGGCAAGTGCCTTAACCGCTAAGCCATCCCTCCAGCCACATTGTGTATTGTGTTCTTGAAAGTACAGAGATGTTAATTATTACAACAAAAACGTTAACTGTGGCTGGGTGTGGTGGGGCACACCTTTAATCCCAGCACTGGGGAGTCAGAGGTAGGAGGACTGCCATGAGTTTGAGGCCACCCTGAGACTCCATAGTGAAGTCCAGGTCAGCATTGGCTAGAGTGAAACCCTACCTTGAAAAACCAAAAGAAAAAGTTAACTGTGAAGTAATACCTTTGTTAATTGGCTAACTTCAACCATTCACAATGTACATGTATATATGTAATTCAAAACATATTGTCCATGAAAATACAAATTTTTTTTTCTTTTGAGGTAGGGTTTCAGTCTAGCCCAGGCTGACTTAAAATTCACTATGTAGTCTCAGGGTGGCCTCAAACTCATGGAGATCCTCCTACCTCTGCCTCTCAAGTGCAGGGATTAAAGGCATGGGCCACCACACCCAGCTCTACAAACAATTTTATCTATCAACTTCAGATAGATAGATAGATAGATAGATAGATAGATAGATAGATAGATAGATAGATAAAAGATACTCTGCCTTAAAAATTCACGGCCTACTAAGGAAAAAGACAATTGCATTAAGGTTTATTATGTTGGGTAAGTGCAACAGCATAGATATAACCCTAGAAGGTGTTTAAATTAAGCAGGAAAGTATGTTAATAGTTATACTTCAGGTCCTTAATAAGCCCACTTTTTCTTAAGAAGGTGATTGCCTAATACAGTTTGCATTTCACTACTTTGGTAAAGCACTGTGGGTAGGTGAAAAGTAGCATTTATATACACTAAAATTTATGGTTGATTGCTTGTTGTTCATAGTGCCTGAAAAATCAGATAAAATAGACTAGGTATCTTAAATAATATGTGTATCTTTATGAGTGTTTGACAGTAACTTAAAGCACATTCCTTCTTCTCTTCCCACATATTAGTCTTTAAAAGAAGATAAATATCAAGACTAAAGAAGAGCTGGGTATGGTGGGGCACATCTTTAATTCCAGCACTCTGGGAGGTAAGGGAAACCAAGTGAGTTTGTGGCCAGGCTGGGCTACAAAGTGAGTTCCAAGTCAGCTTGGGCTAGAGTGAGGAGATCCTCTTAAAAAGCGCTTGCCAGGAAAGCCAAAGGACCCAGGTTCGATTCCCCAGAACCCATGTACAGCCAGATGCTCAAGGTGGTGAATGAATTTGCAGTGTCTAGAGGCCCTGAGGCCTGCCTGCCTGCCCGCCCACCCCCCCCCACCCCCGTCTCGCTCTGTCTCAAATAAATAAATAAAAAGATTTAAGGTGTCAAATGTTATTCACGGGCCACTGATATTCTGGTTTTACAAGCACAGACATTTCAACCTGAAGGGTCTCATTTGAAAAGCAGGGCTACCCACATATTAGACATGTAGCATCCTTTCAGACCATTTGGAGGTGACTTTAATTCTCCTGGTCAGGGTGACCTCGTAAGACTTAAGCCTGGCCCACCCTGGTCTAGGGTGAAATGAAGGCATTGAAATCACCCAGCAAGGTCCTTTTTTGCTTTTACAGCACCCCGCACGACAAGAATAACTGAAGCCCAGCGGCACGGACCTAGACCAGCCTTAGTCAAACGGGATTGGTGAGTTCTCCTGACAATCTTAGCAGAGGTACCAGGTTCTACCGTCCTGCAATTGTGGGTCCTCAGGCGCAAACCTTCTCATCAAATGGGTGGATTATGGGATCGTCACTGGCACCTGGGTTTGAAAAATAACAGCAGTTCGTGAAGTTTGATTTACGTATTGCACTCCAGCTCGCCGCCCCTGACAGCGAGGTCCGGGACTCTTAGAGACTCTCCCTCCCCACGCACGCTACACAATCTTCGAATTCCAGGCTTATTCATCTCATTTCCCGGGCAGTTTTTCTACCGGGGTGAAACAATGGACTCCTTCAGTATTCTCCCGTCAACAAAGGGCTCTAAGGCGAGGCCGCTCCGGCCACCGCGCGACCTGCGGCCCGGGTGGGGAGGGCGCGGCGGGCGCGGGCGCGGGCGCGGGCGGCTCACCTCTTTCAGCTGCTCCAGCTCCCGCCGGAGGCTGTCGCACTCGGCCTCCAGCTCGTCGTACTGCTGCTTGAGGGTCAGCTTCTCCTCCAGCACCACCAGCCCGTACTCCGCGGCCTGGATCTTCTCGTGGGTCGTCTCGCTGAGCTCCTTGCTCAGCCTCTCGATCTCGCTCCGGTAGTGATCCACCGTCCTCGGTCCCTCCTCTGCGGCCATAGCCCCGGCTGGCGGGGGCGGGGGCGGGGTGCAGAGCGGGCGGAGGAAGGGGAAGCGAGTGCGGATGGAAGGGCAACAACGGGGGGGAAAACGGTCTGCCTGGATGAACGGACACACAGCGCAATCCCCCGGCGGCGGCCACACTGCCGAGGCAGCGGCGCGGAGACCGGCCCGGGGGTCAGCGGCGCAGCGGCATGGCCCGTCCGGCGCGTCCTCCGAGGCCCGCGGCCGCCATGCCGCCCGCCGCCTCTCGGCCGGCCGCCCGCCCGCGCCCGGCTCGCTGGGCCCTGCGGCAGCCGGCGAAGACCGACGCGGCGCCGAGCGATCCCGAGGCCCGGCGCAGGGGCGGAGAGAGCGAGAGGGAGAGGGCGGAGCGCCCCGGGCGCCCGCGGCGCCGCCCCGCCGGCTGCTGGGGAGGGGAGGGGCGGGGCGTGCGGCCTGCCGCCGAGACGCCCGCGGCGCGCTGAGGGGAGCGACGGGGCTGCGGGGAGGGGCGGGGCTGCGGGGAGGGGCGGGGCTGAGGGGAGGGGAGGGGCTGAGGGGAGGAGAGGTGCTTCGGGGAGGGGAAGGGCGGGGCTGAGGGGAGGGGAGGGGCGGGGCGTGCGGGGGGCGGGCGGCCGCCGAGACGCCCGCGGCGCGCTGAGGGGAGCGACGGAGCTGCGGGGAGGGGAGGGGCGGGGCTGCGGGCTGCGGGGAGGGGAGGGGCGGGGCTGAGGGGAGGAGAGGGGCTTCGGGGAGGGGTGGGGCTGCGGGGAGGGGCGGGGCTGAGGGGAGGGGCGGGGCTGAGGGGAGGGGCGGGGCTGAGGGGAGGAGAGGTGCTTCGGGGAGGGGAAGGGCGGGGCTGCGGGGAGGGGAGGGGCGGGGCGTGCGGGGGGCGGGCGGCCGCCGAGACGCCCGCGGCGCGCTGAGGGGAGCGACGGAGCTGCGGGGAGGGGAGGGGCGGGGCTGAGGGGAGGAGAGGGGCTTCGGGGAGGGGTGGGGCGGGGCTGCGGGGAGGGGTGGGGCGGGGCTGCGGGGAGGGGTGGGGCGGGGCGTGCTCGGGGCTGCGGGGCCCGCACGCTGTGGGGGACGGCGCCCGCAGAAGCACAGCCTTCTTCTCCCCGGGCTCCAGCGCCTCTCTGAGTCTTCTACGCCTGCGGCGATGCTGCTTTTCCGAGGCCCGTTAGGTGCCCTTCAGAAGGCCATGCGCCCGCCTGGCCTCCTGCTGACATTCTACCCAAGAACCTTACTGTCCTTTCCAGACAAGCTTCACCGAAGATTGCTCACCCTCATCCAACTTTCTCTGTATTAACCTAATCAATGAATTGTCTGCTCAGAAAAATATTACCGTAGCGTGGGCCACAGACATGGCTTAGGGGGTAAGGTGCTTGCCTGCAAAGCCAAAGGACCTAGGTTCGATGGCCCAAGACCCACATAAGCCAACTACACAAGGTAATGCGTGCATCTGGAGTTCGCTTGCAGGGGCTAGAGGCCCTGGCACACCCGTTCTCATTCTCTAGCTCGCTCGCTCTCTCTCGCTCTCTCCCTCTGTCTCAAATGTTTTTTTTAAAAAGTTTTAAAGATGTGACATCAAAATAAAAGAGAGACTGATTGAGAGGGGGGGGGATATGATGTAGAGTGGAGTTTCAAAGGGGAAAGTGGGGGAAGGGAGGGAATTACCATGGGATATTGTTTACAATCATGGAAGTTGTTAATTACAAAAAAAATTTAAATATTTTAATGAAATTTTTAAAAAAGATTTTTAAAATATTACAGTAACATGCGCAGGCCCAGTAAGTGTCTAGGTGCTGGGGATTTTTTTGTTATTGTTTGTTTGTTTTTGTTTTGTTTTTCGAGGTAAGGTCTCACTACTCTAGTCCAGGCAGACCTAGAATTCACTATGTAGTCTCCGGATGGCCTCGAACTCACTGAGATCCTCCTACCTCTGCCTCCTCAGTGCTGGTTAAAAGGCGTGCACCATCGTGCCGGGCTTAATTCTCTTTATGAAGTATCAAACATGCCCTTCTAAAAATATATTCTGTGTATAAAAGCAGAGTTCTTGAGACAGTGTCGCACACACTCTTCTGAGTCTGTTACATGCGTCCTCTCCAATCCCAGCGACTTTTTGATGTCAGCACCACTACCTCATCTCATAGATGTGAAAAGAAAGCCACAGGGAGGTTGAGTGATTTGCCCAAAGTCAGGTAAGTTTTAAACTGTGAAGACAAAATTTGATTTATAACTCCAGAGCCCTACACTGGATCGTTATGTTGCCTTCATCTTTACTCCTGCCAACCTATGTAGTCCGTGAGTCCAGAGGCAGGGTGACAGAGGAAGTTTCATTAGCAACAACATGGCAGACTTTCACCAAGGACCATCTTATCCCTTACCCTTAGAGTCTTATATGATTTTCTTCTGTGTGTATGTATGTGTGGTGTGCATGTGGCATTTATGATGTATGTACATTCACGGAGGCCAGAAGAGAACGTTGGGTGTCCCCCTCCATGGTCCGGCAGCTTATGTTCTTTGTATGTGGAGGGGTAAAGTAAGCATATGGTGTAATGTGTGGTATATACACACGTGTGTGCTGATGCATGCGACACATGCATGTGCTTGCAGAGGCCAGAAGAGAATGAAGGGTGTCTTTCTCTTATCACTCATCTACATATTTTTAAGTTTTCAGTATCATGGATGTATTCCCCCCCATGGAGCAGGCCTCCAGACCAATTAGAGGGTAGTTGGTTTCCACCATGACAGACGTGCCACTATTGCACCTGTTGGCTCATTTGGCCTGGGGGAGGGAGGGTATTACCATGGGATATTTTTTATAATCATGGAAGTTGTTAATAAAAAAAAAACAATTTTTAATGCTTAGGAGGAAGCTGGGTGTGTTGGCACATGCCTTTAATCTCATCACTCAAGAGGCAGAGGCAGGAGGATCACCATGAGTTCAAGGTCACCCTGATACTACATAGTGAATTCCAGGCCAGTCTGGGCTAGAGTGAGACATTGCCTCAAAAAACCAAAAAAAGAAAAAAAAAAAAAAAAAAAAAGCCTAGGGAACAGGGGCTGAAGAGATGGCTTAGCAGTTAAGGTGCTACCCTCCAGGTCCCACATAAGCCAGATGCACAGTGACACAAGCATGCAAAGTCACACTCACAAGGGGGCACATGTGTCTGGAGTTCAATTGCAATGGCTGGAGGCCCTGGTGTGCCAATTCTCTCTGTCTGACTCTCACATAAAAATAAAGGCAGTCTCAGGCTGGAGAGATGGCTTAGTGGTTAAGCACTTGCCTGTGAAGCCTAAGGACTCCGGTTCGAGGCTCGACTCCCCAGGACCCACGTTAGCCAGATGCACAGGGGGGCACATGCATCTGGAGTTCGTTTGCAGTGGCTGGAGGCCCTGGCGCGCCCATTCTCTATCTATCTCTATCTGCCTCTTTCTCTCTCTGTCTGTCGCTCTCAAATAAATAAATAAATAATTTTAAAAAGAAAATAAAAATCTGTCTTCTCTTTGAAAAAATAAATAAATAAGGGCAGTCTGAGGACTATGCAGCTTCTGGTACTCCAGGGGTTGGAAAGACCACACTGGGCAAAGAACTTGCATCAAGATCAGGACTGAAACATATTAATGTGAGTGATTTAGCTCGTGGAGTGGAATTATATGACGGCTATGATGAAGATTATGATTGTCCCATTTAAATGAAGATAGAGTTATGTTAGAGAACCACATGAGAGATGGTGGTGTTATCGTTGATTACGTTGGCTGCGCTTTCTTTCCTGAACGCTGGTTTCACATCATTTTTGTGTCAAGAACAGATAACACTAGAAGAAGAGCTAGAGGATAATATAAACCAGATCCTGAAGTGGATTGAGCAGTGGGTCAAAGATAATAAATAGCTCTTGACTTGTAAAAATAAATAAACAAATAAATAAAGGCAGTCTGTTGGGCTTGCCTCAAAAAAAGGCTTAGGGAAGGCTGGACAGATGGCTCAATAGTTAAGGCACTTGCCTCGAAAGCCTGACTACTTAGGGTTCAATTCCCCAGGACCCACATGAAGCCAGATGCACAAAGTGATGCCTGCATCTGGAGCTCAGTTACAGTGGCTGGAGGCTCTTCCGTACCCATTCTCTCTGTTTTTCTCTGTGTGTCTGTCTCTTTCTGCTTGTAAATAGATAGAATATTTTTTTTTAATGCTTAGGAAAGCTGGGCATGGTGGTACACACCTTTAATCCCTACACTCTGGAGGTAGCAGTAGGAGGATCATTGTGAGTTCAGGGCCAGCCTAGGACTACAGAGTGAGTTCCAGGTTAACCTGGGCTGGAGTGAGACCCTACCTGATAGATAACTTAAGGCCCAGACAATAGGGATAGAAGGGTTTGGGGTGAGGGGAAAGGGGGCGAGGGGAAAAACAAACACGAAACTAAATCGAAAACAAACTGGTACTATAGAAACCTTTATTTTTGAAGATAGACTAAAAGATATGACCCTCAACAGGAGTAAGGGGAGCACCTGGAAAAAAAGGTCCTGGAGAGGGTGGGATGAAGCCTAAGCTTAAAAAAAATTTTTTTTTTTTTCCGGGCATGGTGGCACATGCCTTTAATCCCAGCACTCAGGATGCAGAAGTAGGAGGATTGCTATGAGTTCGAGGCCACCCTGAGACTACATAGTGAATTCCAGGTCAGCCTGGGCTACAATGAGACCCTGCCTTGAGAAACAAAAACAAAAACAAAAAAATTTTTTTTTCTCCTCTGGCCTGTAACTGCCCTACCAGAAATTGCTACCCACAGTGAACTGTTGACTGTAGAGACCTACAAGGTCCCCAAATCAAGACAGGTATCTGCCAAAGCACTTGATTACCCGCCTGAGGCAAAAGCTAAGAGCCTACTGCTGAATACACCACAGGCTGCTGACAGCATGGAGCAACTTGGCTGGAAACTGGAAGAGACAGTCCCCAGATAGTTAGCCCATCAAGTGCTGGAAAGCACTACATGAGCTACTGAGGGAAAGTGGCTGACAACAGTGAGCAACTAGAGGTCTAAGCTACTCAGAAGCAAACACCCTGACAGGAGATACCAGCCAGTACAATAGTGGTGCACAGCCTTAGTGGGTAACCAGTAGCTTTTTTGATTGGCTAAGAGATCTGCTCAGTGTAAAGGAACCCATATCTGGAATTGGGAACCAGATCAGAATCCTGTGGAGACAAAGATTATGTTCTCCAGTGTCAAGCTCTCACTAGTCTTTGGCTAAAAGAGGGGTTGCATCCATCAAATTCTCCCTAAATTAATAGTGCTTCTGACTTCACTCTCGGTTGGAGAATCTGTTATTCTTTATCAGAAGGTAGCGAGACCCGAGATGATAAACTAACTACCCCTCAATTTAGCCAAGCCATAGCTGAAACCACAGAGGAGTTGGGGAGATGAGCATGAGTGCTGCTTCCATGCTGTTCCTGATAATCAGCGCCAGGGTGAAGGAGACAAGCGCTGAGGATACTCAACACCTACCAAAGCAGAGATCCAGAGGCTCCTAAGAGGTCATCACTGAAGTTGACTTAAAACTCACCCACAAGGGCTCAGGGAATTTTGTGGAATAGGGGGTGGGAAGATTGTAAGAGCCACAGGTTGATGCATCATGCCCAGAGGCATTCCCTCACCCCCAAAATAACTGACTGCTGCTCCCACAATGCATAAACCACAACCCTATCAGGAATACCTGCAACCCCATTGAGGAGGGTTCCCAGTGGAATGGGGGCAGGGACAAGGGAAAAGAGGGTACCATACAAAATATACAATATGTTGTTAATAATAACAACAATAAGAAAAGAAAGAAAAAAATGCTTAGGGAAGCTGGGCGTGGTGGTGCATGCCTTTAATCCCAGCACTCAGGAGGCAGAGATAGGAGGATCACCGTGAGTTTGAGGCCACACTGAGACTACATAGTGAATTCCAGGTCAGCCTGGGCCACAGTAAGACCCTACCTAAAAAAAAAAAAAAAAAAAAAAAGATCACTCCAATGCCAGCATGAATGAAGAGAGGAGTTTATTTCCCTGAGGAAGGGTTAGGGGTTTCAGTCAAAGCAGATTTGGGGAGACAACCAACTGAGGCTTTAAAAGCCACACCTTCCAAGTCTTTCCTACTCCACCCCCCAGCTTCAGGAGAAGATTAACAGTATTATCTCAATTTGTAGTCTTTTCCATTCCAGCTGTGCTGAGCCCTTGATGGTCTGCCCTCCTCTAACCTTTCCTAGCAGATTCCTTCCTTTCCCTTGACCAAAGACTCATTGAGGGGGTGGGAGTGAAGCCATGGTATGAACCTCCAAAACCCTGGCCATTTCTGAAAGTATAATACCTCTGATGCATGGAAAGGTGTGTGCTGTTACTTAGATGTTTGGGTCACTCCCCATTCCCCAAAGGAGAAGTAACGACACCATCTTTCCAAGATCTTTTTGCTGTTGCCATTTACTTCCTCCTGAGTTCTGGGATTAAAGGGATGCACCATCACACCAGGCTTATTATCTCTTTAGAATCTGTCCACTGCTCAACCTTTATTTTCTTTTATCTTTTGTGGTTTTTCGAGGTAGGGTTTCACTCTAGCCCAGGCTGACCTGGAATTCACTATGTAGTTTCAGAGTGGCCTCAAACTTATGGTGATCCTTGTATCTCTGCCTTCCAAGTGCTGGGATTAAAGGCGTGCACCACCATGCCAGGCTCAACCTTGAATTTCTTGATCTGAAATAATGTTCTGAATCTGATAGAAAAACTAATTCTCCAACTGCCTGACCTATGAGGTTGTTTTGATAAAGTAATATAGGCTACCTAATAAGGCAGAGGGTCTTCTCACTTCATTGGAAGGACTGCTGGGATAACAAATCTTAGAAATCCTGTTATGGTTTGGGTAAGAATTGTCCCTCAAAAGATTCATGTTGAGACCTGGCCCCAGTTGATGGATTGAGAGATTATTAGATGCTGAGGGCTCTGACCTGATTAGTGGATTAATCCCTTGAAGAATTAATAATTTGATTGCATTTTTGGAAGGTTGTAGAAACTTCTGAGGTAGGGCCAAATTGGAGGTAATAGTAGGTCACCAGAGGATATGTGCACTGGAGACACCCCTGCCCATCATGAAGTTAGCAGCTCTGCTACACCACATTCCACTACCTGTTCATGCTGGTGACCATTCTCCCCCAGCAGTTTGCAACATGCTTTCCAACATGATGAGAGCTAGCCTCATAGTAGGGAGCTGGCCTCCGTCTCATTGATAGCATGATCCCCTGATGTCCTATGACCATTATAGTGTCTTCAGAAATAGTGTCTTACCATTTAGATTTTTTGGGTAACCAAGTGCTTTGGCAATGGCCTGAATTATTCTGGGCAAGGCCCCCTGACCAACAGGGAGGTAATTCAACTCTGACACTGGGATTTACTAGCAACAGCATATTGTATTAGGATAAAGCTTCCTCCATCCCTACAGGATAATTCTACCTAAGTTGTCTCCCCATCCTACTCTCTTATTAATAGAGTTACATCTTTGTTGTTGATGGTGGTGGTTTTTTCCAGTTTAGGGTCTTACTCTGGCCCAGGCTGATATGGAATTCACTCTGTAGTCCCAGGATGGCCTCAAACTCACAGAAATCCTCCTACCTCTGTCTCCTGAGTTCTGGGATTAAAGGAATGTACCACCACACCTGGCCCCATCATTAGTTTTGTGTATCTCCCCCTCCCACTCTCCCTTTTCCCCAGACCCTTCCAACCCCTGAATTCTATCTTCCACTTGCCTGTTAAGTATCCCCCTCCTCTCATCCCTCCCTGCTTGTCCTTTCTCCAGGCTTCGTTCTAGCTTCCTTGCCAATATGTTAAAATACCCATATGAGAAGCCAGACATGGTGGCACATGCCTTTAATACCAGTACAAGGGAGACAGAGGATTGCTGCAACTTTGAGGCCACCCTGAGACTATATAGTGAATTCCAGGTCAGCCTGGGCTAGAGCAGGACCCTGCCTTGAAAAATAAAATTAGGGGCTGAAGGAATGGCTTAGCAGTTAAGGCATTTGCCTGTGAAGCCAAGAGACTCAGGTTTGATTCCCCAGGACCCATATTAGCCAGATGCACAAGGGGGCGCACCTGTCTGGAGTTTGTTTGCAGTGGCTGGAGGCCCTAGGGCGCCCATTCTCCACCCCTCCTTTCTCTGTCAAATAAATAAATAAATATTTAAAATTAAAAAAAAAAATACCCATTAGAGAGAGAACATACAGTTGTCTTTCTGAGCCTGCATAACCTCATTTTGTATTTTTTTCCAAGTCCATCCATTTTCCTGCAAATTTCATTTATTTTATTTTTCCTTACCACTGAGTAGAATTCCATTGTTTATATATATATATATATATATATATATATATATATATATATATATATATCACATCTTCATTATCCATTTAACAGTCAATGGGCATCTGGGCTGATTCCAATTCCTAGCTACTGTGAATAAGAGTACCAGCAAACATGGCCGAATAAGTATCTCCACAGAAAAGACTAGAGTCTTCAGGACATATACCCAGGAGTGGTATGGCTGATTCAAATGACAGATCTATTTTTAGATTTTTGAGGAACCTCCATACTGATTTCCCTAGTGGCTATGCAAGTTTGCACTCCCACCAACAGTGGATGACAGTTCCTCTTTCCTCATACCCTCACTAGCATTTATTGTCATTTAATTGTTTCATCATAGCCATTAATTTGCATAATTAATTTGCATTTCCCTGATGGCTGAAGATGAGCACATTTGTAGACATTTATTGTCCATTTGAAATTCTTCCTTTGAGAACTCTTTGTTGAGTTCCCTGCCCCATATATTAAGTAGATGAAGTTTAGTAAGATTTTATGGCCCTACTTGATGAGTGACAGATTGTTGCTAGGAGTGGAGGATATTGCAGACTACTGGAGGAGTTCTTTGTTCTCATGGAAGGGTTATGTCTCATTTTTTAAAGTTATTTTATTTTATTTGACAGAGAGAGAGAGAGAGAGAGAGAGAGAATGGGCATGCCAGAGCCTTCAGCCACTGTAAACGAACTCCAGACATGTGCGACACCTTGTGCATCTGGCTTACGTGGGTCCTGGGGAATAGAACTTGGGTCCTTTGACTTTGCAGGCAAGTGCCATAACTGCTAAGCCATCTCTCCATCCCATGTCTCATTATTTAAGTTACTTTGTACCCTAGTGACTTTAACTTAATAACACTAGCTTTTTATAATATCTTCAGTAAAACTCTATAATACCAAAAAAAAAAAAAAATTATAGACCATAGGGGAAAAAAAGAAGGCAGAACTCCTGTTGTAAGGTAGGAGGGGGTACCAGAAATAGGAAGGCCTGCTTAGTGTTTTTTTTTTTTTCTTTTTAAAAAATATTTTATTTACTTACTTATTTAAGAGACAGAAAGAGAGAATGGGCACACCAGGGCATCCAGCCACTGCAAACAAACTCCAGATGCATGTGCCATGTGCAGCTGGCTTACGTGGATCCTAGGGAATTGAACCAGGGTCCTTTGGCTTTGCAGGCAAGCACTTTAACCACTAAGCCATCTCTCTAGCCCCTGTCTGGTGTTTCTGAATGGGGTCTTTATGGGAATTTACTGGATTGGGACTTGTTAAGTCAGGACAAAATGGAGTTACAGCAAGAGGGCAAAGTGAATCATGCACATTCCTCAAGAAATTGCCCAGCCATTATCCCTCCCCTGCCTAACAAGGCTCCAGGTCTAGACTTACTGCCCCCTATCTCTCACCAGATCACTTCTGGTCTCACCCTATGGCTAATGTAAACAACAAATTCTTTCTCTTCCTCACCTTCCCCCAACTGAAGAGCTTATAAAGCCCACTATCTGTCTGTAACCCCAAGATAACTGCCCCACTCTTGAGAGTCAGTCCTGGCAGCTCGTGTTTTTCCCCTGAATAAAACTTCCATCTTTGCCTCAGAGTGGTCTCCATGGTCTTGGTCACTCCTGAACCTTACATGTGGTGCTGTGACTCAGATAGGAAGATTTCTGGTTGCCCTCTTGGGTGGCCAGACCTCCTTTTCCCTGACCGGACCACCAAGCTGCCATTCGACCCTCTGAAAGCCTTGGACCATCTCTGCCTGATACAGGCTCTCACCACCCCCCCCCCCCCGACAATCCGGCCTCACTGTTCTCCCTGTCTCCTCCCTTCTCGGTAAGTGTCCCCCTCTCTCTGGTTGGCCTGTCTCGGGGTTCACCCCTCCTCGTGTAAGCCATATCGGCATGCCAGGCTACACCCTTTGGCCGCTAGGCCCTGACCCCAGGTCTCCGGAAAGACACACTCTGGACACCTCGGGTCTCTCTCTGTGGTTTACCACACCCTAAGGGGCGCCTTTTGGTTTGGTTTCACCATCTCAGGACTCCTCCTCTCCCTCCTGAGCGCTCATCTCCCACTCCAGCTGCTCTCACCATCGGGAGCGCAGTCGCCCTCCTCGCCCACTAACAGACTAAACAGCCGACAGTTGCGACCTGAGTGGCCTCTGCCCACGTGGGAGGCGCAGGCCGTGTTCACCCTAACGGGCCAGGGGGTCACGTTGGTGTCCTGTGCAAACCCAGCTTAAGCTCTGGTTCATTTTTCTCTCACCCTTATCTCCTTAAGAACTTAAAGACTCTTGGACAACATCTTATCTTTCTCTGCAAATCTGCTTGGCCACATCCATAAGCTGGACAATGGGTCCAAATGGCCTGAGAATGATACTTTTGATTTCCAAATTCTCACTGATTTAAAACAAACTTCTGCCAATGTACAGGCAAGTGGTTCACAGTACCCTATTTTTCACTCTGCATGCAAGGCCTTCTCTCTGCTGTACCTGCCATTCTCACCAGGCCCTAGCCAAGGCCTCAGAAATGCTCTCTCACTCAACCCCTCCCCCATACTAGTCCTCACCCTCTGCTTTTGACCCTGACACCATAGAGGACCTCACCCCAACAGCTCCTCCGGCTCCTCCAGCTTCCTCAGCCTCTCCTGACACCCTGCCTGGTAACAATGTTTGCTTTTAGTCTCCGGAGTTGTAAATAAAATAGAAATTTAAGCCAGGCGTGGTGGCGGATGCCTTTAATCCCAGCACTTGGGAGGCAGAGGTAGGAGGATCACCGTGAGTTTGAGGCCACCTGAAACTACATAGTGAATTCCAGGTAAGCCTGGACTAGAGTGAAACCCTACCTCAAAAAATGAAAAAAAAATATTTAAAATGGGAATGTATAACTTCTGAATAAATAAATGTGTGAAGGAAAATGGTTGTCTAAAGTCTATATGAAAAGTGCACTTACAATGAATGTGTGTGAGTATGTATGGGGCTCATAGCCCTAAGGGAGCAGAGTAATTTCTGTTCTGAGCACTGCCATTTCATTGTGGGGATGTTTTCCACCAAGCCCACTGTACGAGACAGCATAACCAAGTTTTACTGTTGAGTGTCCCCCAGAAGGGACACTAAAAGTAATTAAGATCATAGAAAAAATGCAAGATTCTGCTACTCTTAGAGAGTTGTAAAATGACAGTTATAAAAAGCAGCCTATAGCCCTGAGGGAACTCACCCTGGAATTTTTTGGGGGGGAGGCTCTTTCTCAGCTTCCCTGCCTTGCAGAGCCAGGGAACTGCAAGCATGGGGAATCCCATGATCCTGGCCCCAGCATGATGATGAATGAATGCCAAGTCGCTATGGGGACTTCTTATAAGAAATTTGTAACTGTTTAACATTTACTTTATCTTTTTATGCTGCTTATATGGAACTATTAACAGACAATAGCCTCAAGATTTAGATTTAACTTTAAAAGTACTTGATACTAAATTTGTAAAAAAATTTTCTAAAATTTCTAATAATGTTTAAATCTGCTTTCATCTTTTTAAAAAAAAATGTGTTTCAGAAAAGTTATAAAAAACAAAAACAAAGTTCCAAAATCTATGTTTATCCTGGGTAAATACCATAAGTCAAATCTGATCTTTAAAATATCTTTCTTTAAAAATTTTATTTCAAAAGGCCTTTTTAAGGGGGAAAATGGCCATATTAAAAGTCTTATGGAAAAAAAAAAAGTCTTATGGTAAGGACAATAAAAGTTTTTGTTGATAGTTGTGAGATGAACATGACTACAGAAGATAAACTGGAGAGAAAACTTTTGTATGTTGAATGTTAAATGTTTGATTAAAAAGATTGTTACAGAGTGATTACATGAATTGTAAGGTAAAAGTATGTAGATGAAGGTATGAGTAAAATATGTAGATGAAGATATGCATAAACTTAAACAGGTTAAAGACAGAGTACTTAATCAGATTACAGACTTCTTGAGATATGACATGATTTAGCCTAGGGCTTACATCAGACTAACAAAGTATGGCCCTGGCTGGTAGAAGGATGCTAATGGTATTCAGGCTGTAAACTTAACTTTAACTCACTGATGTTAATCTGGTCATAATAATGGTTATGAAAGACTGAATTTAGAGTACCCAACCAAGTTAACTAGGTTCCTCTATTTGTCAACCTTTTAACTAAATTTTAAGGTTAAAATTGATTCATTAACATTCTCCCCTAAGGTTATTACAGTCTAAGTGAGTAATAACCATATGTAGAGGCCAAAGCCAATTGGAAACATTGGAATTAGGGTGATACTACCTTCATAAAAGGAGTTGGGTAGCTTTCCCTGTTCTCCAATTGTGTGGCACAGTTTGAGGAAAATTGGTTTGAGTTCTTCCATGAAGGTTTGGTAGAATTCAGCTGAGAAGCCATCTGGTCCTGGAGACTTCTTTTGGGGGAGGCTTTTTATTACTTTTTCAATCTCAATGAGTGTGATAGGTTTGTTTAGGAGATTAATCTGCTTTGAGTTTAGCTTTGATAGATGGTATGTGTCCAGGAATTTATCCATCTCCTCCACATTATCCAGTTTTGTGGAATAGAGGTTTTTGAAATAAGTCCTGATGATTCTCCCAATTTCACTTATATCTGTTGTGGTCTCTCCTTTTTCAGTTTGAATTTTGTTAATTTGAAGCATCTCTCTTTTTTTTTTTTTTTTTTTGCTTGATCAAATTGGCCAAGGGTTTGTCAATCTTGTTTATTTTTTCAAAGAACCAGCTCTTTGTTTTATCAATTGCCTTAATTGTTTTCTTAGTTTCCAATTCATTAATTTCTGCTCTGATTTTAATTATTTCTTTCCTTCTGGAGCTTTTTGGGTTGGATTTTTCTTGCTTTTCCAGTGCCTTCAGGTGGATGGTTAGGTTATTGATTTGGGATCCCTCTGTCTTTGTTATGAAGGCATTGAGTGCTATGAATTTTCCCCTGAGGACCACCTTCATTGTGTCCCATAAGTTTTGGTATGATGTGTTCTCATCGTCATTCATTTCTAAAAATTTTGCAATTTCATTTTTTATTTCATCCACTATCCATTTATTGTTTAAAAGTGTGCTGTTCAGTTTCCAGGTGCTGTTGGGATTCTTGGTGGATCTTTTGTTGTTAATTTCTAGCAATATAGCATTGTGATCTGATATCATGCAGGGAATTATGTCAATCTTCCTAAATATGTGGAGGCAGGTTTTGTGACCCAGTATATGATCTATTTTAGAGAATGTTCCATGGGCTGCTGAGAAGAATGTGTAGTCTGTGGATTTGGGATGGAAAGTTCTGTAGATGTCCGTTAGGTCTAAGTGATCTATGGTTTTGTTGAGCTCTCTTACTTCCCTGTTGAGTTTCTGTTTGGATGATCTGTCTATTACTGATAATGGTGTATTGAAGTCCCCAACTATGATGGTGTTGGTGGTTATTTCTGTTTTATTGTCAAGTAGGTTTTGGTTTATGAACTGTGGTGCCCCTGTGTTTGGTGCATACAGATTTATGATTGCAGTATCCTCTTGATGGATGGTTCCCTTGATAAGTAGGAAGTGGCCTTCTTTGTCTTTTTTGATTATTTTTGGTTTGAAGTCTATTTTATCTAATATTAATATAGCTATGCCTGCTTGTTTCTTATTCCTGTTTGCTTGGAATATTGTTTTCCACCCTTTCATCCTGAGGAGGTGTCTGTCTTTAGTGGTGAGGTGGGTTTCTTGAAGACAACAGATTGAGGGGTCTAATTTTTTTATCCATTCTGTTAGCTTGTGTCTCTTGATGGGGAATTAAGGCCATTAATATTTAGGATAATGACTGTGAGATTTGATTTGATCCTGGCCATATTGTGATGGTATATGTGGTTTGGTGTTTTCATGGACTTTGAAGTTTTTGTGCCTTCTCTGAGTTTGGTTATTGGGTTCTGCTTCTTGTAGGCATTTGAATTTGATTATTTGATTCTTCTTTGTGGAGAATTTTCTGAAATACTCTCTGTAGGTTTGGTTTTGTGTTCATATAATTGTAAAGTTGAGTTTTGTCATGGAAAGTTTTTCTTTCACCATCTATTATGAGGGATACTTTTGCTGGGTAGAGTAGTTTGGGTTGGAAGCTATAGGTTCTTAGACTTTGCAGTGTTTCATTCCAGGCCCTTCTAGCTTTCAGGTTTTCCATTGAGAAGTCTGGAGTAATTCTGATGGGGTTACCTTTAAAAGTGGTGTGCTAGCCAGGCGTGGTGGCACGTGCCTTTAATCCCAGCACTCGGAAGGCAGAGGCAGGAGGATTGCCATGAATTCAAGACCACCCTGAGACTCCATAGTGAATTCCAAGTCAGTCTGGGCTATAGTGAGACCCTACCTTGAAAAACCAAAAAAAAAAAAAAAAAAAAAAAAAAAAAGGTGTGCTGTTTTTCCCTAACTGCTTTTAGGATTTTCTCTTTGGTGTCAATGTTTAGAGTCTTAATGACAATATGTCTTGGAGAGTTTCTCCTTTGGTCCCATCTGTTTGGAGTTCTGTTAGCTTCTTGTATCTTGATGGGCCTTTCTTTTAAGAGATTGGGGAAGTTTTCTTCAATTATTTTGTTAAATAAATTCTCCATGCCTTTGGTCTGAATTTATTCTCCTTCTGGTATCCCAGTGATCCTGATATTAGGACGTTTAAGGGTATCCCACAATTCCCTCATGTTCTGTTCACAGAAACTTTTGAACTTACTGAAATTTTTGAACTCTCGAACTGTTTCTTCCATCTTGTCTTCCAGATCAGAGTTTCTATCCTCCATATGGCTGACTGTATTCTTGAGAGCTTCTAGAGAGTTTTGGACTTGTTCAACTAGGTTTGCATTTTCTACTACTTTTCTATGTATAGTTTCCATCCCTCTGTCAAGCTCCCTTTTCACATCATTTTCTGATTTTCTTGATGCTTCTTGGAATTCATCCTTGCGTTTCTTTATGTCTTCATTTAGCATTGCCAGCTGATTTTTGAGTTCCTCTTTTTTTCACTCTCCCTCATATCTCTTAACTGTCTTTGAACTCCTTCCATTTTATTATCTATTAGGTCTAGTCTAGTGATGGCAGCATCCACATGAGTCCTTTGTTGCTTTTCTGCAAGTTCTACCAGTAGCTTGGTCATGGTTGCATTGCTCATAGCTTCATTTTGGTGTTCTGATCCTAATGTTTCTTCTATGTTTTGATTAGAGATGTTCATTGTAGGACTTGGTGATCTAACTGGATTTTCTTGTATTTGATTTTTCATGTTATTTCTTTGCTCTTTGGTCTGCCCATATCAGTGTATGGGCAAGTAGGTGGGTGGATCAGCCTGGGCTCAAGCACAGTGGGAAGCTTAAGCAGCCTGAGACAGTTGCCAAGCAGTCTGGGCTTTGGCTCTCACTTGCCAAAGCCATCTGAGCTCCTTCCTGGCAGGGGTGCCAAAGTTGCCTGAGGTTTCACATGGTAGTGCGCCAAAGCTTCCTGTGCTTGCCCTAGGAGGGACACTGAGGCACCAAGCACTGAAGCAGCCCAAACTCCGGTGTGGAGAAACATTGGGACCTGGAAGCAGTCTGTGCTCCCCTGCAACAGGACAATGGCAGTCAGCCAGCATGGCCGACAGGGAGGGGCTGGCACCTGAGTTGGCGCAAGCATAGACAGAGACAGCCTGAGCTCGCATGGGCAGTTGCAATGGGCCTGAGCTTGCGCGTGAATGTGCGGCGGCTGGAGCAGTAAGTGAGCAAATGGGCCGAGCAGGCTAAACTTGCACAAGCAGGGATCAGTGTGGCGAGCCTGAGCTCCAATGGGCCAGCAGGCCTAGCCTGGCCAAGGTCACTCGTGGGCAGGGGTAGCAGGGCGATCGCCCCTTTGCAGTGAGGCAAGTGGAACTATGTTGGCCTGGGACCCTTTTCCTACAGTAAGTGCGGGAGTTTCCTGAAGCTGGGACTGTGGGTACGGAGGCTGCTTGGGGGGAGGGGTGGGCTACCCGCACGCAAGGGAATCAGCAATTCCTGTTTTTTCCCCTCTGTGCCCTCCCACTGGCAATCTATTGGAGATTTATCTCCCCTAAAAGACCCAATGAACCCTTAATGTCTTGCCTTTCTTCCCTGGGGATGTGTGGCACAGTTAGGTGGTCGCCATCTTGGCCAGAAGTCTCCCTTCTGTCACATTGGAGTTAAACAGATAACCAATATTTTGGTTCCTGCTCCCAGGTCAAAAGGCCACAGGAGATAATGGGATGCTTGAACTTCTAGCCTCTGGTAAGTTACCTATCCTCTTGATCAGAGAGGATGTAGAGACCCAGAAATGAATTCCAAGTCAGAGTATCTGCAACAGGAGAATCACATTGAGGAAAATCAGTCCTCCAGGCTTCCCAAAAGAGGGTGGGCCACTTGGTCAGCATGGCCTTGACTTATCCTAGCAGATGAGAGTCATAATCTCCTCACAGGTCCCTGAAAGTCTCTCCTACAGTGCCATTATTGACCTCCAAAGTATACAGTTAATTCTGGCAGCTTACATGGTCTTAATCACCCAACAAGAAAACTATAACTACAATATAAACAATGAGCCTAATAGACTATCCTGTCTGATGCGGATTTACAATACTAAACTCTAACATTAACTCATACACTCTGCCTCTGCCTGTCCCTGATTAACTTCACCTACCCTGACCCCAGCTCCTCCCACTTGCCTTAGCCATAATCAGAGCTATTCCTCAGACCCCCTCCTTCCTTAGCCCTTACCTATCTCATCCAGGGATAAGTACACTGCCACCCCAACAGACACTCTCAAACTTAAATTCTCTTGTGTTCCTACCCTTCCTCACACCCAAAAATGCCCCTTCTCTCTCTTGCCTTAAGCCCTCTATCTCTCACCTTGGAATACTCATCCTCCCTTTACACCTGGTGTTTTGACAAGGGTAACAAGCTTCTTTATTCTCCCTTCTGTCTTCTCACAGCGTGGACAGAGCCCATCTCCCTCACCTTCTCTATAACAGGTGTCTGCCAGCGACTGCCCTGCAATCAGCTCAATACAGAAATGGTCTTTGCTTCACTCAGGACCAAGTCATAACAACATGCTGCACTGGTGCTGTCGATCTCACCACTTTGCCACCTCTCACCACCATATCCTCCTCATCACCTTTCCTGAAGAAAGACCCATCAACTGCCTCTCCCATAACAAGTCATCACCCTTATGGTCAGCATGAACCTTCATCTCTTATCATTAACAAAAGGCTGGAATGTTAGGTCAGGACAAAATGGAGTTACAGCAGGAGGGAGAAGTGAATCATGCACATTCCTAAAGAAATTGTCCAGCCAATATCCCTTCCCTGCCTAACAAGGCTCCAGGTCTAGATTTACTGCTCCCCTATCTCTCACCAGGTCACTTCTGGTCTCACCTATGGCTAATGTAAAGAACAGAGATTTACTGCCCCAACAAAGAAATTCCTTTCCTTCCTCACCTTCTCCCCAACTGAAGAGCCTATAAAGCTGTAGCAGTCAGCTTCAGGTTCGCTGAGATGAACTGTCAGACCAGGCACAGTTATGGAGGAAGGGATTTATTGAAGCTTACAGATCCAGAGGAAGTTCCATAAGAGCAGAAGAAACTGGCCTGCTTTCACAGGCCCAAGCAGAGAGAGAGACAAGCACAAGCCTAAAGGTCAAAAGCCACAGCACACTTCAGGAACTCCAGCTAGGCACACTTTGCATATCTTTAGATTGAAATCTCAAACCCACCACCACACCTTAAGATCCACACAATGGCATTGCCTCCAGCCAGATGTCTAGAGATGCAAACTACAAACAAACAACTGAATATATTGGGGACCATCTATTCTATTCAAACTACCACATTCTGCCCCTGGCCCCCAATAGATTTATAACCATCACACATTGTAAATTGTACTCAGTTCAATTTCAAAGGTCCCCACAGTCTTGACCAATTTAAGATATTAAGACCTGTAAAATCAAGCAAGTTAAACACTTCTAACATATAAAGGCACAGAGTAACATTTTCAACTGGTATAAGGCACAGCAAGGAGAGACTAAAACAATGCAAACTCAGCCACCATCAAACAAACATAAAACTTCTGCAGTTCATGTTCAATATACCCAGAGACTAACAGTCTCCAGACTTTCCAATTCCGCCCTTCCAGCTGGGCAGAGTACCTGGGGAACACTTCCATCCCAGGCCAACAGTGTGCTCTATGGTAGCCCTTGCACAGTCCTGGTATATACAAAACATCTTCAGGTCTTCATGCAAACCATGGTCCATCTTCCAAAGGCTCTTTCAGCCTATCAGGGCATGATGCCCTGTCTCATGCTGCATCTCAGCAGCAGCTCCTGGAACCAGGTGCAATTCATGACCACTCTTCACATTTTCCAAAGGCTCTTTCAGCCTATCAGGGCATCAGGCCCTACCTCATGCAGCATCTCAGCAGCTGCTCCTGGAACTATGTGCAATTCACGACCACTCCATGCATTTTTCATGCTTCTGAAACCAATACCAGGTGTGCAGGACACAGCCATATTCTTAATTCACAGACAAAGTAAATCATAACCTTGAAAAGCAGGTTCCTTCTCCAGTCAACTCTTTCCAAAAGTGTTTGCATTTCTATGATAGTCTTTCCTCAGACATCCTTTCCATTGTTTTAATGTAAAGCAGTTGGACCATCTTCCTTAAGATTGCTAATGTGTTTGACAATAGCAGGTTCAATAACCTAAAACCAGTCTCTGTGCCTGTAATTTTAACTTGCTTGCGATTTTCCAGCTTAAAATCTTAAATCTCTCAGTCCAATATCTTCAGCCAAGCACATCAGTCCATTACAAATTTAACCTTGATCAAACTCTCTGGGCCTGGGCAGCAGGATGCAGCCAGCCCTTATGCCAGTAGCCCAGTTCCAACAAAGTCCTCTGCAGTCTTTCCTTCCCCTTAGAAAGCTGATAAGCCAAGCCTCTAAGTTCAATGCTGTCTGCACTTAGCATTCTCAGACTCTCATCAGAATAGTCCATAAAGCTTGGCTTACCACTCCAGAAGACATCTCCAGTTGCAAACACCAAATCCATGCCTATTCCTCCAAAACAAAGGTTCCAAAAGATCAACATGCACATGGCCAGGTACATCACAGCCCACTCCTCGGTACCAAGTTCTGTAGCAGTCAGCTTCAGGTTCGCTGAGATGAACTGTCAGACCAGGCACAGATATGGAGGAAGGGATTTATTGAAGCTTACAGATCCAGGGGAAGTTCCATAAAACCAAAAGAAACTGGCCTGCTTTCACAGGCCCAAGCAGAGAGAGAGACAAGCACAAGCCTAAAGGTCAAAAGCCACAGCACACTTCAGGAACTCCAGCTAGGCACACTTTGCATATCTTTAGATTGAAATCTCAAACCTACCACCACACCTTAAGATCCACACAATGGCATTGCCTCCAGCCAGATGTCTAGAGATGCAAACTACAAACAAACAACTGAATATATTGGGGGCCATCTATTCTATTCAAACTACCGCAAAAGCCCACTATCTGTAACCCCAAGGTGACTGCCCCACTCTTGAGTCAGTCCTGACAGCTCATGGTTTTCCCTGAATAAAAACTTCCATCTTTGCCTCAGAGTGGTCTCCATGGTGCTTGGTCACTCCTGAACCTTACAAGACTCAGCTAGTCAATCTAGACCCCATGCCAGGTATCCAGGCTCTTTGCCATGTGTCTAGTAAAGAACTGCTCCTTTGGGGAAGAAGAGATAAAGAAAAGGACAAGACTCCTCTAACATTTTTGGCCTCTAGCCAGGTGGACAGAAAAAATAGATGGAAGAACCAGATTACCCTTTACAAGCCCAAGGACATTTCTCCCCTTATTTTTTAAAAATATTTTATTTTCATTTATTTGACAGAGAAAGAGGGAGGGAGAGAGAGAATGGGTGCATCAGGGCCTCCAGCCACTGCAAAAGAACTCCAAATGCGTGTGTCCCCTTGTGCATCTGGCTAGCATGGGTCCTGGGGAATCAAACTTGGGTCCTTTGGCTTTGCAGGCAAATGCCTTAACTGCTAAGCCATCCCTCCAGTCCCCCTTACAGGCATTTTTAGTTTACTTTTTGTTTGTTTTGTTTTATTTTTCAAAGTAGTGTCTCACTCTAGCCCAGGCTGACCTGGAACTCACTATGTAGTCTCAGAGTGGCCTTGAGCTCACAGCAGTTCTCCTCCCTCTGCCTCCCCAGTGCTGGGATTAAAGGCATCACCACCACACACACCTTCCTTCTCTCTCTTTCATCCTCTTCCTTCTCCCTTTTCTTCTAGTTATTTAGTTACTTATTAGAGAGAGAGAGAGAGAGAATGGGCACACCAAGGCCTCTAACCACTGCCAATAAACTCCAGATGCATGCACCACCACACAGGTCCTGGGGAATCAAGCCTAGGTCCTTAGGCTTCACAGGCAAGTGCTTTAACTGCTAAGCCATCTCTTCAGCCAAAAATTTTGTTGTTGTAGTAGTTTTTCTTTTTTCAAGGTAGAGTCTCTCTCTATCCCAGGCTGACCTGGAATTTACTATGTAGTCTCAGGGTGGCCTTGAACTAGTGGTGATCCTCCTATCTCTGCCTCCCAAATGCTGGGATTAAAGGTGTGTGCCACTACGCTCAGCTCAATATTTTTTAAAAAGCAAAGAAAATAGACATAATGTGAGACCTCAATTTCTCCCTGAGGTGATATACAGCAAGGCCATAGATACATTCATGATGAGAAACCCAGTGAAAACAGGTACATTCAATGTATGCAAGGTTTAAAGTTTTGCTGGTTTTGTTTGGTTGTTTGTTTGGTTGGTTTTTTGAGGTAGGGTTGGTTGGTTGGTTGGTTGGTTTTTGAGGTAGAGTCTCATTCTCCCACAGGCTGACTTAGAATTCACTCCGTACTCTCAGGGTGACCTCCAACTCATGGCAATCCTCCTACCTCAGCCTCCCAAGTGCTGGGAATAAAGGTATGCACCACCATGCCCAGATAAAGTTTTGCTTTTTTGATAAAAATAAAATGAAGTCGAAATTCTGACGTCCTCTTCTTTACTTCCAATGTGTGTGCATGCCCTGTATGGAGCCCTCTGGAGTCTACCAAGACTTTCTTCTTCAGGTCCAAAGTCATTAAGATGGCAACACCACCTGATGGCAACAGAATCCCACAATTGTGAAGTTCTCTTTGAAAAAAAAAACACACTAAGAATAACTAAAGATCGGAATGATGGGCTGGAGAGATGGCTTAGCAGTTAAGGTGCTTGCCTACAAAGCCTAAGGACCGAAGGTTGGATTCCCCAGTACTCATGTAAGTCAGATGCACAAGGTGCTGGGGGTTGTCTCAGTATTGAACACTACACTGTCACTTCTCAGTGTTATGGGAAACTGAGTCAAGCAGAGATGGCACCACAGATATAGAGTGGAAAATCAGATAACTTATTCATGTCGACATGCACTGAGGGGATAACTTCCAAGTCCTGAGTACCAAGCTCTGATGGTTCAGTATGGCAGGCACTCTGACATCATCTTGCATTCTTTATACTATTGGTGGGTTACAAGTTTCTAAGGTTACAAGATTTGGGAGCACAAATAGAATATCCCTTAGCAATAAGTCAGTGATAAGAAAGTATCAGTGTAGGGCTGGAGAGATGGTGTAAGGAGAGCAAAATGTTATATTTCTCTACATTTCTTTATACCTAACCTAGAGAAAAATAGAAGTCACTTCCTCATAGGAAGCAAATGGCAGGTAAACAGGAGGCTCTGCTGGTCTGAATAGCATATGTGGGGCCTGCATTATTATGCAAACTCCTTAAGGGCAGATAAGATGGATATTGGGAGACTCCTGGTGACAGACCTACCTCACACCCCTCAGGTGCCTCTTCTAACTGACAAACAGAACTGTTTACAAGTCCCTTTTTCTTTTTTCCCTATTAACTTCTAAGATACACCAAATTCCCTACTATGCTTAAAATTACTTTTATGGCTGTAACTGTCACATGTGAATTGTGATTTATGGTTTAACTCCCATCCTATTTTGCAATAAACATCTTGTAGTTTTTTCAACAAAAGCTGACACCGGACCCTACTATATTCTTGGGGGCTCGCCCAGGATCCACATTTCAAGACCCCCACCCGACTCAGGTGACCAGACTGGGGAAGTGCCCTAATATTTTTTTTTTTTTTCCTTTTTTCTGTTTTTTCGAGGTAGGGTCTCACTCTAGCCCAGGCTGATCTGGGACTCACTATGTAGTCTCAGGGTGGCCTCATACTCATGGTGATCCTACTGCCTCTGCCTCCCAAGTGCTGGGATTAAAGGAATGCACCACCACGCCCGGAAGTGCCCTAATCTTGGCCAGAGAACCGGATCTCCACTTGCCTCCATGTACTTGGAGTTGAGCTGGTAGCAAGCCTGTGATGGGAGCTTTCTCCTAGGAAGATCGGTCTCTTTCTTTGCTGGGTAAGAAACCTCCGGAGGTGCCCTTTTTTTAAAATATCTTTTTTATTTTTGTTTTGTTTTGCTTTTTTCTTTGGTTTCTGGTTTCCTGGTTTTGCACACTTTTCTGGGTCCAAGAGGGAAGCTGGACACAGTGTTAATTCCCCTGGACAAGGGCTAGAGGGACTGCCCTTGACCCTCTCTAGCTCCATTTGGAGATTTCGAATGGAGGTCTGTTCCTGGTGCAGTTTTTGTTGGTAAGCCGCATGGCATTGTCAGGGAATTGCTAGCATTTTTGTGTTTCATGCTGTGTTTGTGTGTCTTGTCCTTGTCTTCAGAGATACGGATCAGAATCAGTCCATTGAAAAAACTACTTTGGCTAGAGCTGGGTGCGGTAGCGCACACCTTTAATCCCAGCACTTGGGAAGCAAAGGTAGGAGGATCATCATGAGTTTGAGGCCATCCTGAGACTACATAATGAGTTATTCCAGGTCAGCCTGGACTAGCTAGAGTGAGACACTACCTCAAAAAAAAAAAAAAAAGAAAAAAAAAAAGAAAACAACAACAACAAATTCCTTTGGAATTGGTTAAGAAACACTTTAAAGATCTTCAAAAGAAGGTTGCAGGACCAGATGACCAGGTCTTTCCTGGTAAATCAGATACTTATTGTGCAGTTGAATGGCCATCATTTAACACAGAGTGGCCACCAGAGGGCACCTTTAATCTATCTATAATTTATTCTGTTCAAAATAAAATCTTTTCCTCCCTAGGACATCCAGACCAGGTCCCCTACATCATTGCCTGGAGAAACCTCATAAAGGATCCCCCTTCCTGGTTAAAGAAATTACTCCCTCCCTCTGGCCTCACCTCTATTCTTGTAACTAAGCCTAAACCCAAACAGGTTCTCTCTGGAGATGAAGAGGAGACTCCTCCACTACACCTCTCCCCAGCCCCAACATCCTCCCTTCTCTCCTGCGTACACCACAGGCTTCCTCTTTAAGTCCTCCTCATACCTGCAGTGGATCACAATATCAGCCTTCCTCTAGTCCTATTTCCTTTGACCTGGCCAAAACTCCAGGAGCCTCAGCTCCAATCCTACCATTCAGGCAGGCTCCACCAACAGCAAACCGACCACCTGGTGTGGAACCTCCTATGTTTATGGTGTATACTCCCTTCTCCACCAACAATTTGTATAACTGGAAAAAATCAGAAACCCTCTTTTTCAGAGAAACTCCAAAACCTGAGACCTCTTCTAGAGACTGCTTTTTACACCTACCAGCTGACTAGGGAGGACTGCAAGCAACTTTTGCAGACTCTCTTCACCACAGAGGAACATAAAAGGATCAGAAGGAAAACCAAGAAATTAGTGTTGGAGCTGGGTGTGGTGGCACACACCTTTAATCTCAGCACTTGGGAGGCAGAGGTAGGAGGATCGCCATGAGTTCAAGGCCACCCTGAGACTAAATAGTGAGTTCCAGGTCAGCCTGAGCTAGAGTCAGACCCTACCTCAAAAAACAAACAAACCAAAAAAAAAGAAATAAATTAGTGTTGGGAGTCAACAGCTGCCCCATGGAAAACCCTAATGTTATTGATGAGATTTTCCCTTCCACACGACCAGACTGGGATCCCAATACTGCTGAAGGTAGGGCATCCCTTAACCTCTTTTTCCAGACTCTGCTGAGTGGTCTCCAGGCAGCTGGACAGCGCTCCACAAATTTGTCTAAGGTGAGTGAGGTAACGCAAGGGCCTACCAAGTCTCCTGCTGCTTTCCTAGAAAGGCTACAGGAAACATATAGGACATACTCCCCCATAGATCCTGAGGCCCTGAGAACAGGTGAACTATTAACATTGCTTTTATAACACAGTCAGTGCCAGATATTAGAAAGAAGATTCAGAAAATAGAAGGCTTTGAAGGTTAACTTCTTACAGAATAAATAGATTGCTGCCAGAGTATATAATAATAGGGACACTCCAGAAAATAGGCTAAGAAAATAGCTAAGGTTATGGTGGCTACCTTTCAGGAGGCACAAGGCCCCACAAGACAGCCCTTTCAGAACCAAAGAGAAAATGTTAGAGGACCTCAAGAAGACAGGATGTAACCCCCACTTAAAAAGGACCAATGTGGGGCTAGAGAGATGGCTTAATGGTTAAGGCATTTGCCTGCAAAGCCAAAGGACCCAGATTCAATTCCCCAGAACCGATGTAAGCCAGATGCACAAGGGGCACATGCATCTGGAGTTTGTTTGCAGTGGCTTGAGGCCCTGGCATGCCCCATTCTCTCTGTCTCTCTATCTCTGCTTGCAAATAAATAAATAAATAAAAATTATTTTTTTAAAAAAGGACCAATGCACCTATTATAAAGAAATAGGTCATTGGAAGAACAAATGTCCCAAACAAGGTCAGAAGACTACACCCATCTTGGAATTAACAGACTGAAGGGGTCAGGGCTTGAGGTCCCCCACTGAGGCCAGGTTCACCTTACAAATGGGGAGAAAACCTATCAGATTCCAGTCGATACTGGGGCACATTTTTCAGTGCTTCAGGAAGCTTATGATTCCCTCTCAGGAGAACAGAACTTGGTCCAGGGTGCAACTGGATCAAAACTTTACCCCTGGACCACCAAGAGACAAATGGACTTCAACTGTGACACATTCCTTCCTTGTTAGGGGAGAGACTTACTACATAAACTGAAAGCAAAAATTCAACTTGGGAGCCAAGACGTAAATGTGTCTATTGACAAGCCAGAAATTTTAGTAACTGTGACATTAGGAGAATATCTTTTATTAGAGAGCCCTGTCACAGGCAGAAATCAGGAACTCTTGACTATCTTACAAGACAGGTTTCCAAAGTTATGGGCTGAAAATAATAGCCCCAGACTGGCAGCCCACCACGTACCAATCATCGTAGAATTAAAAAATATGGCAACTCCAATATGAGTCAAACAATATCCTATGCCGCTAGAAACAAAACGGGACATAAAGAAACACATAGACTACTAGAAGCTGGCATTTTGGTACCTTGCCAGTTGCCCTGGGACACCTCCCTCTTGCCAGTAAAAAAGTCAGGAACAGGAGCGTATTGGCCAATCCAAGATCTAAGAGAAGTAAATAAATGGATACAAGATATGCATCCCACTGTGCCCAATCCCTATACTTTGCTCAGTATGATTCCACCAGAAAGACAAATTTATACAGTGCTGGACTTAAAGGATGCTTTCTTTAGCATCCCATTGGTGAAGGGAAGTCAATGCATTTTTGCCTTTAAATGGACAGATATGGAACAAGGCACCGGTGGACAATTGACCCGGACTAGACTTCCACAGGGATTTAAAAATTCCCCAACTCTCTTTGATGAGGCTCTCCATAACGATTTGCAGGATTTTCGTAAGGAGACACCTGAGGCAACTCTCCTGCAGTACGTGGACGATCTCCTCCTAGCCGTAGAAACAAAGGAGAAATGTCTTGCTGCCGTAGAGCATCTCCTGCACACCTTACAACATCTGGGCTATCGTGTGTCAGCTAGGAAGGCTCAGATGTGCATGCATAAGGCAACCTACTTGGGATACAAACTCCAAGGAGGTAAGAGGATGCTGTCGGCCTCCAGAATTCAGGCCATCACCCAGATCCCCATGCTTCAGACTAAGAGACAAATCTGAGAATTCCTCGGAGTGGACTATTGCAGATTTTGGATCCTAAGGTTTGCTAAATTAGCCAAACCTATGTATGAGGCCACTAGAGGACAAGAAAAAGATTTTAATTGGACTACAAATGAGGAGTAAGCATTTCAAGAACTAAAGTCAGCTTGAACATCAGCCCCTGCCCTGGCACTCCCAGATTTAACCAAACCCTTCCACTTGTATATGGACGAGAAAAAAGGGTGTCCTAACCCAGAGACTGGGGCCTTGGCATCACCCAGTGGCCTACTTATCTAAGAAATTAGACCCAGTAGCCACTGGTTGATCCCCTTGCCTCCAGGCTATTGCAGCTGCTGTTCTTCTGACAAAGGACGCAGACAAATTAACCTTGGGACAGACTTTATCAATTATAGCTCCACATGCAATAGAGACTCTTCTAAAAAACCCTCCTGACAATAGCCCTCCACCTCCCACACAACCCACTATCAGGCCTTGCTCTTAGATCAACCAAGGATACAGTTTTTGTGAACTGCAACTTTGAACCCAGTCTCCCTGCTGCCGGAAACTGCTGAGGCATCAACTATTCTGCATGACTGCCTAGAGATCCCCTCCGCCTTCCATGGATTCCACCTGGACCTGACAGATGTGGCTTTGCCAGACTCTGACCTGGTGATATATTCTGATGGCAGCAGCTTTGTCATGGATGGAATCAGGTATGCAAGGGCAGCTGTGGTAACTTTGGAAAAAAACTCTGTGTGCTGACGCCCTGCCTCAGGGTACATCGGCTCAGAAAGCTGAACTGACAGCACTGACCAAGGCTCTGATACTGAGAAAAGACAAGACAGTGAATACCTACACAGACAGCCATTATGCCTTTGCCACAGCACATGTACATGGGACCATCTATCGGGAGTGAGGGCTCTTAACAGCAGAAGCTAAAGACATCAACAATAAGGATAAAATTCTGAACTTATTGGTTGCTATTTGTGCTAAAGTGACTATAATTCATTGTCTGGGCCATCAGAAAGGGGAGACCACAGAAGCAAGAGGGAACAGACTGGCAGAGCTAGCTGCAAAGAGTGCTACCTCTCAGCATCTGTCAGCTTGTCTGGTCACCCTCCCAGCACCCACTCTTCCTGAGAGACCAGCATACACAGAATAGGACCTACAGCTCACCTCTCATCTGATGAAGGAGCAGACCCCACAAGGATGGTACCAACTGGAGGATGGATGGCTGTTGCTGCCCCAAACCCTAGGATGGAGACTGGCTAGACAACTACATGAAGGAGCCCACTTAGGCAGCAACGCGCTATCCAAACTAATGAGGAAGAGTTTTTCTTCCCAGGTATGGACTCAGTCGTTAAGGACATCACCACCCACTGTCAGGCCTGCCAACAGACTAATGCCTCCTCTGGTAAGGTGCCACCAATGGGGTCAAGAGAAAGAGGGACAGAGCCAGGAAGATATTGGGGAGTTGATTTTACTGAGGTAAAGCCAAGCCAATATGGGTTTAAGTATCTGCTTGTTTATGTTGATCCTTTCTCAGGATGGATAGAGGCATTTCCAACCAAGTCTGAGGCAGCCTGGATAGTAGCAAAGAAATTACTAGATATAATAATTCCCCAATATGTATTGCACCTCACGATAGGATCAGACAATGGACCTACCTTTGTATCCAAAGTTATTAAAAAGTTAACTAAATCATTGGAGATTAATTGGAAATTACATTGTGTTTACCATTCCCAGAGTTCAGAACAGGTAGGGAAGATAAATCAGATTTTAAAGGAGACCTTAACTAAATTAACCCTAGAGACCGGCAAAGGTTGGGTGGAACTCCTTTCCTTTGCCCTGCTAAGGGCTAGATGTACCCCATACGTAAAGGGAATCACTCCATTTGAAATTGTGTATGGAAAACCTCCTCCCATTCTGCCTAGGATGGACTTAAACAAGTGACTGGCTTTAATAATGAAAAATTCCTCCAGTCTGTACAAGCTTTACAAAAGATACAGGAGTCCAGAGCTGCTTTTCAGTCATCTCCTGTTTGCCACCATACTTTCAGCCTGGAGACAGAGTCTGGATCCAAAGACATTGTTCTGGAGCATTGGGTCCTTGTTAGAAAGGTCCTCATTAAGTCATCCTGACCACACCAACGGTTGTGAAAGTGGGCAGAATTCACACATGGATCCAACACTCTCAAGTTAAAAAGACAACACTACCTAAGGGTGTCCCAGAACAAGAAGAAAACAAGAGATGGCAAGTCCTAAAACATCCAAAGGACCCACTAAAGATACGACTCTTTTGCTCATGAACTTGTTGTTACTAAACTCTCTAAAATTTACCACACAAGACAATCACTACACTCCTAGGGTTTGGAGATGGGAATTAAAAGATACCACGACAGGGGAGATAAGGGCCAAGTCAGCAGAAAGGACCCTTACTGCTCCTCCAGTATTTAGACTAGATATCTGTAAACTATGGCCAAAACATGGGACCTATGCAAGCTCAGGGGCAATAGGAATCCCTTATGGGGCAAGTGCTGGGACTGGAAGCCCCTTAACACTTTGAAATGGATGTGGTTATCTCCCCTTTGAAAAGTCCATAAGGGGAGCCCAATACTATGCCTGCCCTGCAAATGGGAGACCATCCTGTCGGGGGGGGGGGGGGAGGAGACCAATATCACTGTGCAAGTTGGGAATGTGAAACCATAGCACCCTGGATAGATAAGGACCCCTTCACATCCCTTAAGATAGAGACCAATGACAGCTGTGAAGCCACTGGGCATTGTAATCCAGTTACTGTTACCCTTCACAGCTGGGACCCTTTCTCCTTGACCAGACAATGGGGCACAGGAAGGACCTGGGGAATCCAGGTGTCAACAGGGGAGAGACCCAGGCACCAAATTTACTATCCAAAAGATGAAATTAGTTCCTCCAATACAGCCTATAGGACCCCACCGGGATATATTCCTGGATCCTGCTGAAATCAGGCCTACTTCTCCTAAAGCAAAGGATGCTCTAACCTCTCCCCTTCCAGTCATCAATAAAAATGACTCCACCCCTGTCCCTCCTACCCCAGGAGTACCACTCAATACTATCATCTCTATGTTAAACACAATGTATCACTTTGTCAATGCAACCGATGTGAGTCTAACCAAGGACTGTTGGATCTGCTTAAACCCCAAACCTCCCTATTATGTGGGAGTAAGTACTAATCATACAACAGGAGATGGAGAACTACAAATAAGAAAGCTCAACCATGCCAGGACAGAGAAAGAATGCCCATGGGGGTGGGGGGACCTAAGCCAGTGTTCACACTGGGAGAGACATTAGGGGAAAAGGACTATGTCTCAAGCCCTCTAACTATTCCTTATCCTGTTTGTAAGGTTCAGGAGTGACCAAGGACCACGGAGACCACTCTGAGGCAAAGATGGAAGTTTTTATTTGGGTAAAAACATGAGCTGCCAGGACTGAGTCTCAGGAGCAGAACAGTCAACTTTGGGGTTACAGATAGTGGGCTTTATAGGCTCTTCAGTTGGGGGAAGGTGAGGAAGGGAAGGAACGCCTTTGTTCTTTCCAGTAGCCATAGGGTGAGACCAGAAGTGACCAGGTGGGAGGTAAGGGGCCCTGGAAACCTAGACCTGGGGCATTATTAGGCAAGGAAGGGATAATGGGTGGGCAGTTTCTTGAGGAATATGGATGACCCACTTCCTTATCTCTGTCGCCCTCCTGATGTAACTCCATTTTGTCCTGAGCTAACATTCCAGCCTTATGTTAATGATAAGAGACAAAGGTAAATTTTTTCATGTTGACCATAGGGCAATGAGTTCTTATGGGGGGGGGGGGGGACTGCTGGATAATATAGTCGATGGGTGTCTCTTCAGAGCAGGTGATGAGGAGGCAGTTTCATGGTGGCTACAGGTGGCAGAGTGCTGAGATCAATCGTGCCAGTGTAGCATGTTGTTATGATTTTGGTCCTGAGTGAAGCAAAGTCTTTTCTCATACCATGCAATATTGAGCTGATTTCAGGACAGTTGCTGGCAGACACCTGTTATAGAGAAGGTAAGGGAGATGGGCTCTGTGCACCCTGTGAGAAGATAGAAGGGAGAGTAAAGGAGCTTATTATTTTTTGTCAACAGCTATGATAACAAAATTCCAGGTGTAAAGGGAGGTAGAGCATTCAGAGGCAAGGGATAGAAGGCTTGGGGCAAGATAGAGAAGGCAGAGTGGCATTTGGGGGTCAGGGGAAGAGTAGGAACACAAGAGAGTTTAAGTTTGAGAGTGCCCATTGGGGTAGCAGGGTACTTATCCCTGGAAGGAGGGTGTCCAAGGAAAAGCTCTGATTCTAGCTAAGGCAAGTGGGAGGATCTGGGGTCAGGGTAGGTAAAGTTAATCAGGGACAGGCAGAGGCAGAAGGCATGAGTTAATGTTTGAGTCTAATATTGTAAGTCAGCATCAGTCAGGGGAATCTATTAGTTCAAAGTATTGTTTATATTGTAGTTATATTTTTCTTGTTGGGTGATTAAGACCATGTAGGCTGCCAGAATTAACTGTATACTTTGGAGGTCAATAATGGCTCTGTAAGAGAGACTTTTAGGGACCTGTGAGGGGTTCTATGACTCTCAGCGCTGTCATCAGCTAGGATAAGTCAAGGCTGTGCTGACCAGGTGGCCCTCCCTCTTTTAGGAAGCCTGGAAGACTGATTTTCCTCCAATGTGACTCTCCTGTTGCAAATACACTGACTTTACCCACCTGGGATATATTCCTGAATCCTGCTGAAATCAGGCCTACTTCTCCTAAAGTACGCTGACTTGCAATTCATTTCTGGGTCTCCACATCCTCTCTGATCAAGAAGACAGGTAACTTACCAGAGGCTAGAAGTTCAAGTGTCCCATCATCTCCTGTGGCCTTTTGACCCAGGAGCAGGAACCAAAATATTGGTAATTCTTTTAATTCCAATGTTTCCAATTGATTTTGGCTTCTGCATATGGTTATTACTTACTCAGAGAGACTGTACATATCTAATTAGTTAAAAAGGGTGCAGAGCAGATCTGGTTAGCAAAGCAGATCTGGTTAGAGAATGACACAATAGGTTAAAATCATTGTGATTAATATTTAAGTTTAGTTGTCAGGTGACAGTGAAAGCTATATCTGGGACATAGAAAGCATACGGATTCTATCTTTTAAGTATTTGTCAGTTATAAGTATAGGTAGAACATCTTAGTAGCCCTGAAAACAATATTTTTATCAATAACTTTAAGGCAATTGATTTAATCTTAAAATTGTATGCTAGGAAGAAGATAAGGCAGCATAAAAACTTAGCATCTGTGTTTGGAAACAACTTTGGCTAGTCTGAATACCAATGTAAATACCATTTACCCCCCAAACTGGAAGTAGAACAGTGCTTTAAGATTATTTTTCTAGGGCAGGAAACATGTTTTAAGTATCAATATCTCTATAAGCAATGAACTTAAGATACCAGAAATGAGAAAGTGAAACCTTGACTGCGACTTGATTATACAAAACTGAAGAAATATTTATAACTGTTACATGAAGCTTAGACAAACTATATTAACATTGTTTATATTTCCATATTTTAAGTATCAATAGCTCTATAAGCAATGAACTTAAAATATCAGAATTGAGATGATTAACTGAGTGAAACCTTAACTGAGACTGATTATACATAGCTCAAGAATAAAATAAAACTTGGTCATTGTTGAGTTACATTAGAGACAGTATGACAGACACAAAGTAATTTTTTTATAAGTACCTTTTACCACTGAACAATTTTAAGGCTTAACTAAAGAAATATTTGTGACTGTTACATGAGGCCTAGACAAACTATGTTAACATGGTTTGTATACAGTGGATTTTTTAAGACACGGGGAGCTTTTTCAGCTTTTCTAAGAACAAAATCACAATAAGACACTTTTTATAAGACTTAGATTATAACCTCAGTGATAATTATCTAGCAAAACCAGCATGAACAAGACAAGAACCATCTTAAAAGTACAGTTTTAGCCTGACATGGTGATACAGGCTTATTGATAGCTAAACATCATGGACTTTGTATAAACCCAATTACAATATTCTGATATCTGAAAAGTCTGATACTAACAAAAAGTAGAGTTTACATATTTAAGGCACATGAAGTTACAGAGAGTAAACTATGAACAAAAGATCTGCTGACAGAATTTAAACTAAACAAGAAATCTATATTATGTAGTAACATTTTTGGCTTAAATATGAAGACATGAAAAATTAGATAATTTTTTAAGCTTACCAGAATTGGGATATCTGTATATACATACATTTTTTGAGAAGATTTAGCATTCTTAAAAGCTAAATAAGATGTCCATTAATCTATAAGTTAGTTTTTGAAATTAATTTAGCCATATTTAATACACCCAAAGAATAGAGGAACTGGATTAAACTGTGTTGGGAGCTATAAGCCAAACCTCGGCCATGTTGACAGAAACCTCCATGTTGTGAGTTAAAGTTTCTATTTCCTCATCTAATGTTCAATTACCAGAAACAAAGAAATCGTACGCTTGGGTGATAACTCCCCCGTGCTGCCGGTAAATGATGAAGAAACAAGGATATTGGCGGTTTAGCCAGTAACCCTGTGCTCTTTGTTCTAACTATGCCCCTTTCCCCCTACAACCCTATATAAACCTATGTGTAAAAATAAAATTTTGAGACCTTGACAAACACCTAGCTTGGTCTCCTTCTTGTGTCTGTTTGCCTTCTCCCATTCAGGTTGACTTCCCCTTGGGTCTTTGTTCTACCCCACTGGCCGGGGCAAAACTGCCATGATCTAGTGAAAAAAGGAGACAAGTCTCATGCAAAAGAGAGGGAATGGGCATGCCAGAGCCACTTGCCACTGCAAACAATGTTCAAAACAATTTTCAAATGTATGTTTCAGTATGTGCATCTAGCTTTGCAAATAAGTACTTTTCGTTGTTGAGTCAAAAGAAGTATTTTTAATCTCTCCCAAATCAATTTTATAGAACTATATTGAATTCCAGACATGCACAAAATTTTATGACACAATCTATAGCTATTCAAACCTTAACCAACTTTATAATTCTGTCTGTGGTACTTTGGTAAACTTGTTTAGTAATGACATAAGTTACAGTTAAAGTATTAAGACTGATTGTTGGAGGAATTGAGAAATTACATCTTAAATCACAACATAACTTTGTTTAGAATTCTTTTACTGTTTACCATGAGGTAAATAGTTTTCAAATGTGTGGCAGATAAATTAATTTAAAAAAAAATTTGTTTTTATTTATTTATTTGAGAGTTCCAGACAGACAGATAGAGAAATGCAGGGAGCAAGAGCGAATGCCATTACAAGATGGCGCTGGCTTCCTGTCTGTATTGAGGTAAATAACTCCATATTAGGCAGTGCCTTGGTGCCAACCATGTTCAAGGTATGCGCATGCGCTTGACGCAACCTGTCCCGAGCCTATCCCGTGGCGCCTGGTGGTGGCAAGCTGGTAGCAACCAATCAGTGGGCGCCTCGTTGCACTCCCCGCTATAAAAGTAGCTGCACATTCCGCCTTTATTTTATTGGAATAAATTTTATTTATTCCAATAAAAGTGTGATCAAGAAGGATCCTCGTCTTGTGGTCGTTCTTCCCTGCGGGTCAGGGGGCTCGCCGCAAACTGGTGCCGAAAACCCGGGACGCCGGGAGCCTTGTGGTCACCAGGCGAGGGGTCGAAGAGGATTCAGAACTTGACACACAGAGAGGAAGACGTCGGTAAGTCATCCCCAGTCATGCAGTTTTCTGACCTGGACTTTAATCTGATCCTTGCCGTTTTCCTTCCCTTCTGGGTTTTGTTTTTTATTGCCTGTTGCTACTGTCTCCGCTGTGACGAGCCTGGCAAAGAGTGCCTTTGCTTTGAGGAGGATTAACCTCGCAGCGCGAATCGAGAGTAAATCCTTGGTAGACAACAGGGTTTTTCAGTGAAGTTTCGCGCAGGTTTTTCTCTTGTCCCTGTTGGTCGCTGGTAGATAACAGCGCACATCATGGGCAATTCTCAAAGCGCAAGTTTTGCTGCTGCTGATTTTGTTACACCGATCAAGGAATTACTTAAGCAGCGGGACATTAAGGTCTCTACTGCAAAGATAAGAAAGATTGTTAAAGACCTGGACACACTTGCACCGTGGTTTGCGGTGTCGGGGGATCTCTCCCTCGCAACTTGGGAGAAGCTAGGCAGGGATCTGGAAGCGGCAAAACAGGAGGATAGGATCAGTAAAGGTACGTTGCCATTCTGGCGGCTGATTCATTCTTGTCTAAGTAAAGGTAGCCACACAGACATCATTAGACAGGGACGGAGAGCGTTGGCAAGGCATCAGGATAGTCTTTCTGAGTCAGATACAAATGGGGAAACCCCAGCTAGGCCTAGGAAAAGGGAAGAAACAAAAAAGGGAATGCAAAGGGGAGAAGAGGATAAAAGCTTACAAGATGAGCTCAGAGAAATGGGTGAAGTTTATGATTGCTCACCCACCAACAGGGACAGAAAAGCTTCCTCTAGACTGTACCCTGTCATTGAGGATCTGGCGCATTTAAATGTGCTGGAAGCAGATGATGAGACTAGCTCAGACTCTGAAGAGGAGGATGAAGAAAACCTTGCTGAGGAGGAAATAGAGGAAGTAGAATTAGAGGAAGTTGCTGCCTGCCATGGTGGGAGGCGATATGAGTCTCCACCCAGGCGCCCTCCGGCGGCGATAAGACAGGAAGATAGAGGGTGTGGTTTTACAAGGAAGGTGGAGCCCTCAGCCCCTCCACCTCCACCCTATATCCCCCTTGAGGATAAATGCCATTTTATCAAAACAAAGACCTGGTCGCGGTTGGCCTCCGCTTTCCCTGTTTTTGAAGACCCGATAACTCATCAAAGGAGGCATGAACCAATCCCCTACAAGCAGTTGAAGGACTTGGTCCAGGCAGTTAAAGATTTTGGACCAGGTGCGGATTACCCAGTTGCGCTGCTGCGTAGGATTATCACAGCTCCTTTAACTCCTACCGACTGGATGGAGTTGGCAAAGGCTTGCCTTTCGAAAGGCCAGTTTCTTGAGTTTAAGTCCCTAGCTACAGATAATGCCCAAACACAGGCTAGACAGAATTTCCTAAACAGCCATCCTGAGTGGACAGCAGATATGCTGTTGGGGCTTGGCCCGCATATGGCTGATCAGGTGAACCTACCAGCAGAGGTCTATCAGCAGATTAATGAAGTTCACTATCGAGCATGGAGAGCCATTCCTAATAAAGGGGAGGTGATAGGTAACTTGACAAAGATCATCCAGGGTTCAACGGAACCTTTTGCAGATTTTGCAGCCAGAATGATGGATGCCGCAGAAAAGACTATAGGTACAGCAGATCATACCATGCCCTTTGTGCTTCAATTGATATATGAGCAAAGTACAAAGGAGTGTCAGAGAGCTATAAACCCAGTTAGAAAAAAGGGGATAGATGCTTGGATTAAGGCGTGTCGCGAGATAGGCAGGCCACTATCCAATGCAGGTCTGGCTGCGGCAGTTCTTGCCGCCACAAAGTCTCAACAGCCTCGAACTTCAAAAGGGTGTTTTAAGTGTGGACAGCCTGGCCACTTTAAACGCCAGTGCCCTCAGGCCGGGGGGCCTACTCCCGAGGCGGGGGGCCAGAAACCACGGCCTCCAGGCACCTGCCCAAGATGTAAAAAAGGCAAGCACTGGGCTAATGAATGCAGATCAGTGAGGGACATCAATGGTGTGCCCATACCCCCCCTTCAGAATAGTCAGGATTCAAAAAACGGGGTGAGGGGCCCTCGTCCCCAGGGTCCACAAATTTATGGGGCACTCCAGGCACCGGTTCCAGTGCTGGGCCCACCGCCAGCCTCTCAGTCCGAAGAGCCACGTCAGGCTCCGCAGGGCTGGACCTCTGTGCCGCCTCCGGACTGGTCTTAACCCCTGACATGGGCGTACAAGCTTTAGAAACTGATGTTCATGGCCCCTTGCAGGCTAACACTGTGGGTCTTCTTTTGGGGCGCTCATCATCAACTTTAAAGGGCTTGCTTGTTTTCCCTGGAGTCATTGACCCTGACTTCACAGGCATAATAAAAGTCCTCTGTCACTCCCCTTATGGAGTCGTCTCTATCGCCCCCGGGGACCGCATTGCTCAACTGTTGATATTGCCTTCCAATCACTCTTCATTCCCTGCGGTATCAAGGGAAAGGGGGAGTGAGGGTTTTTGGGTCTACCGGAGTGGACCTTGCCTGTTTATCATTAGAGTTAGATCAGAGACCACTTTTGCAGCTAAACATTGAGGGAAAGATATTTTCAGGCCTGGTTGATACAGGGGCAGACAGAAGTATTATCCAAATGAACTCTTGGCCAAAATCCTGGCCTCTTCAGAAGTCTTCCCAGACTCTACAGGGTCTGGGGTATGCTGAGACACCACAGATGAGTGCAAAAGAACTAACATGGTATACTGAGGAGGGACAAAAGGGTAAGATACAGCCCTTTGTGTTGGCGGTCCCAATTAATTTGTGGGGCCGGGATGTTCAGACCCAGATGCGCCTCCGCTTAACAGATGATTATTCAGAGGATAGTAAAAATATGATGAAAATACAAGGTTTTGTCCCAGAACGGGGACTGGGGAAATGCCTCCAGGGGCGCCTAGAACCTATCATCCCCAGGGAAAAACAGGATCGCCATGGATTGGGTTTTTCTTAGGGGCTGTTGAAAATTCTGCTTCCGAAAAGATACTACAGGTGCCCATACCCTGGCTAACTCAAAAGGCGGTGTGGGTCCCTCAATGGCCCCTATCACAAGAAAAGTTGGAAGCAGCTCAAAAGTTAGTCCAAGAACAATTAGACCTTGGTCATTTGGAGCGTTCTGTCTCCCCCTGGAACACTCCAATTTTTGTGATCAGAAAGCAGTCAGGAAAATGGAGACTGCTTCATGACTTGAGAGCCGTCAATGCTCAGATGCAGGTCTTGGGACCCGCACAGAGAGGTCTCCCAGCTCTCTCTGCTCTGCCTAGCGGCTGGCCAGTGATAGTTTTAGACATCAAAGACTGTTTCTTCTCCATACCTCTTTGCCCCCAGGATAGGGAATGATTTGCTTTTACTCTTCCCTCAGTTAATCATGAGAGACCAGATGCTCGCTTTCAGTGGCGAGTGCTACCCCAAGGAATGGCTAACAGCCCTACCATATGCCAGTTGTTTGTGGACTCTGCTTTGACCTCTGTCCGTCAAGAATTTCCTTCTCTTCGGATGATCCATTATATGGATGACATCCTGTTAACAGCCCCCACGTTGGACGTTTTGCATGCCTCCTTTAAGAGGGTCATTAAGGCATTAGAACATAATGGTTTAGTAATAGCCCCTGAAAAGGTTCAACAGAGAGATTCAGTCACATTTTTGGGATCCCTTGTGCACAAAAATTCGATCAGACCACAAAAGATGTGCATTCGTACTTCACATCTACATACTTTGAATGACTTCCAAAAGCTGTTGGGGGATATTAATTGGCTGCGCGGGTTTCTTCATGTGCCCCGGTCAGAGTTGTTGCCACTTTTCTCCATACTTGAAGGTGACCCTGATGTCACATCTCCCCGCAGGCTTACGCAGTCTGCCCGTGAGGCACTCAGTAAGATTGAAGAAGCACTCATGAAGGCACAGCTTGATCGCTTTGAGCCCTCAGAGCCACTCCTTCTCTGCATTTTAAAAACCAGGGATATTCCCACAGGAGTAGTTTGGCAGGAAGGACCTCTCCTGTGGCTTCATGGGAATTCTTTGGGAGCCCGCACCCTCCAGTATTTTCCACAGTTGGTAGCCCGACAAGCTTTTCTGGGACTTAAGTATTGTTTGATGCATTTCGCGAAATTACCTGACAAACTTATTATCCCCTATACCAGGGAGCAAGTAGAGGTTTTGTCTGGCACTGTGGATGCCTGGAGTGTTCTTTTATGTGCTTTTCCAAATGTTATAGACAATCACTACCCTAGGAATCCTATTTTATCCTTTGTGGAGCATAATTTGGTCTATTTCCCAAAAATCACTGCTCGGGATCCCATCGCATCAGCTCCTGCCATTTTCACTGATGGGTCAAAAACTGGCCGCGGAGCATATCTGATACAAGGCTCGGAGCCTGTGGTGCGAATGTTCAGGCCCGAATCTCCTCAAATTGTGGAATGCATGATTGTCCTAGAAGTTTTTCAGACCTTTTCTACTCCTTTTAATTTGTTCACGGATTCCCAGTATGTGGCTAATGCAGTTGCTAACCTAGAGATTACTGCTTTCATCCGGCCTGCTAGCATGGTTTCTAACATTCTCTTGCAACTTCAATCTTTGATCTTGCAGCGGACCTGCCCCTTTTACGTCATCCATGCACACTCATCGTTGCCTGGCCCTTTGTCACTAGCTAATGATTTAGTAGATAAGGCCACTAGGTTGGCCATGCTTTCTGCAGATGATTCAGGGACTTTAGCCGCTGAATTTCATAAGTTATATCATGTTCCTGCAAATACTTTGAGAAAGAAGTTCTCCATCTCAAGAAATGAGGCTCGCAACATTGTAAAATCTTGCTCATCCTGTGTCACCTTTTTGCCATCCCCTCATGTGGGTGTTAACCCCTGAGGCCTCCATCCTGGAGATTTATGGCAAATGGATGTAACTCATATCACAGAGTTTGGGAGATTAAAATACTTACATGTCTCAGTGGACACTTGCTCAGGAATTATCTTCGCCTCACCGTTGGCAGGAGAAAAGGTTTCTCATGTTAAAACCCACTGCCTGGAAGCCTGGGCAGCGTGAGGAAAACCACGTCGTTTAAAAACTGATAATGGCCCGGCATATACATCTACTGGTTTTCGAGCCTTTTGTGCACAAATGCAGGTTGCCCATACCACTGGCCTTCCTTATAATCCCCAAGGTCAAGGCATTGTGGAAAGAGCTAATAAAAGTATAAAAGCCATTTTATTTAAACAAAAGAGGGGAATAGCAGAGGATGCGACTCCCAAGGAGAGAGTTTCCTTGGCCCTATTCACCCTTAACTTCTTAATTTTGGATGATAATGATAAATCTGCAGCTGACAGGCATAGCCAGCATGATACCCAGTCACACAGAGAAATGGTGATGTGGAAGGATGTCTTAAATAACAAATGGAAAGGACCGGATCTTGTGGTAGTGAGATCCAGGGGAGCTGTTTGTGTTTTCCCACAGGACCAAGAATCACCTCACTGGGTTCCCAGTCGGTTGGTAAAGACGGTCCGACTCTCCTCAGAGGACAACCCGGAGATCCAGAATGATCCTGAAGAAGCAGATATGGAGGAATCTATGGATGTTGGCCTTCCAGTGCCTGGCACTCAGTAGAGGAGAACAATGCTGGGGCATCTTGTCAGCCTTTCCTAAGCCCCTGCCGGTACATCATGCTGCAGTGGTCTTCCCTCGCTCCTTCACAACTCAGAAGGAGCTGGGTCTCCCCACTGTGATTGGGGATACCACGTATGTCAGCTTAGGGGAAGATAGGAATTTTAAGGAAATCGGAGCCCTTTGCTTCACAATCGATTCACCCCGTAATTCTTGTATAGGGCTGAGAAAACAGGCCTTTGGCTGGTTTAAGGATGATAGGATATGGGGAAAAAATTCCCAAGAGAGACGTAATTCCAAATTTGGTGCAGAAAATAGTACTTCTCAATATCTTTTTGCAAATTATACTTTCTATGATCAGGCAGTTTGGTTTAATAAACTATATCAACAACACCTTGCCCCCCACTGTTGGGGAACTTATGAAGGGGACCTCTGGCCATGGTCAGAATGTCAATCCACAGCTGTGGGATGGGCGGATGAAGGACACCTTTTTACTTTCTCCCCGGAAATGAGAGGCCACCACCCCTATCCTGCCTCCTGGACCAATGGACTTTTTATCCAAGATCCAAGGTTTAACCCATTCTCAAAATGGGTGTTGTGTGGAGTGAATGGCAGCTGCTCAGATTTGACACCTTTTGTGCTGCTACAAGGAGGTACTGTGGCCTACAGTAATGTGTCTGGGAATCTCCACACCATGTCCAAGCTGAAAGAAGAGGGGGACAGTGACTGGGGACCAGCCTGGATGGGTCTTAATACTTCTGGGGGTATTGAGAAAGTCATATATACTTTTGGGAGGAATGCTTCCTATACCCCTGCGCCTGTGTGTGTTCATCCCCCATTTCTATTTGTTCTTAGTAACTCTACTTTCGACAAGTGTACCAATACTTCTTGTTACCTATCTCAGTGCTGGGATTCCAAGATTTAAAAAAAAAAAAAATGCTATGGTGCTTAGGGTGCCCCGGTGGGTCCCTGTACCCGTGGAGGTGTCCAGCACGCTAACCCTGTTTAGGCGAAAGAGGGATTTCGGTATCACAGCAGCAGTGATTGCAGCTATGGCTGCAATAGCAGTTTCTGCTACAGCAGTAGGTTTGGCAATGGCCACATCTGTACAGACAGCCCAGACCAGGCGGGACAAGGTGGTCATTTCTCAGGCACTTGCTGCTTTGGAGTGTGGATCCTCCCCCCAAATTTGGCTATCAGCCTTGAAAGGCAATTAATTTTCCCTGGCCCTTGCACCCTCAGGACCCTGAAGGTCCATTGCACGAGGATGGGCAGGCTATAACAGAATATGTTTGACCTCCGCCTTTGCATACTCATGGGACTCTTCCCATTGCACTGAGTAAGGGGAGGCTGAACGGTCTCCTTTGATCGGTCAGCACATCATGAGGTGAGGGCCTGATTGGGAGAATGTCTGTTCCTGAGCCTTTCCTGCATTTTTAATAAAGAAGGGGGAACTGCAGGGAGCAAGAGCGAACGCCATTACAAGATGGCGCTGGCTTCCTGTCTGTATTGAGGTAAATAACTCCATATTAGGCAGTGCCTTGGTGCCAACCGTGTTCAAGGTATGCGCATGCACTTGACGCAACCTGTCCTGAGCCTATCCCGTGGCGCCTGGTGGTGGCAAGCTGGTAGCAACCAATCAGTGGGCGCCTCGTTGCACTCCCCGCTATAAAAGTAGCTGCACATTCCGCCTCGCACCCCTCGCCATCAACCCTCCTGTTAACCAAGAGCTCTCCAATAAAAGTGTGATCAAGAAGGATCCTCGTCTTGTGGTCGTTCTTCCCTGCGGGTCAGGGGGCTCGCCGCAGAGAAAGAGGCAGACTGAAACAGAAAGAGAATGGGCATGCCAGGGCCTCCAGCCACTGCAACCAAACTCCAGACATGTGGCTGTTGGGACCCCTCCTCAGGGAGGGATTCCGAACCTCGGAGATTGAGCAGGACCCCAAAGACTGACACAGGCGCTTCTTGATGCAAAACAGCAAGAGGTGTTTTATTGAGGGACTGGTGCACCGGGGCTCGACACAGAGTCCTCACACAGGAGGGGTGAAGAGCCCCGACCCCCTGAAGGAAAGGGTTTATAAAGGGAGAAGGGCGGGAAAGGGACAAAGGGGTTACATCACATTGCATCCTTTAAAATGATTGGTTCTAAGAAGGCGCGCGGGAACCTTGTGAGTTGCTTTAGGCGGGGGGATCTTGCTTTAGGGACTTTCCATATAGAATGAGTCCTGATTGGTCGGATCCACCTGGTGTTTCTTAATTGAGCCAGGTGTAACTGCAGGCAGGGTGGTGGTTCCAGGAAACAGGGGCAGAGTTCAGGGAATGGGCGGTTGAGCAAGGCATATCTTAGGTGACTATTAACTGGCAAAACAACAAAGCATATCTTAGGCAACTTATTAAGTGGTGAAAGGTCAGGTTCCTGTTCTCTGGGTTAACTAAGAATGGTGGATATCATAAAATGGCAGTTCTTTTTATTTAGCGGAAGCAAGCAAGTAATGTTACGGAAGCTGAATAGAGCATGTTTAGCAAAAGCAAAAACTTTTAGTCAAGCAAAAACTTTTAGTCTTTCATTTCCCCCTTTTTCTTTGGCAGAATTCCAATCATGGAATTTCAGTTTCCAACTCTTTTATTTGTTGATATTGTTGTCGGAGAACTAGAAGCTGGACTGTACTGATTCTTTCCCTGATAAATGTTACCAGACGGTTTAATATGCAGGGTCCAAGCGTCAGGAGGAGGAGGAGGATGAGAAGCGGTCCCAATAAGGTAGATATTAATGTAGTTAAGCAGGGGGACCTGTTAAACCATGATTCAAACCAACCCTGATCTTGTTTCTTTTCCCAATCTCTGGCATCTAGTCTTTCTCTTAAGTTTTTTCATTGAATCTTTAATAACGCCTGAATGATCTATGTAGAAACAGCATTCTTCTTTCAAGGCTGCACAGAGCCCCCCTTGCTGTAGAAACAGTAAGTCTAAGCCCCTTCTATTCTGCAGAACTACCTCTGATAAGGAGGTTAAGGACTCTTTTAATTTAGAGAGTGAATCCTCTAGGGCTGTTATGTCCTGAGCTATAGTACCTTGCAGATCTGCTAGTTTTGAGTCTTGAGTTGCTAGGGCTGTAATGCTTGTCCCTATCCCGGTGGCAGTCCCAAGGCCTAATAGGACTGCCAGGGTGAAAGAAACTGGCTCCCTCCGGAACCTAATTCGTCCCTGAATTGCATCCAGAAAGTCAGAGTCAGGATGATAAATGATTCTAGGGAGAAGCTGTACCAGGATGCAATAGTCGTGGGATTCATTTAGAAGATTGAGGGAGACTATAGAGGTCAAGCCAGTGCCACAGGCCCACCATGCTTCCGGGGGGGGGGGGGTGTCTGATATATCCTACATAGGAATCAGGGATGTGGGTGAAGTTACAGAGATGGGCCTGTGAAGGCGGTACTTTGCCTATGCAGAGTCCTTTTCCTGAGACGGAGGCCAATGTCAGTCGGCCGGGTGCAATTTTGTATGACCCTACATCCATGGAAACAGTTAAGTTAGAGTAGGGAAGGGCCCAGGCGATGGCTTCATAATAGGGGGGGGGGGGCTATGTCATAGCAGAGCCAACAGTGGGTGGCCATCTCAAGCTGGGTAGAGTTAAGGAAAAGAAAAACCTGTTGCATCATTGTGAGCAGAGGCACTTGTTGGGGTGAAGGAGTCGTAACGGGAGGTTGGGGTGCTTTGGTGGGATCAGGAGGAGGAGGGGGAGGGTCATAGGGTTTAGGATTTGGGACTGCCAGGGGTTGTTGTAGTACAGCATTAGGTCCCACTAGGGTTGGGTCCAGACTTTTAATTGTTAATCTAATAGTGAAAAATAACCCTTTGTCTGTCCCACTCATGTAGAACCTGAGGCCCCAAGTGTTTCCTTTTAGCCAGGTCCGGGAGTTTCTCCCTGTGCTTGTGAATGTTATATTAAGTGGGTCAGGCCCTCTTCCAAATTCACCTGTATAAGGACTTCTTTTTACTGTAATAAGATCCCAGTTGGAAGAGGGTCTCCAATAAGCATCCCCAGTGGTTTCACATCCCCATTGTTTACAGTAGTAATATTCTACGCCTCCACAATTTTTTTCTCTAGTCCCCCGGGGGCACACATAGAAAGAGAGTTCCCTAAGTTTCTGTAGGGCTTGTACATTGCTGCAACCGGGCTGGTCAGATATCTGGTGGCCCTGTAGGGTAAGGTATCCCTGCATAATAGCCCGTTTTTCTATGTGATGGTCCTCCTTAGGTTCCAGGTTAGGGATGTCCCAGGAATCTAATCCTGCTAGTAATGAACAAATCTCTGGGGATAGGTGTGGCCACCAGGTCCAAGGAGTGGTGGTTTTTGTAGTACTCCAAATAAGTCACTTGCCTTTTGCAGATTTGGGCCTTCTTGGCGGAGGCTCGGTATCCCAGGCGGGCTAGTTCCTCCAGCAGGGCTATTGTACCTTTTTTGCATTCTGTTTGGTCGCTAGCAGCCAGAAGGAGAACATCCACATATTGGAGAAGAGTCACTTGAGGGTTAGAGGCCCGAAAAGGGGCCAGGTCCCGGTGGAGGGCCTCATCAAAGAGAGTAGGTGAGTTTTTGAAGCCTTGTGGCAGTCTGGTCCAGGTTAGTTGTCCAGAGATCCCAGAATCTGGATCTTTCCATTTGAAGGCAAAGATAGGCTGACTTTTCTCATGTAGTGGCAAACAGAAGAAAGCATCCTTTAAGTCAATAACAGTATACCAGTCTCTATCCGGGGGAAGGGAACTCAGGAGGTTATAGGGGTTGGGCACAGTGGGATGGAGATCTTCAATTCTCCTGTTAACTTCCCTTAAGTCCTGGACAGGGTGGTAGTCTTTAGTATTGGGCTTCTGTACTGGCAACAATGGGGTGTTCCAAGGCAAGTGACATTGCTTTAAAATCCCTAGATTCAAAAGCCTCCTTATGTGGGGTCTAATTCCTTGGCTTCAGAACTCATTGGGTACTGGCTTATTGAAACGGGTGTGGCAGAAGCTTTTAGGTTGATCATTATTAGGGGTTGGTGGGAGGCCAATCCCATCCCAGCAGTTTCAACCCAAGCTCTGGGGACTTTAGTTAACCATACATCAAGTTCTGGATTAATCTGGGGATTTTCAAATAGCCTATGTTCATCTTCTAATTTCATGGTTAATACTTGAATGAATTCTCCATGTCGGTGGGTCATCAGTGGGCCTTTATTAGTAAAGGTGATTTGGGCCCCCATTTTAGTCAATAAGTCCCGTCCTAATAAAGGGGCTGGGCAACCTGGTATCACAAGGAATGAGTGGGATACTTGGCCCACGCCTAGGTCCACTGTTCTTTGGGTAGTCCATGAAAATTGTTGGCTCCCAGTGGCCCCAAGGACCCAGGACTTTTTTATCAGAAATGGTTCCTTCTGGTTTTAAGAGTACTGAATGTTGGGCGCCCATGTCGACTAGGAAGGTAATGGGTTTCCCCTCCACCTTAAGGGTTACCCTAGGCTCGGGGAGGGGATCCAAGCCCCATCTCCCCTAATCATCTTCTTCCAGGTTGAGCACCTTTTTAGGCTTTTTCTTGGGGCAATCTTTGGCCCAATGTCCTTTTTCCTTGCAATAGGCACATTGGTCCTTTTCTAGTGGTGGTTTGTTGCCCGGGCGTGGTCCCTATCTGACTGTCCTCTGTCTAACAGTTTCTTTATCATCTTTAATTAGGGCGGCCAGGATCCTAGTCATATTTTTTTCATGTCTCTTATCCCTTCTAGTTTTTCTTTCCTCCTGCTCCTTCATCTTCCTCTGCTCCTTTTCTTCCTCAGTTTCTCTCTTATTATATATTTTTTCTGCCTCTTTTACTATGTCTGACAAAGTATACCTCCCTAGCCCATCTAGTCTCTGTAACTTTTCCTAATATCTGGTGCAGACTGATCAACAAAACTCATCAGTACTGATGCCCTTTGTTCCTCTGCCATTGGATCGAATGGCGTGTATCTACGGTATGCCTCCATGAGACGCTCGAGAAACATTGAGGGGAGCTCGGTGGGTCCCTGTAGAACCTCTCTTACCTTGGCCAAATTGGTGGGGCATCTCGCAGCCCCTCGGAGACCAGCCACTAGAGCCTGGCGATAGACACGGAGATGCTCCCTACCGTCAGGGGTATTGAAGTCCCATCCGGGTCTGGTCAAGGGGAACCCAGCATCTATAACATTCTGGAGTTGTGTTGGGCGTCCGTCGTCTCCAGGGACATTTTTTCTTGCCTCCAGGAGAATGTGTTCTCTTTCCTCAGTTGTGAAAAGAGTCTGCAGCAACTGTTGGCAATCATCCCAAGTCGGCTGGTGAGAGAAAACTAAGGATTCCATTAGAGCGGTTAGTTTACAGGGGTCCTCAGAGAAAGGGGGGTGGTTGGCCTTCCAGTTATATAAGTCTGCAGAGGAAAAAGGCCAGTACTGAAGGGGCTGCAGGGGTCTGTGGGCAGGGTCTTCCCCTGGCCCTGGGATTGGAGGGGGGCCCAGAGCTCTGAGTGGTAGGGTAGTGGCAGTTTCTGGGGAAAGGGCTCTCTTACTTCGGGTTCCTGTAGCGGGGCCCCCTTGGTCCTCTGGTTCAGGAGGGCCTGGGGGTGCGGTGGGTGCCCGAGCAGGCGGGTATGGTGGAGGTGGGTCCAGGAGGAGAAGGTCAGTCTGGGTGTCCGGGTAGATTCGAGATGTCTCTTTTTTCTCCGGTTCTGTAACAAGAATCTTAGAGGACCCAGAGGGGTCCTTATTAGTAGGCTGTGGGGAAATCCAGGGTTTAATCCAGGCCGGGGGGTCCTGAATCAGGTCCTGCCAAGTGAAATTGTAAGGAATCTGGTCTGGGTGCCCTCCGCGCTCCTGTAAAACAATATGTCTGACTGCCTGAATAATTTTTAAGTCAAAGGTGCCCTCTGGTGGCCATCCTACATTAAATGTAGGCCATTCTGAGGCACAGAAGGTTTGCCATTTTCCTTTCTTTACTTCAACTGATAAACTATGTGCTCTCTCCTTAACGTCAGTCCAGTGAGTCAAGGTCAGAGTTAAAGGGGTGGAAAGTCTGTCCCATTTTGTTATGATCAGAAAAGTAATAGAAGAGAAGAAAACTAAAAAAGAACAAACAGATCAAGGCTAGAAACAAGCGACCGAACCACATCCGCCACAAAAATGAAACTGATTCGGACGGTCTAGGTCGAAAACTGGATGGCACCTTCGAACAGATGTGGACTCGGTCTGAGTCCATCAGATAGGAAGCCACCAAGCGTCCTTGGTCTTCCTTACCTCCTAAGGCGTCCCTCAGGATTCCAGGTTGTGGCATATGAGTGCACGTCTGCTGTCCACTGTGTACAGACCTTATGGTTCCGTGACACGCCTGCAAATTGAAAGTGCCTTTTCAGGATTCAGAAGAGAACAGACAAACAACCAGACAAGCGGATGGACTGACAAACAGAGGCGCCTTCTTACCTCCGAGAACGCGAATGTGAGTCTGGGGTCTGCTCAAATCCCAGACGAGCCCCCAAATGTTGGGACCCTCCTCAGGGAGGGATTCCGAACCTCGGAGATTGAGCAGGACCCCAAAGACTGACACAGGCGCTTCTTGATGCAAAACAGCAAGAGGTGTTTTATTGAGGGACTGGTGCACCGGGGCTCGACACAGAGTCCTCACACAGGAGGGGTGAAGAGCCCCGACCCCCTGAAGGAAAGGGTTTATAAAGGGAGAAGGGCGGGAAAGGGACAAAGGGGTTACATCACATTGCATCCTTTAAAATGATTGGTTCTAAGAAGGCGCGCGGGAACCTTGTGAGTTGCTTTAGGCGGGAGGATCTTGCTTTAGGGACTTTCCATATAGAATGAGTCCTGATTGGTCGGATCCACCTGGTGTTTCTTAATTGAGCCAGGTGTAACCGCAGGCAGGGTGGTGGTTCCAGGAAACAGGGGCAGAGTTCAGGGAATGGGCGGTTGAGCATATCTTAGGTGACTATTAACTGGCAAAACAACAAAGCATATCTTAGGCAACTTATTAACTGGCGAAAGGTCAGGTTCCCATTCTCCGGGTTAACTAAGAATGGTGGATATCATAAAATGGCAGTTCTTTTTATTTAGTGGAAGCAAGTAAGAAATGTTATGGAAGCTGAATAGAGCATGTTTAGCAAAAGCAAAAACTTTTAGTCAAGCAAAAACTTTTAGTCTTTCATGCACCCCCTTGTACATCTGGCTAACGTGGGTCCTGGGGATTCAAGCCTCGAACTAGGATTCTTAGGCTTCACAGGCAAGTGCTTAACCACTAAGCCATCTCTCCAGCCCCCTGTTTAATGTTTTAAATGTGGTCTCTTTACCTTTAAAAAATAGGGAAAAAAGAGTAAATAGTTCCCCTGTGAGTTTTTTTTTGTTTGTTTGTTTGTTTTGTTGTTGTTTTTTTTGAGGCAGGGTTTTAGATATAACAGCCTTAGGAGATAATTAAATATTAAGTCAATTTTAACCTTAAGATTTAGTTAAAAGTTTGACAAATAGAGGAACCTAGTTTACTTGGTTGACTCTAAATTTAGTCTTTCATGACCATTGTTATAACCAGATTAACAACAGTGAGTTAAAGTTCAGTTTATAACCTGAGTACTATAGCATCCTCCTACCAGCCAGGACCATACTTTGTTAGTCTGATGTAAACCCTAGGCTAAGTTATTTTATATTTTAAGAAGTATGTAATCTGATTAAGTACTTTGTCTTTAACTGGTTTAAGCTTACTCATATCTTCATCTACATACTTTACTCATACCTTCATCCACATACTTTTACCTTACAATCCATGTAACCACTCTCTAACAATCTTTCATCAAACATTTAACATCCAACATTTAAAGTTTTCTCTCTATTTTATCTTTTTCAGTCATGTTCATCTCATAACTATTGACAAAAACTTATTGTCCTTACCAGAAGACTTTTAATACAACCATTTTTTCTCTTTAAAAGGCCTTTTGAAATAATTTTTTTTTAAAGAAAGATTTTTTAAAGATCAGATTTGACTTATGTTATGCCCCGGCCAGCGGGGCTTCAACGGGAGCACGGACCCCAGAAAACCTGAACTGAAAGGGACAAGAGACACAAGGAACTGACAGCAAGACAGGAGTCTGATCAAGCTGTAATTTTTATTTTTCTCAGGGTGCCTTTTATACAGCAGAACAGGGAAGTTTGTCAGCAGTTTAGGCATTGCTACAGTTCTGTTTCACCAGAATAAGGCCCCAGCCCCAAAACCACAAGATGTTCTACCGGATAAGGCCCCAGCCCCAAGGCCACAAGACAACGACTTCCTCATTCTTTATGGGTGCATGTGTTAACAAACAACTGCGGATCTTGTGACTTTCCAGAACAGACAACTTATTACAAAATGGAGTCATTATTTAAGATGGAGGCACTTTTGGTTTCCTAGTGCCCAATGGTTCCCCACAATGTTATTTACCCAGAATAAACATAGATTTTGGAACTTTGTTTTTTATAACTTTCCTGAAACACATTTTTTAAAAAATATGGAAGCAGATTTAAATATTATTAGAAATTCATTTACAAATTTAGTATCAAGTACTTTTAAATTTAAATATAAATCTTGAGGCTGCTCTCTGTTAGTAATTCCATAGAAGCATAGAAAGATAAAGTAAATGTAAAACAGTTACAAGTTTCTTTTTTTTTTTTTTGAATCTGAACAATCTGATTTTACTTGGCATACCAATGCAATTTTCTCCCATAATAAATACATAGTTTTAAAACAATCTTAGTTGTCATTCAAGAAAAATATGCCTGAACACCTATGTGAACATATATGCAGAATCCTTTAAGCTGACAATACTTTTCAAACTCAGAAGCATGGGGCTGTTACTGAAGAAATAGGCAGCTTTCATTTGCTGTGGTTCATGATTTAGTTCTAGGTTTATAAAGATTTCGCCCCCCCGGCCTGAAAGGAGAGGTAACCTGACCCAGTCTCCTGACTGTTCAGACAAGGGATCCACTGGCCTTGCTACAAGCTAACCAGAGACAGAGCCTGGTTACCAGGTGGTTATCAGAGGCGTTCTAGGAATGCCTGGACTATGGAAGGCACTATACACACAACTCCATTGAGAGGTGAAGCACTTGGATTTTCTTGCTGCTTTACACAGAATGACTTCTAGGTCTGTTGTGTACTTACAAACTTAGTGACTCTGCTGCTTTAAGAACCAAACCACTCCTAACTCCTCAGCTTCCCACCAGCCACTGATGACCAACCTGGTTTCGTTTCTTTCTCTTAAGAGTGTTTGAACTTGGGTAACTTTTCCTCCTCTGTGCTCAGTGGAGACCTCGATCAACATTTGCTTGTTTTAAATTCATCAGGAGGGCTGAAGAGATGGCTTAGCAGTTAAGGTGCTTACCTGCAAAGCCTAAGGACCCAGGTTCAACTCCCCAGAACCCACGTAAGCCAGATGCACAAGGTGGCACACACATCTGGAGTGGCTGGAGGCCCTGGCACGCCGAGTCTCTCATAAAAAAAAAAAAAAAATCAACAGGAGAGAGTTTGTGTTAATGCTACCTATAAAACCATTGGCACAAGCATGGGACAGCTCATTCCCACAGGAGTACTCTGCTCTGTTCACGGGCACAATTGTTTTGCCTTGCAAAAAGTGTGGATTATTTCCAGAGCGTCAATGAGATTTTTCTATCATTATCAAAAATGTGCTTGGCCTGGGACACAGCTGAGTGACAGAGCACTTGCCTGGCATGTGAGGCCCCAGTACCACAGAAAACAGAAAAACAAAGGCCATACAATGTGCTTATAGCAACTCTTACTACAACTCAGCCTGATGGCTGAATCTAAACACATGCTGCTCCCCAGTTATAAACAAGCACGCTGACAGGTTTCAATTTACCCGAGTGGGTGCAGCACATTCATCAGCTACTTTCTTTTCTTTTTAATTTTTTGCTTATTTTTATTTATTTCAGAGTGAGCGAGTGAGAGAGAGAATGGGCGCACCTGGGCCTCCAGCCACTGCAAACGAACTCCAGACGCGAGCACCCCCTTGTGCATCTGGCTAACGTGGGTCCTGGGGAATCAAGCCTCGAACCAGGGTCCTCAGGATTCACAGGCAGTGCTTAACCACTAAGCCATCTCTCCAGCCCTATCAGCTACTTTCTAATTGCAAGAGCCACACCAAAACAATGTGTCAGATACAATGCATTTCCAAAACCTTATATACACACAGCAACGTTGTGTTTATAACACAACTGCCGCATCTCCACTGAAGAGATTCTAACTTCTCGCTACTCCAGGCATTGCAGCGAAGGAAGAGTGACAGCCCAGCTAGGTGCCCTTCCCTTCTCCAGGGCGGCATCTCTCCACAGAGGCGCGTGTCAGATGTGGCCACCCATTGTGGAGGCTTGTTAGGTGTGACCTCATGGTCATAGCTGACTTCCCATTTTCAAGTTCATAATCTGTTGCAGAGGCAGAAATACTTCTTTTTTTTTTTTTTTTTTTTTTTTGGAAATGCTTTTCTGATCTGGCAAAATTGCTCAAGCACTTTTACCAAGTCAGAAGTGTTCATGCCTCTCAGTGCTGTCAACTGCACTCACTTCCTTTGTTATCCTGTCCTGACTTTAAGGAATCTGTAGAATACTGGCGACTTTATTTCTGTGGCCACTTTATTTTACACTTCTCTTTTTTCTCTGATGCTTATGGAGAATTTTGGCTTCTCAATTCAACAGTTCAATTCCATGACAGAACTGTGTGCGTGATGTGTAACAAGTGATCAAGTGAGCACGTGAACAAGCCAGGGATGGCAACACTGAGGAGATGGGGCGGAGGGAACCGGAAACACAGTGCTGAAATGCTCCATAAGTTTAGAACACAGCTGAAGTAAAACTTCAAAGAATGGGCTCGATTTAATCATTGTAATAACCAAGTCAAAAATATTACCTTTTAAATTAAGAAACCTTAATGACTGAGGTAGATGGTGATGTTATCAGATACTTAATTAGGTTTAAGATATCACAATGGTGCACCTGGTAGAATGAGAAAGCACTGATTCCAAATGATCTTCCTTAAAGTTCAGATAAATAATTAGGAATCCTTCCAATTCCAAGGTCTAAGTATGGTTTCCAGGGGCTCACTTTTGTATTTCGGCTGAACTCAGCAGCTGATGAAAAGAGCCACACGAATGAGAGAGCAATGTGAAATAGCTGTCCTGGGACGAAGTGGTCGCTGTCTACTTGCTATGTCCATCGGGGTTCATCCCTCTGTTCAAGATGTGGATTCCTGACGGCTTCCTAGCATTTAACTAATTCTTTGCTGGCTGAAGGGGCTGCAACTGTTTCTCCACACATAAATTGATCTTTGTCATAAATCACTTTAATAATGAGAGAGCAGCTAGGACACGTTGCCACGTCTTCCCCATTCTCCAAATCTTCCTTGGTGATGGAGAAGTTGTCACCACACGGGCAGGGGTAGAAATACGTCTCCGAGTCCTCGTCATACTGGAAGTCCTCGATCTCCACCTCGTCGTGGAACACCGCCATGGTCACGGGGACGAGGGGGATCGTACAGGCCTGCGTCTCAAGATTTAAGTACGCGCGCGTCGGTCCGGAGCCGCCATCGTGACCCACCTGGAAGCCAGTTACAAGTTTCTTGTAAGAAGTCCCCATAGGGCTGGAGAAATGGCTTGGTTGTTAAGGCATTTGCCTGTGAAGCCAAAGGACCCAGGTTCAATTCCCCAGGACCCACATAAGCCAGATGCACAAGGAGCACATGCATATGGAGCTCATTTGCAGTGGCTTGACGCCCTGGCATGCCCATTCTCTCTCTGTCTGTCTCTCTTCTATATTCCTCTCTCTGCTTGCAAATAAATAAATGAATAATTTTAAAAAAAGAAGCCCCCATAGTGACTTGGCATTCATTCATCATCATGCTGGGGCCAGGATCCTGAGACTCCCTGTGCCTGCAGTTCCCTAGCTGTGCAGGGCAGGGAAGCTAAGAAGGAGCCTTTTCCCCCCCAAATTCCAGGGAGAGTTCCCTCAGGGCTATAGGCTGATTTCCGATCCTGCCATATTACAACCCTTTAAGAGTAGGAGAGCCGGGCGTGGTAGCGCACGCCTTTAATCCCAGCACTCGGGAGGCAGAGGTAGGAGGATAGCCGTGAGTTCGAGGCCACCCTGAGACTCCATAGTGAACTCCAGGTCAGCCTGGGCTACAGTGAGACCCTACCTTGAAAAAAAACAAAAACAAAAAAAAAGAGTAGGAGAGTCTTGCATTTTTTTGTCTATGATCTTTTTTTTTGTTGTTGTTGTTGTTGTTGTTTGTTTTTTGTTTTTTTTGTTGTTGTTTTGTTTTGTTTTGTTTTTTTGTTTTTTTCGAGGTAGGGTCTCACTCTAGCCCAGGCTGACCTGGAATTCACTATGGAGTCTCAGGGTGGCCTCGAACTCATGGCGATCCTCCTACCTCTGCCTCCCAAGTGCTGGGATTAAAGGAGTGTGCCACCATGCCCGGCTTGTCTATGATCTGAATTACTTTTAGTGTTCCTTTTGGGGGACACTCAACAGTAAAACTTGGCTATGCCATCTCGTACAGTGGGCTTGGTGGAAAACATCACCACAATGAAATGGCACTGCTCAGAATAGAAGTCATTCTGCTGCCTTAGGGCTGTGAGCTATGTACATACTCACATACATACATTCATTTCAAGTGCACTTTTCATACAGACTCTAGACAACCATTTCCCCTTCACACATTCACTCATTCATACATTTATTCAGAAGTTATCCCTCCCATTTTAAATTTCTATTCTATTTACAACTCAGGAGACTAAAATCAAACCTTGTTACCAGGTAGGGTGCCAGGAGAGGCTGAGGGAGCTGGAGGAGCCAGAGGAGCTGTCGGGGTGAGGTCCTCTATGGTGTCCAGGCCAAAGCAGAGGGTGAGGATGAGTATGGGGGAGGGGTTGAGTGAAAGCATATTCCTGAGAGCTTGGCTAGAAGGGCCTTGTGAGAATGGCAGGTAGAGCAGAGAGAAGGCCTTGCATACAGACAGAATGAAAAATAGGGTATTTCGGACCATTTGCCTGTACATTGGCAGAAATTCTCTAAATCAGTGAGAATTGGAAATCAAAAGTATCATTTTCAGGCCATTTGCACCCATTGCCCAGTGTATATTGTGGCCAGGCAGAGTTGCAAAGAAAGATTAGACGACAAGGTTTGATGTCATCCAGGAGTCGTGGAGGTTTTAAGTTTTTAAGAAGACAGACTAGGAGGGTGGGAGGAAGTGGTTTGGAGGTTTGGTTCCCCATAGATGTGTGAGAGTGTAATGAAAGGGCTAGAGTTAGAGGAAACACAGAAAGAACAAGACGAAGGTGATGAGAGAGACCAGAGCTTAAGCTGGGTTTATACAGAACATTAATATGACCCCCTGGCCTGTTAGGGTGAACGCGGCCTGCACCTCCCACGTGGGCAGAGGCCACACAAGTTGCAACTGTCGGCTTTTTAGCCTGTTGGTGGTCAAGGAGGGCAACTGTGCTCCTGATGGAGAAAGCTGCTGGCTGTGGAAGAGATCTCAGGAGGGAGAGGGAGTGCCCAAGATGGTGCAACTGAACCAAAAGGCACCCCCTACAGTAGGGTAGACCAGAGAGAGAGATCCGAGGTGTCCAGAGTGCATCTTTCTGGAGACCTGGGGTGGGGGCCTAGCGGCCGAGGGGTGTAGCCTGGTGTGCCGGCCCGGCTTCCACGAGGAGGGGTGAACCCTGAGACAGGCCAACCTGAGAGAGGGGGACACTTACCGAGAAGGAGGGAGGAGACAGGAAGAACAGTGAGGCCATATCATGGGGGCTGTGAGAGCCTGTTTCAGGCAGAGATGGTCCGAGGCCTTCAGAGGCTCGAATGGCAGCTCGGTGGTTCGGTCAGGGAAAAGAAGGTCTGGCCACCCAAGAGGGCAACTGGGAGCCTCCTCCAAGTCATGAGCACCACATGTAAGGTTCAGGAGTGAGCAAGACCACGAAGACCACTCTGAGGCAAAGATGGAAGTTTTTATTCAGGGGGAAAAGCACGAGCTGCCAGGACTGACTCTCAAGAGCAGAGCAGTCAGCTTGGGGTTACGGGCTTTGTAGGCTCTTCAGTTGGCAGAATGTGAGGAAAGGAAGGAATTTCTGTGTTCTGTACATTAGCCATAGGGGAGACCAGAAGTGACCCGGTGAGAGATAAGGAGGGGTGGTAAATCCTATTCTTGGGGCATCCTTCTTGAGGAATGTGGATGATCCATTTCCTTATATCTCCCTGTAGCTATCCTGTTTTCTTTGGGTGACTCCCTTTTGGGAAGCCCATTTCAACCTAACACCCACCATGTTTAAAATTACTTTTATGGCTGCAACTTTCACATGTGAATTGTGATTTATGGTTTAACTCCCATCCTGTTTTTGCGATAAACATTTTGTAGGGTTTTTTTTTTTTTTTTCAATAAAAGCTGACACTCCAAGCAGTTCGGGGCTGCTCCCAGAGAATCCACGCTCTGATGTGCAGCCCTGGCATATCGGTTCACTCCCAGCACCTTGTGAGTCAGTGGTCTTGCTTGTGCCAACACTGGACCCCACTACAATGGCTTAGTGGCTAGAGGCCCTTGTGTGCCCATTCTCTCTCTTTCCCTATTTCAAATAAATATTTTTTAATACTTTAAGCAGGGTGTGGTGGCTCACACCTTTAATCCCAGCACTGGAGAGGTAAGAGGATTGCCATGAGTTCAAGGCCACCCTGAGACCACATAGTGAATTTCAGGTCAGCCTGAGCTAGAGTGAGACCTACCTCAAAAAAAAATAATAATAATAAAATAAAATAAAATGCTTTAAAACAAAAGTACAAATGTAGAACAGAAAGCTCTTTGTTCAGGGTCATTTGTGCCTATGGCTGCACTAACCAGATAACACACAAGCAGGGTGCAGCCACATCGATAGGGAGGAGACTCCGGGTCATGCTGTCTCCCTGGTAAAGGCTTATACAGTAGAAACTTGTGTTTTAGATTATCACTGGGTCTAGTTTCTTTGTTAAATTTGTTCTGCCACAGTCTAACTTGGAAAAAAAAAATGTTTTTTAAAGAAAATAAGTGATAGTTTATGAGAAACCAAATATAACCATTTTAAGTAAAAAGGCCCAGGCCTGACTTAGATAGAGAACTAGCTGGCTAATGTGCTGACCTTTGCTTCTGTAAACTTTGCTTGCTTGCTCAATTGCTGCCTTTCCCCCTAAAGTTTCTGAAGAATCTCCACTTCAAGGACATTGCAGAAACACTCCACTGCGGGGGTCCTCTGGCCTCTGACCACCTGCTTAGATAAGAAACTGAGGATTCTCCACTTCAAGGACGTTGCAGAATGTACCACTGCTTGCTTAGCCGATCACAATGGAGATTACCTCATCTGCCTGGAGTGCCCCCAGCTCCTGCCCCCAACTCTAGCTCCTGCCCCCAACTTTGCCTGCTGAAACCCCAAGCCAATCAGAACTGTTTAAATCAACCAATCATGTATCTATCCCCTACTTCTTTGTTCGAATTCTTATATGAACCCCTTCCCCCAAAAGAAAGGGGCTCTCTCCCTCACTACCGCTGTGCCGGACTGTGTGGATGGAGCTCAGGCCTAGGCTTGCAATAAAGAAACCTGTTGCTTTTACATTCGAGTGTCTCGGCTTCTGTGGCGTTTCTCTGGGTGACTCCTGGGTGACCGGGGGGTCTTGGCTCCTGGTCAGGGGTCTTGGCACAACAGTTTATTCTGAGCCAAAACTAAGTAACCAAAACCCAAGAACACAGATGCAGGTTATTCTAAATGACATGTTACTCTGTTGATAGATTACAGGAATTTTTTCCTTTTTTTTTTTTTTTTTTTTTTTTTTTTGGAGGTAGGGTCTCACTCTAGCGCAGGCTGACCTGGAATTCCCTATGTAGTCTCAGGGTGGCCTTGAACTCTTGGTGATCTTCTACCTCTGCCTCCCAAGTGCTGGTATTAAAGACACATGCCACTACGCCCGGCACTTTTTCCTTTTTTGAGACAGTCTCACACTAGGCCAGACTAGCCTCAAATTCACTGTGATCCTCCTACCTAAACCTTCTAAGTGCTAGGGGTACAGGTGTGAGCCACCACATCCAGCTATGAGACCTTTTATCGTCATGATTTTGTCATAATCACAGACACAAACTTCTTTAAAAAAACAACCTCTGAGCTTGTTAAGTTAAGTTGCTTGCCTGCAAAACCCAAGGACCCAGGTTCCATTCCCCTGTACTCACATAAAACCAGACACACAAGGTGGCACATGTGACTGGAGCTCACTTGCAGTGGCTAGTGGCCTTGGGTCACCCATTCTCTCTCTATATCTGCCTCTTTCTCTCTCTCTCTCAGATAATAAATAAATAAAAATTAAGAAAAATTTAAAAACTAGAACATTAAAAAAAAAAAAAAAAAAGCAAGCCAGGCATGGAGGCTCACTGTGAGTTCAAGGCCACCCTGAGACTACATAGTGAATTCCGGGTCAGCCTGGGCTAGAGTGAGACTACCCAAGAAAAAAAAAAGAAAAAAAAATCTAACAAAGTGATTCAATAAATATCCATTTTATCCTAGAATTTTTATTTATTTATTTATTTGAGAGAGAGAAAAAAAAGCCAGACACAAAGAAGGTGGGGAGAAAGAGACAAGAGAATATGGGCACACCAAGGCTTTCTGCCACTGCAAATGAACTCCAAATACGCACCACTTTGTGTATATGGCTTTACATGGGCACTGGGGAATTGAACCAGAGCCATCAGATTTTACAAGCAAGCACCTTTAACCACTGAGCAATCTCTCCAGCCCAATCCTAGGAATTTTTTTTTTTTTTTGAGGTGGGGTCTCACTCTAGCTCAGGCTGACCTGGAATTCACTATGCAGTCTCAGGGTGGCCTCAAACTCACAGTGATTCTACTACCTCTGCCTCCCCAGGGCTGGGATTAAAGGCGTGCACCACCATGCTGGGCTCATCATAGAATTTTTTGTTGTTGTTTTGTTTTTTGTTTTTCAAGGTAGGGTCTCACTCTAGGTCAGGCTGACCTCGAATTCACTCTGTAGTTTCAGGGTGGCCTTGAACTCATGGTGATCCTACTACCTCTGCCTCCTGAGTGCTGGGATTAAAGGCATGCTCCACCACACCCAGCCCATCCTAGAATTTTTTTAAATATTTTATTTGAAAAGAAAATATATATATTTGGTTTTTCCAGGTAGGGTCTCACTCTAGCCCAGGCTGACCTGGAATTCACTATGGAGTCTCAGGGTGGCCTCAAACCCACAGCGATCCTCCTACTTCTTCCTCCTGAGTGCTGGGATTAAAGGCGTGCGCCACCATGCCCAGTGAAAATATATGTTTTTATTCATTTACTTGAGTGAAAGAAAGGCAGAAGACAGAGAGAATGCGTACACTAGGACGTCTAGCCACTGCAAACGAACTCCAGACACCTGTACCACCTTGTATATCTGGCTTTACATGGGTACTGGGGAATCGAACCCGAGTCCTTAGGCTTCACAGTCAAGCACCTTAACCACTATGCCATCTCTCCAGCCATTATTCAGATGTTTTGTTTTGTTTGATACAGGGTCTCATGTATTCCAAGCTGACCTCAAACTCATTTTGTAGTAGAGATAACTTTGATCTCCTGACCTTCCTGCCTCCATCTCACAAACACTGGGATGGCAGGTGTGTTCTACTACCCCTGGTTTTATGAGGTGCTGGGAGTTGAACCCAGAGCTTTGTGCATGTTAGACAAACTATCAACTGAGCTACCACAGCCATCCCTATTCACTCCGAATCCTAGGAAAAGGCATACCTTTGAGGGCTGTATATTTGCTTGTTTGGGGAGAACTGGAGTAGAACCTAGGGCCTTGCCCTTGCTAAGCATGCATTCTACAAATAGAACAATCACCAGTCTCAAAAAAGTCATGTCAAAGCCTGGCGTGGTGACGCACACCTTTAATCCCAGCACTCAGGAGGCAGAGGTAGGAGGATCGCTGTGAGTTTGAGGCCACCCTGAGACGACATGGGGAATTCCAAGTCAGTCTGGGCTAGAGGGAGACCCTGCCTCAAAAAAAAAAAAAAAAAAAAAAGCAAAAATAAATAAAATTTTAAAAAGGCACTGTAGGGTTGAAGAGATGGCTTCGTGGTTAAGGCACTTGCCTGAGAAGTCTAAGAACCCAGGTTTGACTCCCCAGAACCCACATAAGCCAGATGTACATGGTGGTGCATGCTTCTGGAGTTCATTTGCAGTGGCTGGAGGCCTGGGCACGTCCATCTGTCTCACTCTTTCTCTTTCTGTCTCATGTTTTCTTAAAGCATGTTAAATGCATAGCTCCTTCTACTCTCAAATTTACCAGCATCCAGGGCTGCTAAACCATCAGTTAAATGAGCAATCTCAGGGCATCCCAACTGACAGATGATGTGGGAAGCTTACGGGTAAAAGCAAACATCTGGTCTTAAAATCTAGAACCCCAGTGTAAGAAATAGACAGCTGCAAGCTGTACTCCTTCCCCCCAAAGACAGCTTTTTAAACTGCAATTGGAAGCCAGATATCACAAACAAAACATCAGAGTTGAATACAACAAGCTAGGCCTAGTAGTATACTACTATAACCCCAGCATTAAGGATGCTGAGGTAGAAATATCTTGAGTTTGAGGCCAGACTTCACTATACAAATGGGTTCCAGACAAGACAAGACCCTGTCTCTGTTTCAGAAAATCTGAGTTCAAGTCAGCGAGAAATAAGCATCACTCGGAGAGGTAGAGAATTCATTTCTTTACACCAGTGGGCTGAAATGAGCTCCGAGCTCTCAAATGTCTTCAGCCCAGAATTAGGATAAAATGGTGTTTTTTGTGGGCTGTTTGCAGGCAATTTGGCATCATCTTGGGTCTTTTACTTTATTGGTGGGCTACAAGTTTCTAAAACAATGTAAAAGGGGAGTTAGGATTGTCCCTGACTACTTAAAAGTGTGACTAAAAAGGTTGGTCAGTCCTTGGGGTGACTGCTGTAATTCAAACTTATCTCTAGTTTATGGCCCTCTGTCCTGGTGACTCCAGCCTGTCTGTTCCACCAGGAACTCTGTCTTGTCATCTGTAATTAACCTTATAGTTCCCAGGAGCAAGGGAGCTAAATCTTTAATCTCCCTGGCTGTTGAACCTCTGTTTCCCCTGACTGCTCAGCACTTTAGGAAGAGAATCTTAGAGAAGCTATTTTGATTGAGGCTTTCCATGCCCACCCCTACATTCCAACAAAACAACAAAATATGAAAGGTAAAGAAGGAGAAGGGGAGGAGGGAGGACAAGAAGTGAAAAGTACAGTGTTAAGGGCTGGAGAGATGGTTTAGCAGTTAAGGCACTTGCCTGAGAAGCCTAAGGACCCAGGTGCAATTCCCCAGTACCCATGTAAACCAGATGCACAAGGTGGCACATGTGTCTGGTGTTTGTTCAATGTGGCTCTCTCTCTCTCTCTCTCTCTCTCTCTCTCTCTCTCTCTCTCTGCCTCTTTCTCTCTCTCTCAAAATAAAAAATAAATAATTTTTTGAGTACAATGTTAAGTGGTATAAGGCTAAGTATTATCTCAGCCATGCACACATGTACACATATGTAAATGTGTTCTGGGTGTTCTGGGTAAGATGCATTTCTTTGTGAACTATCCAAGGAAGTCACAGTTACTTGAAGAGGAATGAGTAAGAAGTCCAGTAAATACTAAACTTAAGTATCAGTAGAGTAGGCTTTCTGAACTATTCCTATTCTCAATTCATCTAGCAATTATTCCCAATCATCCGGGCAGTTCTCACCTGTCCCAAATTTGCCATTTGAAACCTAAAACTTATAGTGTCCCCACTCTCCTCTAGTTTCCCACATCCTAGAAAGCAGCCTCACTCATTTCAGGTAGGCCAGTATATTAACCTATTTTCTGTTGTTATATGTTCAGCTGAGTTCTTTATAACATAAAGAAAAGCAATTTGGGCTGGAGAGATGGCTTAGCGATTAACGGCACTTGCCTGTGAAGCCTAAGGACACAAGTTTGATTCTTCAGGACCCACGTAAGCCAGATGCACATAGTGGCACATGCGTGTGGAATTCATTTGCAGTGGCTGGAGGCCCTGGAGCACCCATTCTCTCTCACACACAGAAATCAAATAAATAAACAAAATATTTAAATTTGTTTTGTTTTGAGGCAGGTCTCACTGAAGCCCAGGCTGGCCTCAAACTCAGTGTGTCTTGTACCTCAGCCTCCCAAATGCTAGGATAATAGGCCACCATGCCTGGCTTTTTTTTTTTTTTGAGGTAGGGTCTCACTCTAGCCCAGGTTGAGCAATCCTCCTACCTCTGCCTCCCAAGTGCTGGGATTAAAGGCATGTGCCACCACACTCAGCTAGCTTTTTGTTTTTAGTTTTTATTTATTAGAGAGAGGGAGAAAACACTAGGGGCTCTAGTCACTGCAAACAAACTCTAGACACATGCACCACCATGTGCTTATATGTGGGTTTTGGGGAGTCAAACCTGGGTCCTTAGGCTTCACAGGAAAGTGCCTTAACCACTAAGCAATCTCTCCAGCCCTTTCTTTTTCTTTCTTTCTTTTTTTTTTTTTTTGTATTTTTTAAATTTAAATATTTTTAGCTGGGCATAGTGGCACATGTCTTTAATCCCAGCATTTGGGAGGCAGAAGTAGGAGGATCACCATGAGTTTGAGGCTACCCTGAGACTACATAGTGAATTCTAGGTCTGCCTGGGCTAGAGTGAGACCCTACCTTGGAAACATACACACACACACACACACACACACACACACACACATTTTTTAAGCATATAAGCATATAGATCATAAGGTTGGTTCTTTTATGGCATTAATTTTTTTTTGTTTACCTACCCCAATCTCTTCTCCTCCGTCTTATACTCTCCCTCCACCATAGTTTCTTTTCCACTTCCATGTCACATAAAACCTTTTGTCCTTTCCCCTTCCCCCTTCCTCCATACCTCTTCTCCTCCTATCTAGCTTCGTTGCACCCTTCCTCGCTTCCTCTTATTTGCATATACATGCATATTCAAAGTTAAGATCCACATGTGAGAAAACATGTAGTTGCCGTCTTTGCGGCCTAGGCTCCCTCTCTTAATATGATCTGTTCCAGCTCTGTCCAGTTTCTTGAAAATTGCATCACAGTGCCACGTCTGTAGTGGTGGAAACCAACTGTCCTCTACTTTGACTGGAGGCCCACTCCATGGGAGGGAATACATCCCTGATACTGAAAACCTACAGCAGGGGTAGTCATGAGCCCCAGGGGTGTAATGTCTGCTGCTGTCTGGATAAATGTATATACTATGTTCATCAAACTGCCCAGTAAGCACTTCTCTGAATGTCCATACCCATATATTAATGCTACTCTCACTTTTGGTAGAGAACCTTCTCTTTTCAGATGGCAGTGACCTTGGGATGACTCAGAAGGCATCATGGTGCTGGAAAGAAGTGACAGGAGTGCTCAGCACTGAAATATCTCTATCACACCTTCCAAGGCTCAGGGTCTATTGCGGAAGAGGTGGCAGAAAGAATGTAAGAGCCAAAGGAAGGGTAGGACTCCTTACAACGTGCTCCCCCAAGACACAAAATGGCCTGGATATCCATGACCTCACAGTGCCTGACACTACCTACACAAGACCATCATAATAGGAGGAAAAGATCATGACATCAAAATAAAAGAGAGACTGATTAAGGTGGGGAGGGGATATGATGGAGAGTGGAGTTTCAAAGGGGAAAGTGGGGGGAGGGAGGGCATTACCATGAGAAATTTTTTATAATCATGGAAGTTGTTAATAAAAAAATTTTGAAAAGAAATTCATTACAGTTGAGTAAAATTCCATTGTGCATATGTACCACATTTTCATTATCCAATCATCTGTTGATGGTATCTTGGCTGGTTCCATTTCCTAGCTCTTGTGACTAGAGCAGCAATGAACATGGTTGTGCAAGTGTCTCTGTGGTAGGATATTGAGTCCTTTGGTCATATGCTCAGGAGTGGTATAGCTAGCCAGACCACATTGCTAGAGGAAGTGGAGTCAGCAAGAGTAACTGGGCAAATCCACTGCAGAGGAGAGAGCTTTATTGAAGCCTTTCTCTTGGGGACCTCTGTTGGCTAGTGCCAGAACAGACAGATTGTATTGGAGTTTTATATCCTTACAATCCCTTAGTTTAGAATTCCTGTGCTGCTGAGGGTAGAGACTTACAATCTGTGAGTATAGTGCCAAGACATTCCTTTCTGCCAGATAAGATCAACTGCAGGTTGCTATCATTCCAAGATAAAGTGGTTAAGTATATTGTTTGGTGTAAAGGGATCAGGCCCTTGAGTCAGTTCCTGTCTAACATCAGCTGCATTGTCACAGAATTCTTGTTATCTGTTAGCATATTGACTTTCCAATAAATTGTTTAAAAGAATTTCTCTGGCTACAATTTCAGAAGTACAAGATTCAGATTGCTTTCCTCTAAGTCTTAGGCATATTCACATATTCTTTTTTATTTTAATTAATTAATTTATTTCTTTGCAAGCAGAGAGAGATAGAAGAGGAGCAGACAGGGAGAATGCATGTTCCAGGGCCTCTAGCCACTGCAAAAGAACTCCAGACACATGTGCCACTTTGTGCATTTGGTTTTACCTGGGTACTGGGGAATTGAACTCAGGTCATTAGGCTTTGCAGACAAGCATCTTAACCACTGAGCCCTCTATCCAGTTCTCATATATTACTTAAGAAACATTGATTATACTCCATTCAGACTAATATAGGCTAGGAACACTAGTAATATGACATTTCCTCAGTAATATAGCAGTTCAATTTTTAGCTTTTTGAGAAACTCCATACTGATTTCATTTTTCGAGGTAGGGTCTTGCTCTAGCCCAGGCTGACCTGGAATTCACTATGTAGTCTCATGGTGGCCTCAAATTCATGGTGATCCTCCTATGTCTACCTCCCAAGTGAAGTTCCATATTTGAATTGGGGAATGGTTCATCTTTTAAGATCTGGTTAGGAGGATATCTTCCATGACATGTGGCTGGATTTTATTTATTTATTTATTTGAGAGTGACAGCCAGAGAAAGAGGCAGAGAGAGAGAGAGACAGAGAGAGAGAGAGAGAGAATAGGCATACCAGGGCCTCCAGCCACTGTAAACGAACTCCAGATGAATGCACCACTTTGTGTATCTGGCTTACGTAGGTCCTGGGGAATCAAGCCTCCAACCGGGGTCCTTAGGCTTCACAGGCAAGTGCTTAACCACTAAGCCATCTCTCCAGCCCCTGTGGCTGGATTTAGAGCTCAGGCAGCTTCCACCCATACTTGAGGATTCTCTCCCAACATGGCCTGGTACAGAGCCACTCATTCTCCAGTCATCCAGTGGCTGGCTGTCCTGTGTAGCAAAGAGGTGACTTGGCGCAGTACCTTGACAACTGTGCTATGTCCCAAAGTTAGTTTGCCTGCTTCTTGCACCAGCACCACTGTGACTACTAATGCATAGAGACAAGGGGCTGTCCTGAGGGTCCAGCCTTTTATTATTATTATTATTATTATTATTATTATTATTATTATTAACAACTTCCATAGCTATAGACAATAAACCCTGATAATTCCCCCCTGTGGGGGGTTGATTTGGGTGTTCCTCATGAACTCAGGTGTTCTGAATGCTAGGTTCCCAGCCAATGGAGATTTGGGAATTAACACCTCCTGGAGGCAGTGTATTGTTGGGGGCCGGCTTATGGGTATTATAGCCAGTTTCCCCTTGCCAGTGTTTGGCACACTCTCCTGTTGCTGTTGTCCACCTGATGTTGGCCAGGGGGTGATGTCCACCCTCTGCTCATGCCATCGTTTTCCCCTGCCATGATGGATCTTCCCCTCAAGTCTGTAAGCCAAAATAAACCCTTTTTTCCTACAAGCTGCTCTTGGGTAATTTCTGTCAGCAATGTGAACCTGACTGCTACACCCCTCTTTGCCCTTCACAACTCCACTCTCCATCATATCCCTCCCCCTCTCAATCAGTCTCTCTTTTATTTTGATGTCATGATCTCTTCCTACTCTTATGATGATCTGAAAGACCCTCGAAGCGAGGACCCCCCACGCTCTGACTCAGGAAAGGCGACACCCCAATCACTCATGAGAAACGGTCTTGATGCAAACAGCAAGAGGACTTTTATTCCAGTGTGCTGGGGCCCACAGTCATACGCCACACAGGAGTAGAGAGCCGTGGACCCCGAGTGCAGGGTCAGGACAGCTTTTATAGGGTTACAACAAAGCCCACGCATCGTGAACCAATCATTTCATAACATTAGAAGCCCGCACAGTGCTGACCAATCCATTTGTAACACTCTATAGTTCTTAGGCCAATCATTTCAAATTGTCCAAGCCCGCACACCGTGGACCAATCAATGTGTAACACACCATGATCTTCTTCCTATAGCCTCAGAGGTCTGCACTTGCGTGGGCTCCTGGGTGGGGGTGACAAATTGCAGTTAAGATAGGTCACTAGGGCTAAAGTTGAATTGGGGGTTTCTGTGTGTAATCTTTTCTTTTATGGTGCAGGCAGTTTACAGAAGCCAGATAAGCGGCTATCCAGCTCACTTCCTGTTATCTTACTAAGCCATAATCACGTATGCAAGGGCCTGTCTTACACCCTTTCACCTAGTTCCATACAGAAAGCAGGTTCTGGAACAGCAAGAAATGTGACCTTTTACACATCTACTGGCAGAGAGCCGGATCTGGAATTTGAGGTATTTAGGGCTTCTTAGGAGGCTGGAGTTAAGGCTCCTTTGAGTGAGATAGTATTTCTAAACTTCTAACTTTTTGGGGGAGGGGGGTCTTTGGGGGGCTAGGCTGTATTTTCCATCCTTTCAGATCTTGTGTAGGTAGTGTCAGGCACTGTGAGGTCATGGATATCCAGGCCATTTTGTGTCTGGAGGAGCACATTGTAAGGAGTCCTACTCTTCCTTTGGCTCTTACATTCTTCTCACCACCTCTTCCATAATGGACCCTAAGCCTGGGAAGGTGTGATAGAGATGTTTCAGTGCTGAGCACTCCTCTGTCACTTCTTAGCACCATGGTGCCTTCTGAGTCATCCCAAGGTCACTGCCATCTGAAGAGAAGCTTCCCTAACCAAAAGTGAGAGTAGCATTATTATATGGGTATGAACATTAAGAGAAGTGCTTACTGGGCAGTGTGATGAGCATAATAAAAGCATTTAGCCAGACAGCAGCAGGCGTTACACACCTCGGACTCATAACTTCTCCATCATAGGTTTTCAGTGTCAGGGATGTATTCCCTCCTGTAGAGCAGGCCTCCAGTCCAATTAGAGAGTGGTTGGTTTCCCCCACAAGAGACATGCCACTATTGCACCCATTGGCTCATTTGGCCTGGCTATCCAAACATAAGTCTTGCAATGTCCACTGTTGTCTATCTCCACTGATGATCTCTCTCTCCCATGGAGGTACATGCAGTGTAGCTTTTTCCAGCTTTTTCTCAGCTGGTTTACAGGGAGGAGGTTTTCAGCTCAGCTCCAACAAGATTTCTCAGTGACCTTGCAGTCTGAGCATGTGGAGTCTTCAGCAATAGGGTCTTACCATCTATTCCTGGTGGTAAACCAAGAGCCTTCGCAATGGCCTGTAATGTTTTGGAGGCATCAGGAACCTCCCTGGCCAACAATTTACTGGATCCCATCCCTGGCACTGAAAATTTTCTAGTAGCAATCTATGGCTTCTGGGCATGCCATTATTCAAAAAAGTAGGTTTCCATATGACTTATTCATACCCTCTTAGATTTTGATTAATCCTCCCCCCACCCTTCCTTTACTCAGTCTCTTCCCTTGGCCTCACTTAGGCCTTTCTATCCTCAGTAATGTGTTCTGCTTACATATATACAATACCATCCCCTTAAGTCCTCCCCTCTCCTTCCGTTATAGCCCCTTTGGGTCCAGCCTTTTGAACAGGTAGGCCACTGGTCCTTTCCATGGGCCCAGCTGCTGGGTTAGGACTTCTAGTCCAATTCCCCCTTTCTCATGTAGTAAAGGTCAAAGGGGCTGGTGACATCTGGGAGTGCCAATGCAGGAGCTGAATTTAGTCTTTTCTTAAATTGGTCAAAGGTGCCCTCTTCCTTCTCCTCCCATTTCAGTGGGTCTGCAGCAGGCCCTCAGAGGGCACCATAGAGAGGCTTAGTGATGGCAGAAAATTCTGGCATCCAGAGTTGGCAGAACCCAGCTGCCCCCAGGAATTCCCTGAATTATTGAGTTGTTTCTTAGTCCTGGAACAGGTACCGGGTGATCACTCATTTCCATTCTTCCCCTGGTATCTTACACTGTCCCTGGCTGAGGGATAGTGACTTCCTCTGGACATATTTGAACCTGCTTTTTAGAGACCTTATATCCTACCTCTTTTTTTTTTTTCTTTTTTGAGAGAGAGAGAATGGGCATGCCAGGGCCTCCAGCCACTGCAAACGAACTCCAGATGCATGTGCCACCATTTTGTGCATCTGGCTTATGTGGGTCCGGGGGAATTGAACCTGGGTCCTTTGGCTTTGCAGGCAAGTACCTTAACCCCTAAGCCATCCCTCCAGCCCATATCCTACCTTTTGCAAGAAATTCAACAGCTCTTCAGTGCCCTTCTTGCAGACTTCCCTTGTGAGGGCGGCTAGCAGGAAACCACTAATGTATTGCAAGATGGTGCACCCAGCAGGGATACAAGGCTCCAGGTATCTGGTAGTGAAGCCATCCAAGAGGGTTCTGGGCCAGCATCTACCTAGGGTCTATATTCGGGAACTGAGGTGGGTGGCCAGGTATTCCCATGCAAACTTCTCACCCCTCAACAATCAAAGCCAGATCTAGAGTCCGTTCAGATGGCCAGCTGACTGTCAGGAGCCATAAAGCAAAAGCCTCTCCATTTTGCCTGCGTCTGTTCTTAAGTTGACTCATTCATCAGAAAGCTGGTCCATCCAGCTTGCAGTTAGTTAGGAATGTTGGTCTGCAGACTGTTCACAGAATCTTATCTTTTGCAAAAGGCCAGTTTACGATCAGGCTGTCAAGCCGTTAAGGCAAGATTAGATAAACACCCGGATACATCTCCTCTAGGTTCCCTAAGATTAGATAAACACCCGGTTACATCTCTTAGTTCCCTAACAATTCCAGCCCTAAATCACGTCAGGCAGCTTACTCCCCCCTTTCTTCCCCTATATAACCAAAAATAAAATTAGAGACCTTGATCAGACTCTAGACTTGGTCTCCTTTGTGTCTGTCTTGTCTCTCATCCAGGTTAATTTCCCCTCGGGTCCTTGTTAAACTCCCCGCTGGCTGGGCCAAGTGGCACCCGAATGTGGGGCTCGAGGTACGAAGTGTGACCTGGACGTCGCTCGAGTGGACAGCCGTCCCCCCCCCCCCCATTGGATCGCCACCTCACCGTGAGTGAAGATCTGCATAGCGATCACCACAGGCAGCCTGCCTGTGATACAGATCCGCACAGTGATCACCGCAGCAGTGCCCGGCCGTGATACAGATCCGGAGAGGTAAGAAAAGCGACACAATTATGGGACAAGCATTAAGTAAGCATGAATTGTTTGTTGAAGGGCTTAAAGCTTCTCTCAAGACACGAGGAACACGGGTTAAGAAAAAAGATTTAGTGAAATTCTTTGTCTTTTTAGAAGATGTCTGTCTCTGGTTTCCCCAGGAAGGAACTATAGATGAAAAGCGGTGGCGCCGTGTTGGTGACTGTCTAAATAATTACTACCGCTCTTTTGGTCCTGAAAAGGTTCCGGTGCAGGCATTTTCTTATTGGAATCTCATAAATGATGTATTACAGGTCTGCCACTATCACCCTGATTTTTCAAAAGTAGTTACAGATAGTGAGAAATTCCTTAAAAATAAATTCACCGGCAGTCAGACCTCCCTCCATAAGAAGGTCCCAGAGAAATTCCTTAAAAATAAATCCACTGGCAGTCAGACCTCCCTCCATAAGAATGAAGTCCCAGAGAATCCCCACCCTGGCTCTCGCTTCGCGCTGCACTGCGGGCCACCAACCCGCCCCTCCTCCCCAGGTTCTAATTGTCCCTCTATTACCATTCCTATGCCAGAAAATGCTGATGATCCGCCACCTACTAACCCACCCCTGCCCAGTAACCCTCTCCCGCGATCTATCTATCCAGTTCTGTCTGACTTAAAAACCACTGATCCTGATGATGACTCCTTTTCCCCTAAAAAAGAGGCAACGAAAAAAGAGGCTAAATTAGAGGACGAGGCTTCCAAATATCACACCCCTAATTGGCCCCCCCAGGCACCTTTGTGTACATGGCCACCACCCTATAACATAGCACCTCCTTTTTGTGCCCCGGTGCTTGACGCTCCATCCGATCTAGAAGAAATAACTAGACAAGCCACTATTAAACTTTCCTGGGAGGCATGGCCCTTAAAATGCTCCTCAAAGCCCAGAAGGAAAGGTCGCAACTGCTCAAGCAATTACACGATCTTGATTTAGAAATACGCTCCCCCTTCACTTGCCCTGTTCAAAAAACTAAGACAAAAAATAAAACTCTCCACGCTTTTCCTGTAACTCGTTCCCAAGTTAAACCTATCGAAAGAAAATCTAATGAGGCTGAGATGCAGGATCCAGAAAGCCCAGAGGAGGGGGAGGGAGAATCTGAAACAGAGGAACCTGCTGGGTCAGAAAGCACTGAGGATGAGGAAGGAAATGAGACTTTACTCATTAAAGCCCAGCGATATCGCTGCCTTAAATTTAAACATATGAAAGAATTAAAAAATGCTGTTTCTTCATATGGTCCTATTGCTCCTTTCACTATCTCGCTGTTAGAATCTCTAAGTGAGGACTTCCTTACTGTTAATGATTGGGTTATGTTAGCTAAAGCTACTTTAACTAGGGGCGATTTTCTTCTATGGAAAGCTGATTACACTGAGAGGTGCCAGGATGCTGCCCTGCCTAACTTGGCCACTGGTGGTTCTTCTAAATCCTGGACACTAGATAAACTTTTGGGCAATGCTCCTTGTAATACTAATCAGGACCAGGCAAAATTCTCCCCTGGACTGCTCTCACAGATCCAACATGCTGCCCTTAAGGCTCGGAAAAATCTCCCATCTAAAGGATCGGCTATAACTTCCTTGGCTAAGGTACGTCAAGGACCAAATGAGCCTTACAGCGACTTCATTGGTCGCCTCAATGAGGTCGCAGAACGGCTCATGGGAAGGGAAGAAACAGATAATGAATTCATATGACATCTCGCCTTTGAAAACGCCAATTTGGCCTGCCAGGCAGCCATCCGCCCCTTCCGCTGTGGCAAAAATATCTCTGATCTTATCCAATTATGTGCCGATGTGGATCCTGCCTCTTGCAGCATTGGGCTAGCCATAGGAGCCGCCTTAAAGGGCTTCACACAGGGAAATAACAATAAAAATTGCTTTAATTGTAAAATGCCGAGGTCATTTTTCCAGTGAATATACAGCCCCTAGGGCTCCACGCCTACCTCCTTCCTCCCTCTGTCCACGTTGTAAGCATGGCAAACATTGGGCCTCTGAGTGGCATTCCAAAACAGATATCCAGGGAAACCCCTTACCACAAAAACAGAGAAACTTGACACAGGGCCTACACCAGGGACCCAAGATGATCCCCGGACAGAACCCTGAGGTTGTCAGGTTCATTCCTCAATCGGCCCAAAATGTGACATCATTGCCCTCTCCCGGGCAACCACCGGTAGTGCAGGATTGGACCTCTGTTCCACCTCCCAATCAATATTGACTCCAGAGTTGGGAATGCAAATCCTCTCTATGGGAGTCTTTGGCCCCCTACCTCAGGACACCTTTGGCCTTATCTTGGGACGGGCCAGTTCAACCATTCAGGGCCTCACCATTTCTCCAGGAGTCATTGATAATGACTATACTGGGGAAATTAAACTCATGGCTACTGCCCTTCAGGGACGTATTACCATACTTCCTGGCCAACGGATTGCTCAGTTAATACTATTGCCCCTCAATGATAAGGCGCCTTGCCAGAAGCAAAAGAGAGGCCCCTATGGGTTTGGGTCATCAGATATTTATTGGGCTTGAGAGGTCACTCAAACAAGACCCCTTCTTAAATTAAAGTTAAAGGAAAAACCTTTGAAGGTCTTATAGACACTGGTGCAGATGCCACAATTATTTCCAGTAAAGACTGGCCTGCATCTTGGCCTCTCGCCGCTTCCATGACCCATCTCAAAGGAATTGGACAGGCCTCTAACCCCTTACAAAGTTCTGAAGTTATTCAATGGGAGGATGAGGAGGTCAATCAAGGCACCGTTCCACCTTATGTGGTCACAGGCCTGCCCATTAATCTCTGGGGCCGAGACATCCTCTCTCAAATGAAACTCATTATGTGCAGCCCTAATGAGTTGGTAGCTCACCAAATGCTTAATTAAGGCTTCTGCCCAGGACAAGGATTGGGCAGACATTCTCAGGGAACAAAGGAGCCAATCCCAGTTACTATAAAGACTGATCGTGCTGGAATAGGCTACGAAAATTTATCCTAATGGCCGTTAACATGCCTGTACCCCATGCAGATAAGATATCCTGGAAAACAACAAAACCTGTGTGGGTTGATCAATGGCCCTTAACTTCTGAAAAATTAGCTGCAGCCACGATGTTAGTGCAGGAACAACTTGCTGCAGGCCATATTGAACCTACCACCTCTCCTTGGAATACTCCTATCTTTGTTATAAAGAAAAAGTCTGGAAAATGGAGGTTGCTCCAGGACCTTAGAGAAATTAATAAGGCCATGGTACCTATGGGAACCCTACAACCAGGCCTCCCCACTCCAGTGGCAATTCCTGCAGGATATTGTAAAATCATTATTGACCTAAAGGATTGCTTTCTTACAATTCCCTTGCACCCTGAGGATCGTCAGCATTTTGCATTTAGTTTACCTGTGGTAAATTTTAGAGGCCCTATGCCAAGATTCCAATGGAAAGTTTTGCCTCAAGGGATGGCCAACAGCCCTATGCTGTGTCAAAAATTTGTGGCCCAAGTAATAGATCCATTTAGACATAAATGGCCTTCCTTGTATGTCATTCATTATATGGATGACATTCTCTTTACCAGACCTGATCCCACTGAACTCCTTACTTGCTCTCAAGAGCTTTCTAGGGCCCTTACCAGAGCTGGTCTTCAGATAGCTCCTGATAAAATTCAATTAAAACCTCCTTACTTATTCTTAGACTTTGAACTTTTTCATAACAAAATTCTTTCACAAAAGATTCAACTTAGAACTGATCATCTAAAAACTTTAAATGATTTTCAAAAACTCATAGGAGATATCAATTGGCTCAGGCCTTATCTCAAGCTAACTACTGGAGAGCTTCAACCCTTGATTGACATCCTCAAAGGAGACCCAGACCCTGCCTCCAGGCTGCTTGTTAAGGGCCCCCGCCCTAGAGGCCCTGAAGATAGTGGAGGCCACAATTCTGAGCCAAAGGGTCACTTTCATCTCTTATGAGGAGCCTCTTCTCCTGGTCGTTTGTGCCACTGACTTTACACCCACTGGGGTGTTCTGGCAGGAGGGGCCCCTCTTCTGGGTCCATTTACCCGCTTCACCACCCAGAGTCCTTACCCCTTACACCTCGTCGGTGGCAGAATTAATAAAAATTGGACGTGACCAAAGCAGAAAAATATTTGGTAAGGACCCTGATAAAATCGTTCTACCCTATTCCACTACCCAAATCCAGTGGTTAATAGAAAATGATGATGACTGGGCAATATCTTGCACCTCTTTTCAGGGATCCCTTGATAATCATTACCCTGCTAACAAGCTCCTCCAATTTCTGAGAATTCAACCATTTGTTTTTCCTACATTGACCTCTCCCCAACCCCTTCCCCATGTCCCCCTAGTTTTCACTGATGGCTCCTCTAATGGAGTGGCAGCCTTCACTGTAGACAATCAAACCACTTCCCTACAATCCCCATTCCACTCTGCTCAACTGGTGGAGCTTTTTGCTGTTTTACAAGTTTTTCAACAACTTCCAAATACTTCCTTTAATCTGTATACTGATAGTGCTTATATTGCTCAATCCATCCCCCTTTTAGAAACTGTGCCATACATAAAACCCGCTAAAACGCCAGCCCTCTGTTTTTCTCCATTCAGCAATGCATACATTCTAGGCAACATCCTTTTTATATAGGCCATATTCGTGCTCATTCTGGACTCCCTGGGCCTCTAGCCACAGGCAATGCCATGACTGACAAAGCCACCCAATGTGCCTTCCTTGTTGAGCTCGATCCTGTGGCCCAGGCCAAAACAGCTCACTCTGTATATCACCTTAACGCTCAAACTTTGTGTCTTCTTTTTAAAATCACTAGGGAACAAGCCTGCCAGATAGTCAAACAATGCACAAACTGTGTCACCCTCATACCCATCCCCCACTTGGGTGTACACCCTAGGGGTCTGATTCCCAATGAGATCTGGCAAATGAATGTAACACACGCTCCCTCACTTGGTAATCTTAAGTACGTCCGTGTTACTGTGGATACCTTTAGTGGGTTCATCTTTGCCAGCCTCCATGCTGGAGAAGCTTCAAAAAATGTCGTTGCTCATGTACTCAATTGCCTTGGTGTCATGGGAAAGCCCCAAATTATTAAAACTGATAATGGTCCTGGATGTACTGGAAAAAAAATTCCAAAATTTCTGTCATCAACTACAAATTAAACATATTACAGGCATACCATAAAATCCCCAGGGTCAAGGAATTGTTGAGCGAGCCCATCAAACTATTAAACATACCCTCCAAAAATTAAAAATGGGGGATTTATATCCCATAAAAGGCTCTCCAAGAAATATCCTTCATCATGCCTTGTTTGTCCTAAACTTTTTGACCCTTGATACTCAGGGAAATTCAGCTGCTGGTCGCTTTTGGCACACAAATACAAAAAATACCTTTGCCAAAGCCATGTGGAAAGATCCTTTAACCTTGAAATGGAATGGCCCAGACCCAGTACTCATTTGGGGCTGAGGATCAGTATGCTTGTTTGACACCAAAGAAAATGCTGCGAGATGGCTGCCAGAGAGACTTGTGAAACAAGCTGATGATCCACCAATGACATCTCACATATCCAGGGAGAAACACTTCCCTGAGAAAATCACCTTTTTTTCCCTGACAGGGCAAAGCTGGAAGGACCTCAAGACAACTCTGCCCTGGAGGACACAGCTAACCTACTGGAGAGGTCAACTCCCATTTACACTGTGTTTGGCATCGTTGAGCCGTCCCTGGAGGATACAGGCTCGTCTGGCCTATCAGGGGCACATAGCTCTCTATTGGGCCCTCTGTGTCTGTGCTGTGCTCATGTGTCTATGTGTTGCACTCACTTTGATCCTGCAAACGCTTCTTCCTAGAATATATAACACAATGACGACCTTCACCTGGAGCCTGCTGCTACTGCTACATCTCCCAGCTGCTTGGCCCTCCACATCTCCATTTGCCTGGCGTTTTTATCTCACGGAAAACTGGACCTCTTATGATCAGACACGACACTATGGACACATTTTGGCTACTGCCGATTCTCCGCCCACAGGCTGCACCAAGCCTATTTTATTAAATTTTACAGACTTTGAAAACCACCCAAATAAGGTCGCTCCCATCCTATGCTTCCTCTACGATCAAAAACACAATAAATGCAAAACCACTTGGGTTGAGAAAAGCGTCGGGTGCCCTTGGCACTGGTGTACCATTTGGAGTGCCTCTGCCCCTGCCAAGGGTCAAATCCTGGGCTCCGGATGGTCTGGCCATAAATTCTGGCGCACTAACAGTGGGTATTCCCTCATCATCTGGGATCCCTGGGAGTCGCATTGGATCTCCATGGTCCAAGGGGCCATGTATATGACCAGAGATACAACATGTCCCTCTAGCAAGATCTATATTTGGCGTAGCCTTGTCCAAGTTCAGTCCATGGTACACTCTAACATACTACAAGCTGAAAAAGAACTCTCCTCACGGTTATCCTCTGCCTCCCACCCCTTTTCCTGGCTAACCCTGCTCAGAGAAGACCTAATGGTTGCTAAAATAACAAAAATTAGTAACCTCTCTGCTTGTTTTCTGTGTGCCGCCCTTGGGAGCCCCCCTCTTATGGCTATCCCTTATTCTGCCCTCCTTAATCTTTCCTCTACCCCAGGGCATACCATTAACCCCTGCAGGGAGCAAGAGCGAACGCCATTAAAAGATGGCGCTGGCTTCCTGTCTGTATTGAGGTAAATAACTCCATATTAGGCAGTGCCTTGGTGCCAACCGTGTTCAAGGTATGCGCATGCGCTTGACGCAACCTGTCCCGAGCCTATCCCGTGGCGGCTGGTGGTGGCAAGCTGGTAGCAACCAATCAGTGGGCGCCTCGTTGCACTCCCCGCTATAAAAGTAGCTGCACATTCCGCCTCGCGCCCCTCGCCATCAACCCTCCTGTTAACCAAGAGCTCTCCAATAAAAGTGTGATCAAGAAGGATCCTCGTCTTGTGGTCGTTCTTCCCTGCGGGTCAGGGGGCTCGCCGCAAACTGGTGCCGAAAACCCGGGACGCCAGGAGCCTTGTGGTCATCAGGCGAGGGGTCGAAGAGGATTCAGAACTTGACACACGGAGAGGAAGACGTCGGTAAGTCATCCCCAGTCATGCAGTTTTCTGACCTGGACTTTAATCTGATCCTTGCCGTTTTCCTTCCCTTCTGGGTTTTGTTTTTTATTGCCTGTTGCTACTGTCTCCACTGTGACGAGCCTGGCAAAGAGTGCCTTTGTTTTGAGGAGGATTAACCTCGCGGCGTGAATCGAGAGTAAATCCTTGGTAGACAACAGGGTTTTTCAGTGAAGTTTCGCGCAGGTTTTTCTCTTGTCCCTGTTGGTAAGGTCGCTGGTAGATAACAGCGCGCATCATGGGCAATTCTCAAAGCGCAAGTTTTGCTGCTGCTGATTTTGTTACACCGATCAAGGAATTACTTAAGCAGCGGGACATTAAGGTCTCTACTGCAAAGATAAGAAAGATTGTTAAAGACCTGGACACACTTGCACCGTGGTTTGCGGTGTCGGGGGATCTCTCCCTCGCAACTTGGGAGAAGCTAGGCAGGGATCTGGAAGCGGCAAAACAGGAGGATAGGATCGGTAAAGGTACGTTGCCATTCTGGCGGCTGATTCATTCTTGTCTAAGTAAAGGTAGCCACACAGACATTATTAGACAGGGACGGAGAGCGTTGGCAAGGCATTAGGATAGTCTTTCTGAGTCAGATACAAATGGGGAAACCCCAGCTAGGCCTAGGAAAAGGGAAGAAACAAAAAAGGGAATGCAAAGGGGAGAAGAGGATAAAAGCTTACAAGATGAGCTCAGAGAAATGGGTGAAGTTTATGATTGCTCACCCACCAACAGGGACAGAAAAGCTTCCTCTAGACTGTACCCTGTCATTGAGGATCTGGCGCATTTAAATGTGCTGGAAGCAGATGATGAGACTAGCTCAGACTCTGAAGAGGAGGAAGAATTAGATGGGGAAGCGGCTCGCTATGGGGAGGAGAGATACTATCTTGATGAGCAGCCGCTACCGCAAAATCGAAAGCAAAAGAAGATAGGAGATAAGAACCGCGCGGCTTTTCAATCTGCCGCCCCTGCCATTCCCAGTGCTCCTCCGCCTTATGCCGGCAAGCATTGTTCAGATTCCTTCCTTTCGGAGGGGGACAGAAGGAGGTTCTTACAAGCCTTCCCAGTGTTTGAGGCTGTGGATGGAGGCCGCGTCCATGCGCCAGTAGAGTATGCCCTCATTAAGCTTTCTAAGGGGAAGGAAAGACTGCAGAGGACTTTGTTAGAACTGGGCTACTGGCATAAGGGCTGGCTGCGTCCTGCTGCCCAGGTCCAGAGTGTTTAATCAAGGTTAAATTTGTAATGGACTGATGTGCTTGGCTAGAGATATTGGACTGAGAGATTTAAGATTTTAAGCTGGAAAACCTCAAGCAAGTTAAAATTACAGGCACTGAGACTGGTTTTAGGTTACTGAACCTGCTATTGTCAAACACATTAGCAATCTTAAGGAAGATGTTCCAACTGCTTTACATTAAAACAATGGAAAGGATGCCTGAGGAAAGGCTATCATAGAAATGCAAACACTTTTGGAAAGAGTTGACTGGAGGAGGAACCTGCTTTTCAAGGCTATTGAACTTGAACTGCAGAAGTTTGATGTTTGTTTGATGGTGGTTGAGTTTGCATTGTTTTAGTCTCTCCTTGCTTTAATCCCAGAGGAATTCGCCCATTACAAATTTGGCAGATGGATGTTACTCACGTCCCATCTTTTGGCAAATTACAATATTTACATGTTTCCATTGATACTTGTTCTGGAGTTATGTTTGCTTCCCCATTAACTGGGGAGAAAGCAGCCCATGTTATTCAACACTGCCTCGAGGCGTGGAGTGCCTGGGGGAAGCCCAAAATTCTTAAAACTGACAATGGACCAGCTTATACTTCTCAAAAATTTGGACAGTTCTGTCACCAGATGGGAGTGACCCATTTGACAGGTCTCCCGTATAATCCTCAAGGACAGGGTATTATAGAACGGGCTCATCGCACTCTAAAGTCTTATTTAATAAAACAAAAAGGGGGAGTCGAGGAGGCTCTGCCCTCAGTCCCACGAGTGACTATATCCATAGCACTCTTTACTCTTAATTTTTTAAATTTGGACAGTCAGGGCCATTCGGCGGCTGACCGTCATTGCTCAGAGCCTAACAGGCCACAGGAGATGGTTAAGTGGAAAGATGTTTTGACTGGTCAATGGAGAGGCCCGGATCCTATTTTAATAAGATCCAGGGGAGCTGTTTGTGTTTTCCCACAGGACCAAGAATCACCTCACTGGGTTCCCAGTCGGTTGGTAAAGACGGTCCGACTCTCCTCAGAGGACAACCCGGAGATCCAGAATCATCCTGAAGAAGCAGATATGGAGGAATCTATGGATGTTGGCCTTCCAGTGCCTGGCACTCAGTAGAGGAGAACAACGCTGGGGCATCTTGTCAGCCTTTCCTAAGCCCCTGCCGGTACATCAAGGAAATCGGAGCCCTTTGCTTTAGAATCGATTCACCCCGTCTCAAAATGGGTGTTGTGTGGAGTGAATGGCAGCTGCTCGGATTTGACACCTTTTGTGCTGCTACAAGGAGGTACTGTGGCCTACAGTAATGTGTCTGGGAATCTCCACACCATGTCCAAGCTGAAAGAAGAGGGGGAACAGTGACTGGGGACCAGCCTGGACGGGTCTTAATACTTCTGGGGGTATTGAGAAAGCCATATATACTTTTGGGAGGAATGCTTCCTATACCCCTGCGCCTGTGTGTGTTCATCCCCCATTTCTGTTTGTTCTCAGTAACTCTACTTTCGACAAGTGTACCAATACTTCTTGTTACCTATCTCAGTGCTGGGATTCCAAGATTTAAAAAAAAAAAATGCTATGGTGCTTAGGGTGCCCCGGTGGGTCCCTGTACCCGTGGAGGTGTCCAGCACGCTAACCCTGTTTAGGCGAAAGAGGGATTTCGGTATCACAGCAGCAGTGATTGCAGCTATGGCTGCAATAGCAGTTTCTGCTACAGCGGCAGGTTTGGCAATGGCCACATCTGTACAGACAGCCCAGACCAGGCGGGACAAGGTGGTCATTTCTCAGGCACTTGCTGCTTTGGAGTGTGGATCCTCCCCCCAAATTTGGCTATCAGCCTTGAAAGGCAATTAATTTTCCCTGGCCCTTGCACCCTCAGGACCCTGAAGGTCCATTGCACGAGGATGGGCAGGTTATAACAGAATATGTTTGACCTCCGCCTTTGCACACTCAAGGGACTCTTCCCATTGCACTAAGGGGAGGCTGAACGGTCTCCTTTGATCGGTCAGCACATCATGAAGTGAGGGCCTGATTGGGAGAATGTCTGTTCCTGAGCCTTTCCTGCATTTTTAATAAAGAAGGGGGAACTGCAGGGAGCAAGAGCGAACGCCATTACAAGATGGCGCTGGCTTCCTGTCTGTATTGAGGTAAATAACTCCATATTAGGCAGTGCCTTGGTGCCAACCGTGTTCAAGGTATGTGCATGCGCTTGACGCAACCTGTCCCGAGCCTATCCCGTGGCGCCTGGTGGTGGCAAGCTGGTAGCAACCAATCAGTGGGCGCCTCGTTGCACTCCCCACTATAAAAGTAGCTGCACATTCCGCCTCGCGCCCCTCGCCATCAACCCTCCTGTTAACCAAGAGCTCTCCAATAAAAGTGTGATCAAGAAGGATCCTCGTCTTGTGGTCGTTCTTCCCTGCGGGTCAGGGGGCTCGCCGCAAACCCCATCACAGAAGTTCCATTATTTTCTGACTTTCTTCATGACAAATTCCCCTTTTGCTATGGAGGCTTCTCCCCTCTGCAATGAGACTCTCTCCCTTAACTCCTCCACACTCTATGCCCTTCCAGGGTTCTTTTTTTGGTGTAATGGAACCCTCTACAAAAATATCTCCAGATCCCCCTCTGACCAACTTTGCCTTCCAGTAACCTTAGTGCCACAGTTGACACTTCGGACTTCTGCCGAACTTTTGGAGCCGGCTTTCCATCCTGCCTATCGTCAAAAGAGAGCTGTCTTCCTCCCCCTTGTTGTGGGCATCTCCCTTGCAGCCTCCACAGTGGCTGCCGGCCTTGCCCGAGGAGCCCTAGGCCACTCCCTGGCCTCTGCAGCACAATTATCCCAACAATTCCAATTAGTCATAGGAGCTTCTGTTGCATCCCTCTCCTCCTTACAAAGACAGGTAACATCAATCGCCCAAGTAGCCTTACAAAATCAGCGAGCACTAGATCTGCTCACCGCAGAAAAGGGAGGCACTTGCCTCTTTATGGGAGAAGAATGTTGCTATTACATTGAGTCAGGTCTAGTAGAAACCCAAGTAAAAAAATTACATAAGGTCAGCCTAGATCTCCAAAAATTAAAATTTTCATCAGCTGCCGACGATTGGTGGAAGTCCTCCATGTTCATCCTCCTCATGCCTCTAGTCGGACCCCTAATTAGCCTCATTCTCATATTCACACTGGGACCACTTTTAATCAGCAAGCTTGTCCGCTTCATCAGACAACAGGTCGACTCCCTTACATCCCGTGTGATCCAAATCCATTATCATCGATTGGACCTGATTGATCAGGGCTTCGATGTGCCAGTTGACTCCCCTCCTTTAGGAGCTGCATAGGATTCAGACCTATGCATATTGGCTCACAATAAAGTGAGTACGATATGGGCACCAACATGGGTGCGAGGTAAAGCACCGCAAGGGAAGGTCCCTTTCTGACCGCTTCTGAAATCCCTGAGAGAAAAACCTGACTTGCATGGAGGTTGGTACCACACCTATTATGATCACATAGGCCCTGCCTCCCCTCCCCAAAAGGTACCAAGGGCCAAGATTGTGGGACGAAAAAATGACAGTCCATGGGGAGTCAGGTCAATACTCCCCCAGTTGGTTAAAGCCCACCGCTGAATAGCGGGCCTCCCCCTCTTTTGTATAAAAGAAGGGAGGAGATGTCGGGAGCCATAAAGCAAAAGCCTCTCCATTTTGCCTGGGCCTGTTCTTAAGTTGACTCATTCATCAGAAAGTTGGTCCATCCAGCTTGCAGTTAGGAATGTTGGTCTGCAGACTGTTCACAGAATCTTATCTTTTGCAAAAGGCCAGTTTATGATCAGGCAGTCAAGCCGTTAAGGCAAGATTAGATAAACACCCGGATACATCTCCTCTAGGTTCCCTAGGATACATCTCCTCTAGGTTCCCTAAGATTAGATAAACACCCGGTTACATCTCCTCTTAGTTCCCTAACAATTCCGGCCCTAAATCACATCAGGCAGCTTACTCCCCTCTTTCTTCCCCTATATAACCAAAAATAAAATTAGAGACCTTGATCAGACTCTAGAGTTGGTCTCCTTCTTTGTGTCTGTCTTGTCTCTCATCCATGTTAATTTCCCCTCGGGTCCTTGTTAAACTCCCCGCTGGCCGGGGCAGCTGACATTGAAAGACGGCCAATCACCTTCAGAGTTCTTAATTCAGATGCTCTTCCTCTTCATTCCATAGTCAGCGGTGAAGCTGTTTGAAGTTGTCAAGCATTGTTTGCAGGACTGTTTGGGTCTCACACTTGGACTGCACAGACGCCACAATGGAAATTTCCTGGAGTCCCCTAATTGAGGGTATGGAGAACTTTATATGTGCCTATGCCCATGTAGTGAACAGGGAGGAGCAGAAAAGACCAGCTTCTTCCTCAAGCTCAACTGGCCACCCCATTAAAGGAGACTTAAATAAGCTTTACCATGGGGCCACATGTATAGACCCTGTGCTCAGTCAGAGCCCTCTATGATGGAGGGATGAGTGCCAACTAAGGTAAAACAGCTTCCAGCAGAACTGCAGGTTAGCGCCCCATCAGCTCCAGTAGCCACAGAGCTGTGGGAACATTACAGTTACTCACATAACCACTCACTCAGAAGTTATGCATCCTCATTTTAAATTCCCATCCTATCTATAACTCTGGAGATCAACGACCAGGGTCACTGTGAAACCACATCAAGGTTTCCTCGGTATCACACAGAGGCCAAATTCACCTCAATCATGTCGAGGGTCCTCAGAATCCTATCGAAGACCAAAGGAGACCAGTGCCAGCCATCTCAGAATCACTTCTAGGCTTTGAAGGGGATCTCCTGTGGGTGATGAAACCCACACCAGCTCTGACTAGTTCCAGTTCCCCGGGGAATCCTTAACGGGTCCAGATGCCTGGCCCAGTGTCGTCTCATTCCACTTGGGAACTCCAATCCTGGGTCTCACAATCCCCTTGGGCCAACTGGAAGGGGACCCCAGAATCACGTCAGCGAGCACACCTCCCAGTTCTGGGGATCTTCAGTGAGCTGGGAGGCCAGGTGCAGCAGCCCCTTCTGGTTAGCGGGGGTCATGGTGAAGGAGGATCTCGCTGGGGCCTAAGATGTTGTAGAAGTTTTCTGTAAAGATACACTCCATCAGTGAGTGAAAGTAGAGGTGTTTATTCCTGGGGGCCAAAGAGCTAGGATAGCTCCCCCAAAAACTCCATCCTTGAGCTGAAATTTTTACTTTTATTTTATAGTTGTCATAGCCATGGGGCAGGGTAAATGAGTAAGTGGCAGGGGATTACTAACATGTGTGGTTTATGTGGTTCGAAAACCATTTTCAAAACATGCATGTCAACCATTCCCGTGGTTGTTGTCCTGACCATGAACTCTACTTTAGTGTAAACTGTCCTTCCCTTTTATTGCCCCCACCCCCAGGCCCTTCCTGGAAAGTTCTCAAGTTTAGCTCCTCAGCAGTTACCTCTTACAGCAAGCCAGTGGGTCAATTCAACGTTCAGCTTTTCTAGCAGTCTCTGACCCTGACACAAAACTGGGGCTGTCTTGCTCCTGATTCCTATCACTACAACTCTAGATGACACAAAGCAAGCATGGCCTCTAGCCATTGCAAAGTCCACACTTGCACCACCTTGTGCATTTGCCTTACTTACATGGGTCCTGGGTAATTGAACCTAGGTCCTCAGGCTTTGCAGGCAAGTGCCTCAACTGCTGAGCCATCTCTCCAGCTCTACAAATATTTCTTAAAGAAAGATTTAAGCCTGATGGCCTGGGTTCATTTCCACAGCACCTACCTAAAGCCAGATGCAAACTGGTGCATGTGTCTGGGGTTCCAGTGCCGTGCCAGGAGGACCTGGTGTGCCCATCCCCACCAAATGCATAGTTTAAAAGAAATGGGATCATTAAGACTTCAAATGTAGTTCTTTAAAAAATAAATGTTTATTTCAAGTATGAAAAGTAATGTCCAGACATCCAAAATTTGTATTCAATTTAACAAGTAAAAAACAAGACTTCTGAAGAAAAAAAAAAAAAACTACAATTAAGTACAAAATACTTAAAATATACTTTGACATTCACAGTGGGCATTTCTGAAAGTTGTGCTAATGTAGCTTAGAAACAAAATTATATTTACAGTCCCAGTCAAAATAACCATGTCTTCAACCAATAAAGAGTTATTTCAGGAGTTAGCATTTCAAAACAAGACTCTGGCTACAGCCCCCTTGTTTGCTTTTGGATACAGGGTCCCATGTAGCCCAGGCTGGCCTGGAACTCAGGAAATAGTTGTGAGATCAACTCCTAATCCTCCCACCTCCCCAGTAACAGGATTACAGATGTCCATCATCTCACCAGACAAGCCTTCTTAAAAAGCCAACAAGTATGGTTCAACAAGGTAGAATATCACATGTCATTTATTTTTAGTCTGCTTACTGACAGGTATCAAATTGTTTTAATTATGCAGCATCAATGAAAAATGCAACCTAAGCAGTAAACGAAAAATCCTTATTGTAACAATCCTGAGTTATTTCCAGCAAAGGATCCTGAAAAGACCAGGAATTTCCTGGCAGCAAGTGTAGAAAACCCTCAGGTCCTGCGATTACTTCACAGAACTGCTTTCAAGGCTCTGGCTTCTGTTTCTCTTGTCCAGGTACATCTGCTTATAGGTCCGGAACATGGTGTTTGAGTCTTTTACTGGGTTTTGTACAGTCTCAAATCCATCGGCACTGAAGCTTCTCTTGGGGACTCTTGAATTTGCATTATCTAAGAAAGCAGATAGGACAAGATTCAGTCTCACAAATACGGAACCAACCAAAATTCAGAAAGTTATGTATGGCGGCACATGCCTTTAATCCCAACACTTGGGAGGCACAGGTAGGAGGATTGTATTAAGTTTGAGGTCACCCTGAGAACACATAGTGAATTGCTGGGCTAGAGTATGACATTACCTTGAAAAACCGAAAAAAAAAAATATATATATATATGTATGTATATATAAATTAGGACAAGGAAGCTGGTGGTGCACCGCTGTAATCCCAGCACCCAGGAAGTGGGAGGATCTTCAGTTCAAGGCCAGCAAGGGCCTCACAGCAAAACTCCAGGGCCCGTAGCCACTGCGAACGAACTCTAGAAGACTGTCTGCATCTGGCTTACCTGAGTCCTGGGAAACGGAAACTAAATCGTTAGGCTTCACAGGCAAGTGCCTTGACTACTAAGCCATCTCTCTAGTGGTCTAATTATTTTTTAATAACATTCTTTTTATTGTTTATTTGCAAGGAGGGGGATGGGCCTCTAGCTGCTGCAAACAGACTCCAGACACATGCATCACTTTGTGTATGCTGTTTATGTGGATCCTGGGAAATCAAAACTGGGTTATTAAGTTTTATAGGCAAGTATCTTAAACACTGAGTCATCTATCTAGCCTGCATTCATTTTTTTTGGTTTTGTTTTAAAGATTTTTATTGTATTTATTTATTGGACAGAAAGAAAGAGGCAGATAGGATGAGTGTGCTAGGACCTCTAGTCACTGCAAACACTCTAGACGCATGCACCACCTTGAGCATGTGGCTTACATAGGACCTGGGAATCGAATCTGGGTCCTTAGGCTTCGCAGGTAAGCGCCTAAACTGCTAAACCATCTCTCCAGCCCCATTTTGGGTTTTTTTTTTTGAGATAGGGTCTTACTCTAGTCCATGCTGACTTAGAATTCAAAATGTACTCTCTCAGGCTGGCCTCAAACTCAGTGATCCTCCTACCTCTGCCTCCCTAGTGCTAGCATTAACGGCATGTGCCACCATGCCCACTCTACATCCAATTATTTGCTTGTTCTTTATAGCACCTAGCTTCAGCTGACCTCCAGCTCACAGCAATCCTCCTGCTTCAGCTTACCATGTGCTCAGGCTGATCTGGAATTCACTGTGGAGTCTCAGGACGGCCTCAAACTCATGACAACCCTCCTACCCCTGCCTCCCGTGTGCTGGGATTAAAGGCGTGCACCACCACTCCCAGCAAATGGCTTTTTTTTTTTTTTTCAATACAAGGGGAGCGAGCGAGTAAGTAAGCAAGAGAGAGACAGAGAGAGAGAATATTGGCACGCCAGGGCCTCCAGCCATTGAAATCTAACTCCAGACACGCGTGCCACCTTGTACCCATGTACAACTTTGTGAGCTTGTGTCACTTTGTGCGTCTGGCTTATGTGGGACCTGGAAAATCAAACATCAGTCCTAGGCTTTGCAGGCAAGTGCCTTAACCACTAAGCCATCTCTCCAGCCCAAGGTTAATATTTTATTTTATTTTTATTTATTTATTTGAGAAAGAGACAGAGAGAACGGGCACACCAGGGCCTCTAGCCACTGCAAATGAACTCCAGATGCACCATGTACATTTGGCTTACATGGGATCTGGGGAATTGAACTTGGGTCCTTGGGCTTTGCAGGCAAACACCTTAACTGCTAAGCCATCTCTCCAGACCTCAAGTTTTTATTTTATTTTATTTTATTTTATTTTTTTCGAGGTAGGGTCTTACTATAGCCCAGGCTGACCTGGAATTGACTCTGTAGTCTCAGGGTGGCCTCAAACTCACACAATCCTCCTACCTCTGCCTCTCGAGTGCTGGGATTAAAGGTGTACGCCACCACGCCCGGCTCAAGTTATTGTTTTTTTTAGTATTTTACTTATATTTATTTAACAGAGGGGGGAAAGGCGGGTGAGAGAGAGAGAGAGAATGGGCGGGCCAGGGCTTCTAGCCACTGCAAAGAAACCCCAGATTCTGCATGCACCACCTTGTACATCTGGCTTATGTGGGTCCTAGGGAATTGAACCTGGGTTCTTTGGCTTTGCAGGCAAGCGCCTTAACTACTAAGCCATCTCTCCAGCCCGTTTTTTTTTTTTTTTTTTTTTAATTTCATTTATTTAAGAGAGAGAGAGAGAGAGAGAGAAATAGGTAGGGAGAGAATGAGCATGCTCGGGCCTATACCACAGCAAGCGTACTCCACAAGCATGCGTCCCCTTGGGCATCTGGCTTACACGGGTCCTGGGGAGTTGAACCTGGGTACTTTGGCTTTGCAGGCAAATGCCTTAACTACTAAGCCATCTCTCCAGCCTTCAAGTTATGTTTTGTTTTGTTTTTCGAGGTAGGGTCTCACTCTAGCTCAGGCTGTCCTGGAATTCACTCTGTAGTCTCAGGGTGGCCTCGAACTCATGGCGATCCTCCTACCTCTGCCTCCCGAGTGCTGGGATTAAAGGTGTGCGCCTCCATATCCGGCTCAATTTATTTTTTTAAAATAATATATTTATTTGTACAGAGAGAAGAGAGAGAAATAACGAGCATGCCAGGGCTTCCAGCTATTGCAAATGAACTCCATATGTATACATCACTGCATGGGTACTAGGGAATCAAACCCGGATCATTAGGCTTTGCAGGCCTTAAAGACCAAGCCATCTCTCTAGCCCAAGATTCAAGTTCTTAACTAGCACTGAACCAAGTCACATGATAAAAGGAAATGTCCTCACCTACGTGGTTGGGGATTAAATGAATGAGCCTGCAAAACAAGGGAGGAGTTGGCAGACATGACCTGAGTACTAAATCACAACTGTTCCACCTATGCTGACTTATTTACCTATCACTGCCCCCTTCTCATGATATATCAGGTCAGAGACCTAGAAAACTGGTCTTATGCAGGAGAAGGACGTCAACCTCTTACCAAACACAATTTAATGTGGTATTATTTTTTTCTTTTAAAAGGATTTTTTTTAAAGGATATAGGGCTGAAGAGATGGCTTAGTAGTTAAGGCACTTGCCTGCACAGCCAAAGAACCTAGGTTTGATTCCCCAGGACCCATGTAAGCCAGATGCACAAGGTGGAGCATCTATCTAGAGTTTATTTGCAGTAGCTGGAGGTCCCGGCATGCCCATTCTCTATCTGCCTCCGTCTCTCTCTCAAATAAATAAATAAAAATAAATTTTTTTTAATGCTGGGCATGGTGGTGCATACCTTTAATCCCAGCACTCGTGAGGCAGAGATAGGAGATAGGAGGAGTTCGAGGCCACCCTGAGACTACATAGTGAGTTCCAGGTCAGCCTCGGCTAGAGTGAAAGCCTACCTTGGAAAATAATGATAATAATAATAAATAAATAAAATATCTTTTAAAAGGATAGCTGACTGCCACCTGTGCTTTTGTAAGGCCCCTGCTCGCCCCACCCTACTGCCATGGAAGCCACCATGCTGCTGGCGTATAAAACACAAGTGCAGGGCTGGAGAAATGGCTTAGTGGTTAAGCGCTTGCCTGTGAAGCCTAAGGACTCCAGTTCGAGGCTCGATTCTCCAGGACCCACGTTAGCCAGATGCACAAGGGGGCGCACGCATCTGGAGTTCGTTTGCAGTGGCTGGAAGCCCTGGCGCGCCCATTCTCTCTCTCTCTCTATCTATCTATCTGCCTCTTTCTGTCTCTGTCACTCTCAAATAAACAGATAAAAATGAACAAAAAAAAAAAAAAAAAAAAAAACACAAGTGCAGATTGAGCTCAAGGCGAGAGTTTCTTTGGGAGCAATCCCAACTTCATTACCCAGGTAAATAAACTCCTCTTTTCTATTCTCATTGGTGTTGCAGTAATCATCCGAAAGAAATTCATGCAATAAAGTAACTAAAAATTATAAGCCTGGCGTGGTGGCACACGTCTTTAATCCCAGCACTGGGGAAGCAGAGGTAGGAGAATCGCAGTGAGTACGAGGCCACCCTGAGACTACATATATATTTTTTTCATTAGCAACTTCCATGATTATAAACAATATCCCATGGTAATTCCACCCCCCCCCCCACACTTTCTTCTTTAAAACTCCATCTGAGACTACATATTTAACTTCAGATCAGCCTGGGCCAGAGTGAGACCCGACCTCAAAAACAATAATAATAATAAGGATAAGTTTAGCAGCACACACCTTGTTCCCCAAGTCTCCAGAGGCTGAGGTAGGAGAATCCTCATGCCAGCCTGCGGCTATAAGGTGAGTCCCAGGTCAGCCTGGCTACAGTGAGATTCTTCCCCCAAACAGACAATACATTATATATTAACTATAACCCAAGTTATATATGACGTGGGGGTAAAGTAAAAAAGTAAATAAAAGTACAGTGAGTTTACCTATTTCTTGGCTGGTTTCAGACGCCTTTGTCCTTGTAGGTCCACATTTTAACCAGTCTTCTTTTGTACTTTTTATTCCTGAAACTGTTGAAATATTCATTTTCAGATCTCTAGATATTGCTCTTCATCTCTTCTAGTATTATAGTGAAGGAAAGCCAGTGTAAGTCTGAAATGGACCTCAGGGGGCCTTAAGATATACTTTATCTGGATATAACAAAACGTTTTAGGGTATGCTCTGATTGGTGGTAGACAAATATGACCTTTTATTTTTTGGTTTTTGGAGGTAGTGCCTTGCTCTAGCCCAGGTTAACCAAGTCTCAAGATGGCCTCAAGCTCACAGCAATCCTCCTACCTCTGCTCTCCAACCGCTGGGATTAAAGGTGTATGCCACCACACCCGGCTCAATATATGGCCTTTTAAAAGGGGACAAAAATAAGATCTTTTAAAAAGTTTTGTGGGGGCTGGAGAGATTGCTCAGCAGTTAAGGCACTTGCCTACAAAGCCTAAAGGACGCAGGTTTGATTCCCTAGCACCCACGTAAAGCCAGATGCACAAGGTGGCACATGCTTCTGGAATTCACCTGGAGTTTCTAGAAGCCCTAGTGTACCCATTCTGTAGGCCTCTTTATCTCTTTCCCAAATAAATAAAATATTGTTTTACAAAATGTTTTGTGAGCCTGGTGTAGTGGTGCATGCCTTTAATCCCAGCACATGGGAGGCAGAGGTAGGAGGATTATCGTGAGTTCGAGGACACCCTGAGACCACATAGTGAATTCCAGGTCAGTCTGAGCTAGAGCGAGATTCTACCGCAACAAAACAAAACAACCACAGAGTTTTGTGGGCTGGAGTGATGGCTTAGCTGTTAAGGCGCTTGCTTGAAAAGTCTAAGGACCCAGGTTCAATTTCTCAGATGCACATGGGGTGATACATGTATCTGGAGTTCATCTGCAGTGGCTAGAGGCCCTAGTGTGCCCATTTTCTCTCTCTCTAAGTAAATTATATATATGAACGAAATAGAAGAACTAAAATGTTTTGTGAGCCTGGTGTAGTGGTGCATACCATTAATCCCAGTACTTGGGAGGCAGAGGGAGGAGGATCACTGTGAGTTCAGGGCACCCTGAGACCACATAGTGAATTCCAGGTCAGCCTGGACTAAAGTGTGACCCTACCTTGGAAACCCAAAAAATTTTGTGGATGAAAACCTTCATCAACAATTTCAAAGATGACCACCACATCTCTATCACACCCTTCAAGACTGGGGCAATTGCTGAAGTGGTAGGAAGAATGTAAGAGCTAAAGGAAGGAGAGGAGTGCTTTGCAATACAGTCTTCCAGACACAAGGTGTTCCCAGTATCCATGACCTCATAGTGGCTGACACTAGGTGCACAAGACTTGCACAATAGGAGGTAGAAAATGATGACATCATAATAGAAGAGGGACTAGTTGGAAAGAAGGGAGTCAATGGAGCAAGGTTAGAAGAAGAGAAAAAGAGAGGGTGGTGGGAGGGGATTATGACCATGGTATAATGTCTGTATGCATGGAGGTTGTCAACAGAAAGTTCAAAAAAACAGGCATGATGGCGCACACCTTTAGTCCCAGCACTCGGGAGGCAGAGGTAGGATTACCATGAGTTCTAGGCCACCCTGAGACTACAGAGTGAATTCCACGTCAGCCTGAGCTAGAGTGAGACCCTACCTTGGAGCCCCCCCAAAAGAAAGTTGAAAAGGGGGGACTGGGTTGGAGAAATGGCTCAGTAGTTAAAGGAGCTTGCTTGCAAAGCCTAACAAGCCAGGTTCGATTTCCCAGTATCCATGTAAAGCCAGATGCACAAAGTTGCACATGTTTTTGGAATTCCTTTGCAGAAGCAAGAAGCCCTGATGTGCTCTTTCTCTCTCCTCTTCTCTCTCAAATACTAAGTGAGGTAACCCAGGCCCAGAAAGCCAAGCGTCGCATGTTCTCTCTCATATGTGGATCCTAGCTACAAATGATTGGACTTCAGTGTGATTAGGAAGGAAACTCAGTAGCAAAGGCCAGTATGCTAGAAAACTGATATAAAGGGAAGAGAAAGGAAGGGAGGGGGGTACTTAATAGGATGGTATTTTACATATATATATATATATATATGTATATGTATATGTATATGTATATGTATATGTATATGTATGTGTGTATATATATATATATATATATATATATATATATATATATATGTAGAAGAATAGATTAATGGGGGTGAAAAGGACCAAAGTGAGGTAAAGGGAAGAGATTGAGTAAAGGAAAGGTGGAGGGAGGACTAATCAAAATCTAAGAAGATATAAATAAATCATATGGAAACCTACTTTTTTGGACAATGGAACACTCAGGAGCCATAGATTGTTGCTGGAAAATTTTCAGTGCCAGGGATGGGATACCTTCCAGTGAGTTTCTGGCCAGGGAGGTCCCTGATGCTCCCAAAATATTACAGGCCACTGTAAAGGCTCTTGGTTTCCCACCAGGAAGAGATGGTAAGACCCTATTGCTGCAGACTCCACATACTTGGGCTGCAAGGCCACTGAAAAATCCTGCTGGAACTGAGCTGATAACCTCCTCCATGTAGACCAGCTGACAGAAAGCTGGAAGAAGCCATTCTGCATGCAGTTCAATGGGAGAGACAGAAATCACCAGTGAAGATATTCAACAGTGGACACTGCAAGCCTTGTATTTGGCCAGCCAGGCCAAATGAGCCAACGGGTGCAAGAGTGGCATGTCTGCCATAGTGGAAACTAACTGCCCTTTAATTGGACTGGAGGCCCGCTCTGTGGGAGGGAAGACATCACTGATACTGAAAACTTAAAATAGGGGTAGTCATGAGCCCTAGGGGTGTAACGTCTGCTGCTGTCTGGCTAAATGTATATATTATGCTTATCAAACTGCCCATAAGCACTTCTCTTAATGTTCATACCCTTATATTAATGCTACTCTCACTTTTGGTAGAGAATCTTCTCTTTTCAGATGGCAGTGACCTTGGGATGACTCAGAAGGCACCACGGTGCTGGAAAGAAGTGACAGGAGTGCTCAGCACTGCAATATTTCTATCACACCTTCCAAGGCTCAGGGTCTATTGTGGAAGAGGTGGTGGAAAGAATGTAAGAGCCAAAGGAAGGATAGGACTCCTTACAACGTGCTCCCTCCAGACACAAAATGGCCTGGATATCCATGTCCTCACAGTGCCTGACACTACCTACACAAGACCATCATAATAGGAGGAGAAGATCATGACATCAAAATAAGAGACTGATTGAGAGGGGGAGGGGATATGAAAGAGAATGGAGTTTCAAAGGGGAAAGTGGGGGGAGGGAGGGCATTACCATTGAATACATTTTATAATCATGGAAGTTGTTAATAAAAAAAATTGAAAAGAAAAAAAGATAACAAACTGACCCATTTTCACTTGAATAAAGGATTTCACTATTACCTACTATCTATGTCCTAATATTTGGAAAAATGTTTAAGTCATAGGGCTGCTTTGAAATTACAAACACAAAGGAGGAAGTTAGCCAACTAGGACTCTCCTGGGGCTGTAGCTCGGTGATGGGCAGCTTAACTTCCACAGGGAGGCCCTGGGTTTGACCAACACCACAAAACAAAAACATATCTCTTGAAACTGTACACTCGATAGCTTTCAAACTTACAATAAATGTTTTTAGTTCTGCAGGGCATGGTGGCGCATGCCAGTGTTATATAACTGCAATTTTACTGTAAAATCACAGCAAATATTGCCAAATACAACACTGATTTACTGAGTTCCACACACACCACAATCCTACATCTTTGCAGCGTCATGCACATCAAGGAAATCACACAGGCCAGGCACTGTAGTGCATGCTGTCATCCCAGCACTTGGGAGTTAGAAGAAGGAGGACCAAGAGTTCAGGGCCAGCCTCAGCCTACATAGCAAGTTTGAGACTAGCCTGGACTACATGAGACCCTGCCTCAAAAAGCCAAAAGTAGAAATCATACTGGACCTTGCAAGGGTGCTGGATCCTCCCCCGAAGTTGGGTTGTCCTGCTTGTCAGCAGAGCTTGTAGTCTTCAATAGCGTATCTGGGCATAATTTGAATTCCAACAAGCTAGGTTTTTTCATGGCATCTGTCTTAGGTGTGTTTTCGTGGCTCTTCCTGTCTTTACTAACCTTCTGGGATGCACTGTCCAATCTGGTGAGACAAATGCTTTCTCTTTCTGTGCACTTAAATGCAACTCTGTTCAGATACAGTTTCCTTTGTTCCTTTGCTTGGCGAAGCAGCTGGCCAGACGCAGCTTCATTGCTCACATTGGCCAGTCTTTTCTCTGACTCGGTCTTATCAAACCAAGCTTTGTCAGGTGGCTTCCCATCAACTTTTCCTTGAACATTCTTTGATACATTGCATGTCTTAGGTTCCTCGGCTTTGTTCTTAACACTGCTTGTCAAAGTGGGGACCAGTTCTCTCGAGGTCTCTGCACTGCTGCTCTCTTTCTCAAGTCCCTTCTCCCAGCTCACTGGTGCGAGCAGCTTACTGGATACCTGCTCTGAGTCACACGGCACATTTCCCACACAGTTTTTGGAAGCATTATTCCCCATCATGTCTTTGTTTTTCTGCCTTTGCAAATATTCTGTCACTGTTATCACTCTAGGAGTCTTGGAGGACCGACTCTTCAGGTCTGAGGGTTCAGAATTTGATACTTTCTTTTCTTTAACACCGGATTGTTCATCCGGATTTGTTGGTGTACTGCATAGGCTGACTGTGCCTCCCACATTCTTGGGTTGATCTTGTTTTTCATATTTTTTCTTTTTTATTTCCAAATCTGATATGATCCCATGGTCTGTCTTTCTTTTTTCAAAGTATTTTAGTTTGGAGCTACCTGCTTTGAATTTCAATTTTTTCTTTTCTGGTGATGCTGACAGAACCAGTGAGCCATTCCTCCTACACAGATCTTTCTTTGGCAAAAGATGTCCTTGTGCTTTTAGCAGACCTGAGTTTTGAGGACTGTGTTTCTTCTGCAAGCTTTCCTGAGGTACTTGTTCAGAAAATGTAGGCCTGTTATTACAGGAATTGAAACTTACCTCAAAAAATTTTAGGGATTTCTTTCTTGAATGACTGTTTAAGGGATCTGGTTTGTCACATTTAGATGGAAACTGACTAGTCATTTTTTGTCCTATTTTTAGTGAACTGCCCTGGTTTATCTTGGATGTATCTTTTCGATCCTTGCTTTCACACTTAAGTGAAAGTTGACTAGTCACTTCTGCTTCGGTCCTTAGTAAACTGTTGTTCTGTTTTTTCTTAGACGTTTTGAAATTACTGCCATGTGTTTCAGGATGACCTTCCTCTGCTAAGGTCAAAGGAGTGTTTAGGTTATTTTTAACACTATTAGCTTCAACAACAGCAACATCTCCATCTATTTGTCTGCAACTGTTGGTTTCCAAAGGAGAATCCTGGCCGTTCTCGCCCTCCCCGTCCCCCTCCGAGCCTGCGCTCCTGCTGGAGCCGCACCGACACTGGGGCACTCCCTCATAGACCTTGGAGAGCCAGCCCAATGCGCAACAGTGGATTTTGTCTTTCTCAGCATCCAACATAACAGGATCACAACTTTCTCCACTAAGGGCTTGTGGGTCACACAGGCTCCCCACTTCTGAGACAGCCGTTTCTTTCTCAGGTTCTGCCAATCTGCCTATGTAACAGGGTTGACTGTCTTCTTCAGGAAACAATTCCTTGATCTGTTCTGAGCTTAATATTGTAATTTGTATTTGGTCTATGTTATCCTCAGAGACACAACCAGTTTTGTCACATGTTTGATTTTCCAAGATTTGATCAGCCTTTTGTTGGCCCACACAACCTTCACGTCTGCTCACAGCTTCAATACCATAGGGAAACTCCTTCAAGAGTTCTGACAGCTGGTCGTGCAGGTATAGAACAGGCTCTTTTTCATCACACATCTCATCTACTATGGGATCTTGGGCAAAATGACTGGGGTACGCCTCCTCTTCCGGAGGGCAAGGATCTTGCTGAGGAGCAGCTGGTGGACCACACGCATGCTTAGCTATGCTCTCGGTTTTAGTGGTTAGTTCCGAATTGCTTTCCTCCACAGTCTCTCGGTTTGCCTCAGCGTGCTCCAACGTGGATGGCTGTGGAGACTGCAGGAACTCTGGCCGCCCAGTCACCTCATGAGGAACACCTGTACACTGCACACTCTTATCTTCCCGGAAACCAAAGACATTGTTTGAAGTGGTGTGACCTACATGTTCCTTTTGTTGGCTGCGAACTAACTGCTGACTAGGTGAAAGAGGTTTCTGGAGCTCATCATTTTTCAAAGGGAAGGAATTGAATATCTCTGCTATCTGGGAATTATAGGATACATCACCTTCAGCAAGAGAACAAATACTTTCAATCTGCAACGTGTGCCCACTTGCAATGGTGCTGTCACTTGGTTTGGGCAAGGCCTGCTGATCATCAAGTGCAAGGAGCTTCCCCGGGCTGGCATCCCTTGTGACTTGTGGGTCTCCCCGTAGTGACTCATAACCCTTCTCCTTCTGAGCTGGCAGTGACCCTTCAGCCGATGGACCATGTGCTGCTGGGACCTTAACATCAAAGTTCAAAGCAGCAGCTAATGTTGTATCTTCTGCCAGCTGGTTTTGTAAAGTACAAACACTCCCTTCCTTAACAACTGGATATAGTGGGCCAGATAAAGCAACAGAGCCTACCCCTTTCTCAGGTAAGGCTTTGACATTGGAAAGGATTAAGGGAGATACCACAGCAATCTGGAGCTCCGTCCCTTTGGCAACAGCACCACCGGAAGGCTCATAACTCTGTGTTACCACTGACAAAACTGTTTGTGATGGGTTCACCGTTTTCTGAGAATTTCCCTCAACAGAGCAAAGGTTCTTAACTTCCACAGGCTTTGCACTTCCGACTGATGCTATGTTTGCTCCTGACTCACTACAACGTTCTTCCTCTGAGGATTTTAAGGCTTTTTCTCCTGTGGGTTTTGGAGGCTGGTTTTTCCACAGAGAAAGACATGTTGCGAGCAATTCCATGGAGCAGTGATTGTCGCTCTTAGCGGGCATTCCTTTTGTTGAGAACTCACAGTGCTGGGCTGGCTCACCGTAAGAGCTGTTCGCCGCTTTACTGCAACCAGCAGCCATCAAAAGATCTTTATTGATTTTAATTTTCCTTGCAAGCTCTGAAAACTTTTTCTTAATTTCGACTAATGATTTAATATCCCTCACTAACTTTTCTTTTGTGATATTTGTGTCCAGTACCAGATTTGCATTAGTATTGCATGAATACAATTTTTTCTCTTGATTATTTTGAGCAGGCATCTGAACACCATCCACAGAGGATCTAACTGGTTCATTATACGGCTGTTTGACATTAAACTCACAAACATTTCCAATGGTACCACTATTTTCATTTGCATTCTGCCACTGCTGTTGAAAGCCTTTACAAAGATCTTTCCTTTGCTCAGATGAGTGCACGTCTGAGCTCTGAGGGATTTCTACAGACAAGTGTTTAACAGCAGGCTGAGGGGCTTGTCCAGGCTGGCTCCCGAATCTACAGTTGTAAGGAGGAGGGGGTCTTCTGTTGGTGTCCATGGCATATTGATAGGACACAGGGACTAAATGCTTTGCCTGTAAAGTCTGTGCAGAAGTTGAAAGTTGATTATTTTTAACTTGTAATGATGTAGATGGCATAATGTTTTGCTTCTGAACAGTGGGATCTTGCAAAAAGCTTTGTGGTGAGTAAGAATACTGCTTTGGATGTGCTCTACAATCTGGGTATGTGAGTTCGTTGGATGTGTACTGTTGTGCCCAGTCAACCAATTGATCTGGTACTGAATGGTTAAGCCCCTGATTTCCTTGACAAGTTACAGGATCTCTGACAGAATTTGAAGGAGTCATTTGTAGTTGCATAGAATAGGTATCTGATGTCAAAAGCTGGTTCTGTGGCACATGCACATAAGGCATATTAGCTCCAAAATCAGTCTGATGAGATATAATGGCCTCTGTATGAGAAGACATAGAATTCCTTATTGGTGAGTTCAACCATACATTCTGCATTATTCCTGAAGATACCTGCAAATTATGAGTTGGTTGTTGGGGTCCTTTAACATTTCCATATGTAATTCTTTCAACTTTAGTCTGTGAGGTCACAACTGTCCTATTCATATTAGAAACAGGGATTTGAAGAGTTTTATAATTTCTGATATTTGGAAGTGGCTGTGAAACTGAATTTGGATTACTGGAATACATGCATGCTTCTTGGTTATTTGCAGGATAGATGATAGAACTTTGTGATGAGGTGGGAGGTTGGAGTATTAAATACTGCTGCAAAATAGATGACTGGCTTTTAGGATATGGTGGAGGTAAAGTAGTACTCTCCGGTTTTGCATTCCAATTCATAGTTGGCCTGATTATCTTAGCAGTGCAGTAAAGTCTGATGTTTTGAAAGTCAGGAATCTGCAAGAAATAAAGATCTATTAATTTTTTTTTTCTTTCTCTCTGTTTCTTACTCTCTCTAGATAGGTTCTTACTCTATAACCCTGGCTAGTCTATATCTCCCCTAAATTCCCTATGTGGATCAGGCTGTCCTCAAAATTTGTATAATCCTCCTGTACCTTCCTTGGCTCATCTTAAATTTTGGTGATCCCCCTGCCTCTGCCACTCAAGTGATGAGATTCCAAGTGTGAGCAAACACTTTCAGCTTAAAACACGCACCCCCCCCACCCACAGTTAGGGTCTCACTATGTAATCCCAGGCTGACCTCAAACTCACAGCTATCCTCCTACCTCTACCCCCCAAGTGCTGGGATTAAAGGCGTGAACCACCATGCCCAGCACAGATTGTTCTTATGGCTCATTCTTACATCTGTCAGAGGCTTAGGCTCTTGCCGTACGTGAAGATTCAATAACTCATGTTTTATGGCTGGAGAACTGACTCAGCGGTTAAGGCACTTGCCCGAAAAACCTAACAACCCAAGTTCGATTCCCCAATACCTACGTAAAGCCAGATGCACAAAGTGACACATGCATCTGGAGTGCAACTGCAGTGGCTGGAGACACTTGAGGGCCTATTTTCTCCCTTCCCCCTCCTATCCCATCTCTCTCTGCTTGCAAATAAATAAAAATATAAAAATTGATGCATGTTTTGCTGGGCATGGTGGCACACACATGCTATCAAGTACTGATCGTAGTGTTGAAGACAACGCAGTAATGAATTCCCCACAGAAGTGCCACAGCTCTGATGAAGAAGACAGGTGGGCTTAGAGGGATTATATTTGAAGTGTGTGTGTGCACATGCTGGGCTATCAGAGTCCAACAGGCCAACCCCTAGATCTCCTTTAATAAATGTTTAAAAGATTTTCCCGCCAGGCATGGTGGCACACGCCTTTAATCTCAGCATTTGGGAGGCCGAAGTAAGAGGGCAGATGTGAGTTTGAGGGCACCTGAGACTACAGAGTAAATTCCAGGTCAGCCTGGGCTACAGTGAGACCATACCTCGAAAAACAAAAACAAAAGAAAAAAAAAATCAAAGTCAAAACTTTCCTGACCTTTTGCTCCTAAGCGTTCAACTTGTTCATGGCTAAGGACGTCTCAGCAGCTGAAGGTGCTTGCTTACAAAGCCTGAAGCAGGACAGGGTTCAACTCCCTGGCCACTCATGTAATACCTGACAAGCTGGGTACAAAAAGTGGCTCATGCACCTGGCATTCATTTCCAGTGAGTATGCACACACAACAAACATAAATGAAAAATATATAAATTTTGAAAAGGAATAAAAGGGCACAAGGCATAGCTGAACATGACGCCAGCACTTGGGAGGCAAGGCAAGATGATTGCCAAGTTCCAAGTTAGGGTTATAGAGCGAGACCCTGTCATAAAAATCCAGGCTGAGCCGGGCGTGGTGCCGCACGCCTTTAATCCCAGCACTCGGGAGGCAGAGGTAGGAGGATCGCCGTGAGTTCGAGGCCACCCTGAGACTCCATAGTGAATTCCAGGTCAGCCTGGGCTAGAGTGAAACCCTACCTCGAAAAACCAAAAAAAAAATAATAATAATAATTAAAAAATCCAGGCTGGAGAGATGGCTTGGTGGTTAAGTACTTGCCTGTGAAGCCTAAGGACCCCGGTTCGAGGCTCGATTCCCCAGGACCCATATTAGCCAGATGCACAAGAGGGTGCACACATCTGGAGATCGTTTGAAATGGCTGGAGACCCTGGCACAACCATTCTGTCTGTCTGTCTCTCTCTCTCTGCCTTTTTCTCTATCTGTTGCTCTCAAATAAGTAAATAAAAATAAAAAAGAAATAAAAATATAGAACTTATAAAAATAAATAAATAAATAAAAATCCCAGGCTGGAACAATAGCTCAGTGGCTGAGGCATTTGCCTGCAAAGCCTAACAACCCAAGTTCAATTCCTCTCTGCTTGCAAATACATACATACATACATATATATATACACATATATATATGTATTGCATGAATACTATATATATATATACACAATATTGTATGTATGTATATGTGTGTGTATGTGTGTGTGTGTGTATATATATATATATATATATATATATTTTTTTTTTTTTTTAAAGAAATATGCCAGGTGTGGTGGCACAAGCCTTTAATCCCAGCACTTGGGAGACAGAGGTAGGAGGATTGCCATGAGTTCAAGGACACCCTGTGATTACATAGTGAATGCCAGGTCAGCCTGGGCTAGAGTGAGACCCTACCTTGAGGAAAAAAATGGAAGAAAAAAAACGCACAAAAACAGGGGCTGAAGAGATGGCTCAGCAGTTAAAGGCACTTGCTTGTAAAGCCTGATATCCTAGGTTCCAATTCCCCAATACCCATGTAAAGCCAAAGTGGTACATGTGACTGGAGTTCATTTGCAGTGGCAGGAGGCCCTGGGGTCCCCATTCTCTCTATCTGCCTGTTTCTCTCTCAAATAAATAAATAGGCTGGGCTTAGTGGTGCATGCCTTAAAATCCCAGCACTCAGGAAGCAGAGGTAGGAGGATTGCTGTTAGTTCCAGGCCACCCTGAGACTACATAGTGAATTCTAGGTCAGCCTGAACTAGAGTGAGACCCTACCTTGAAAAACCTAAAGCAATTAAGAATATAAAAAGGTGTATAATAAAGATGGTTTGGTGGGTTAAACCACTTGCCAAACAAGTGTGAGGGCGTGAGTTTAGGTCTCTAGAAGCTGAAGGGTCGGCCGGACCAGTGGTGTAGAGTTGAACATGATACCCACTTCAAGCAAAGCAGAAGGCAGGGACTGACACCAGAAGTTGTCCACACGCAAGCAGTAAACATGCGTGTGCTCTCACGTGCATGCACACACCACACATGCACACACAAGCAAACCTATGTGTCCTCTCACGCACACATACATGCACACACACATGCACACACACACGCACACACACACAATGATAAAAGGCTTACATTTGTGAAGGCTAGGAAGTTTGGGGTCAGACAGAAGCATCAAAGGAGGACCTTCTTGATGGTGCAGGGCTCTGAGGAGCTGCAAAGCACGATGGGATAGACGACGCATGCTAGCTCGGCCCTCTCAATCTTCATTACCTCTCAAAGGCCCACTTCTAAATACCTCAAAATACTTTTTTTATTTCATTTATAAGAGACAGATGAGGAGTCAGATAGAGAGAATGGTAGGGCCTCTAGCCAATGGCAAATGAACTCTAGACCCACATGCCACCATGTGCATCTTATGTAGGTCCTAGGAAATCAAACCTAGGTTCTTAGGCTTCACAGATAAGTGCCTTAACCACTAAGACATCTCTCCAGCCGAGAGTTTGAGGCCATCCTGAGACGACATAGTGAATTCCAGGTCAGCCTGGGTTCCTAGCTTGGTGTGGTAGCACATACCAATGATCCCAGCACTGTAGAGATAGGAGGATCACCGTGAATTCAAGGCCACCCCAAGACTACATAGTAAATTCCAGGTCAACCTGGGCTATAGTGAGACCCTACCTCAAAAAGCAAAAAAAAAAAAAAAAAGGCTGATTTCACTTAGGACAATGACCTCAGTTCCACCTGTGTTGATGAAAATAATAGGATTTTATTTTCTTGTGACTAAACAACAGACCAGTGTTACATAGATTTTCCTTATTTATGCACATCCTGGTTGATTCCTTATAAAGTACCAGATATTATAGGGAATTTCCCTATAAACTGGCTACAAGCAAATAAGCAAAACTTAAACTTAGACCCTAGATATACAGTAGTCCTTACTTATTTGTGGTTTTGCTTTCTATGGTCTAAAAATACTAAATGCAAAACTCTAGAAGTAAGCAACTCTTAAGCTTACACCCTCCAGTAGCAAGATAAAATCCCACCCCACCCTCCCCAGGACATGAATCACTTGTCCAGTGTAGGCATGTACCCACATGTACGCATGACCACAGGCTCGTTACTAACTAGCAGTCTGTTGTCCACAACGTGTCAGTGTGGTTGTGTTCAGCAGCTCTTACTCACTCAGGATTGGCCTGAAGCATGAGTGTGGCAATGCTGACAGTTCACATATGCCAACAAAAAGCTGTAAAGCATTTAAGTAAAAAGGTGAATTTGAATATCATGTGCATCATAAGAAAAATTGTATGTATAGTGGTTAACATTCAGACTCTTGGATATGCTCACCAAAGAAAGGGGAACAAGGGATGGAGAGATGCTTAGTGGTTACGGCCTGTAAAGCCCAAGGATCCACGTTAGACTCCTCAGGATCCACGTAAGCCAGAATCACAAGGTGGCACATGCATCTGGAGTTTGTCTGCAGTGGCTGGAGGCCCTGGCACATCCGTTCTTTCTCTACTGCACTGGTGACATGTTTGGCCATTTGCAATCTAAGCACCTAGGGTGCTCTGCCAGGAGGCTCAGGCCCTGTGTTCTGGTGTGGATGATGTGCTGATACCCAAAGTGAGGATGGCAATAGTCAAAATTCAAACATTTCTCTTCTACAGAAACAAGAGGCTGCTCATACAATGATGGAAAGATTACAGGAAACTTTTTACCCAAGTACCACTGTTGCAAACAGCTTCATGTTGCTGCCAGAAAACACCTGATAAAGAGCAGCTGGTGGAAGGAAAGGGTTTACTTTTGCTCACAGACTTGAGGGGCAAAGTCTATGATGGCAGGGCAAAGAACAGCATGAGCAGAGGGTGGACATTACCTCCTGGCCAACAGCAGCAGGAGTGCATGCCAATCACCGACTAGGGGAAGCTAGTTGTAACACCCACCAGCCTGCCCCCAACAACACACTGCATCCAGGAGGCCCCAATTCCCAAATTGCCACTGCAGACCTAGCATTCAGAACACAGTTTATGGGGGACACCTGCATCAAACCACCTTATTACATGATGTAAAATGCAGTGCATTCAGTCCAACTTTAAAAGTCCCCATAGTCTTCATCAATCTCAATGATGTTCAAATAGCCCCATAGTCCAAGATCTTTTAACTGAGCCATAATACAAAAAAATTTAAAAAAAAGGGGGGGGGGCTAAAGAGATAGCTCAGTGATTACGGCACTTGCCTGTGAAGCCTAAGGACCTAGGTTTGATTCCCCAGGACCCACGTAAGCCAGATGTACAAGGTGGTACATGCATCTGTAGTTCCTTTGCAGTGGTTGGGGGCCCTGGCGTGCCCACTCTCCCTCCCTCTGTATGTCTCTTCCTCACTCTCTCTCCTTCTCTATAATAAATAAATAAAATATTCTAATAAAATAAAAATAATGGCACAGAACATTCACACTGAAAAAGATGGCACTGGGCATAGTGTTATGGGGTCCGGTGTCACACAAGGAAGACCATCGACTCACAGAATGTGAGGCAAAGTTTTATTGGGTAAAAAGAAAAAGAAAGCTGATATACCAGGTCTGCATCCCAGAGTTCGGGACCCCAAACTGTCTGGAGTGTCAGTTTTTATTGGAAATAACCATATGATGTTTATAGGAAAAAAAACAAAAAACAAAAAAACAGAATGGGAGTTAAACCATATGTCAGTTATAGCAAGTGCCTGGGGGGTGTGACATAGGCCTGCTACCAGGAGTCTTCCAAAGTCAGTTTCTCTACCCTTAAGGATTTTGCTCAACAATGCAGGCCCGGGTAATGCTATTCAGACCAGCAGAGCCTCCTGTTTATCTACCATCCCCATTGGCTTAAACCAGTGTTTCATTCCATTCTTTTGTGAGCTCCTACAAGATGACGTCTAATTCTAAGCCAGGTATAAAGAAATGTAGAGAAATAACATTTTGCTCACTTTACAATAGAAAGGAAACATTGAGCCAACACAAGATTTAAAAGTAACAGGGCAGGGGCTGGAGAGATGGCTTAGTGGTTAAGGCGCTTGCCTACAAAGCCAAAGGACCTCAGTGCAACTCCCCAGGACCCACGTAAGCCAGATGCATAAGGTGGCACATGTGTTTGGAGCTCGTTTGCAGTGGCTGGAGGCCCTGGTGTGCTCATTCATTCTCTCTATCTCTCAAATAAACAGATAAATAAATAAAATTTAAGCATATTTAGTATTAAATATATTTAAATTATATATATATATATATATATATATATATATATATATATATATAAAACAGGGCAAACACCAAACTCTATAGCTCCAACTCTGACAACTCTAATTAGTGACAAATCTCTAGAGTTCCAATTCCACCCCTCCAGATAGCCCCAGGTACACTCCATCTGGTACCTGCAGCTCTCCTTGGCAGTCATCCCATAGTCCTGGCATCTCCACTGGGCCTCTGCACAGGAATCCAACAAGCCTGCTTCACACTGCTCATGGCCATTTCTAAATTAACAAAACCATGTTGCTGGCCATTTCTAAATTAACAAAACCGTGTTGCAAATTCAATGACCCTCTCTTTCCTGCATTTTTTTGTTTGTTTGTTTTCTAGGTAGGGTCTCACTCTAGCCCAGGCTGACCTGGAATTCACTCTGTAGTCTCCAGGTGGCCCCCAGTGAGGCTCCACCTTGCAAGGCCCCAAACTCCCAAGCTGCCATTAGCTAAGGACCAAAGTATTCAAAATACTGAGCCTACTGGGGACATTTTATTCAAACCACCACAACTAAGCTAAAGAGAAGCCCTCCTCTTTCCCCCTTCCCCCTTTTTAATTTTTTTTTTCTGGTTTTTCAAGGTAGATTCTCACTCTAGCCCAGGCTGACATGGAATTCACTATGGAGTCTCAGGGTGGCCTCGAACTCACAGCCATCCTCCTGCCTCTGCCTTCCCAGTGCTGGGATTAAAGGCATGTACCACCATACCCGGCTTACTTTTATCTATTTATTTGCAAGCAGAGAGATACAGGGTGGGAGGAGAATGGGCACTCCAGGGTCTCCAGCCACTACAAACTCAGATGCATGTGCTGCTCTATACAACTGGCTTACATGGGTACTGGGGGATTGAACTCCAATCATTAGGCTTTGGCAGGCAAGCGCCTGAACCACTGACCATATCTCTAGGCCTTCCCCCTTTTGTTGCTGACACTTAAGCATGAGGGCCTTGCAGCACACATACTGCAAAGTTCAACTCCTGAGAACCCATGAAAAACATGGCGGGGGTGGGGGCGTTGAGGTGCACTGGAGAGATGGCTTAATGGTTAAGGCACTTGCCTGCAAAGCCTAAGGATCCAGACTCAGTTCCCCAGAACCCATGTAAGCCAGATGCACAAGGTGGCACATGCATCTGGACTTCATTTGCAGTACCTAGAAGCCTGGGTACATCCATTCTCTCTCTCTAATAAATACATAAAATATTAATAACAAAAAAGCTGGGTATAAATTGGGCATGGTGGCACACACCTTTAATGCCAGCACTCTGGAGGCAGAAGTGGGAGGACACAGTGACTTCCAGAACAGCCTGGATGACAGTGAGACACAGCTCAAACAGGAAAAAATAAAAAAATAAAAAGCAAACAAAGCTGAGCCTGGCCACACGTCTGGAACCCCAGAATTGCTAGGGCTGGCTGATAGACAGTAGCTGCGGACTGAGTGAGACCATGTTTCAAGGAAATACATACGCAAGTGGACACACACATTTGCACACACATGCATACATCACACTTGACAATAATCTGCACATACTGTACACATATAAACACATGCAAAATAAGAAGGTTTGGAAGGGTAACTATTTTTTTTAATTTGTATTTATTTATTTGAGAGTAAAAGAGTATGGGAATGCCAGCCCAAGTAAACTCCAGATGCATGCACTACCACTTTGTGCATCTGGCTTTACATGAGTACTGAAGAAATCAAACTCAGACCTGCAGATTTTGTGACTAAGTGCCTTTAACCACTGAGGCACCTCACCAGCCCCAAGGCTTAATTTAATTTAATCAAAGGGTTTTTTTGTTTTGTTTTTCAAGGTAGGGGCTCATTCTAGCCCAGGCTGTCCTGGAACTCATTATGTAATCTCAGGGTGGCCTTGAACTCACTGCAATCCTCCTACCTCTGTGTGTACCACCACACCCGGCATTTGTCACATAAAATACTGATTAGGGCTGGAAGGATGGCTTAGCGGTTAAGGCATTTGCCTGCAAAGCCAAAGGACTCAGGTTTGATTCCCCAAGACACACGTTAGCCACATGCACAAGGGGGCGCACGTGTCTGGAGTTCTTTTGCAGTGGCTGGAGGCCCTGGCATGCCCATTTTTTCTCTCTCTTTCTGTCCCTCTTTCTCTGTCAAATAAATAAATAAGAATAAAGTATTTAAAAACATTGATTAAAGCCCGGCATGGTAGTGCACGCCTTTAATCCCAGCACTCGGGAGGCACAGGTAGGAGGATCACTGTGGGTTCGAGGCCACCCTGAGACAACATAGTGAGTTCCAGGTTAGCCTTGGCTAGACTGAGACTCTACATTCAAAAAAAAAAAATTTATGTGACAGAAATGAGGACCCTGGGCTGGAGAGATGGCTCAGTGGTTAAGGTGCTTACCTGCCAAGTCTAAAGACCAGAGTTCAATTCTCCAGTATCTATACAAGACAGATGTATAAAGCAGTACATATATCTGGAAGTTTGTCTGCGGTGGCTGGAGGTCCTGGTAGCCCATACTCACTCATTCACTCACACTCTCTCTGCTTGCAAAACACCAGACCAAAAGCAGCTGACAGGGGGAGGTTGTTTGTTTAGCTTCAGACTCAAGGAGAAGTTCCATGACGGCACAGAAAAGAATGTCATGAGCAGAGGCTGGACATCACTTCTGCCACGGCAGGTGACACACCGCGGCATGAGTGCGCCACTGTTAGCAAGGAAAGCTGGCTGTAAACACCCATAAGCCGGCCCCAACAACACGCCTCCTCTAGCAAGGCTCTAATTCCCAAATCGCCCCCAGCTGGGAACCTACCATTCAGAACCTGTGAATTTATGGAAGACACCTAATTCAAGTACCACAGACCCAATAATCTGTCTTTTTTGTTGTTGTTGTTGTTTTCTGAGGTAGGGTCTCACTCTAGCTCAGGCTGACCAGGAATTCACTATGTAGTCTCAGGGTGGCTTCGAACTCATGGTGATCCTCCTACCTCTGCCTTCCAAGTGCTGGGATTAAGGCGTGTGCTACCAGGCCTTGCAATTTGTCCATTTTTATACCTAGATCTGAAGTTGTGATTGGATAGAAAAACCAAGTGGACACTTCTATTCAGCTCCGTTGTGACCTCTGTGATAGTCCTCCCCTCCTGACCCATGTGCAATGAGGGTCCATGATACAGGAGGGCAGAGAATCCCTTCATGGCCCGCAGCTTATACAGAAAGATGGGGAAAGACAGAAAAGTAGTTCCAGGTTTTGTGTTTGGCTTTGTGGAAAAGGGGTCCTAGTGTTTGTGACCCACTGTTGCAGTCAGGTTTGCATTGCTGGTAGAAATCACCCAACCAAGAGCAGCTTGTAAGGAAAAAAACGTTTATTTTGACTTACAGGCTCAAGGGGGAAGCTCCACGATGGCAGGGAAAACAATGGCATGAGCAGAGGGTGGACATCACCCCCTGGCCAACATAAGGTGGGCCATAGCAACAGGACAGTGTGTCAAACACTGGCAAGGGGAAACTGGCTATAACACCCATAAGCCCACCCTCAACAATACACCAACTCCAGGAGGCTTTAATTTCCAATTGCCATCAGCTGGGGAACCTAGCATTCAGAACACCTAAGTTTATGGGGGACACCTGAATCAAACCACCACATTCCACTCCTGGCCCCCATAAACTGATAATCCATACATGATGTAAAAATGTATTCAGTCCAACTTTAAAAGTCCCTATAGTTTTTTATCAGTCCCAATGACGTTCATACATCCCCATAGTCCACAATCTTCTAACTGAGCCATAATATTAAAAAAACCCATAATGGCACAGAATAAATATTCACACTGCAAAAGATGGCATTGGGCATAGCAAAGAAATACTCAACCAACACAAGATTTAAACAGGGCAAGCACCAAACTCTGTAGCTCCAAGTCCAACAACTCTAGCCAGTGACAAGTCTCTGGAATTCCAATTTCACCCTTCTAGCTAGGCTGCTCAGTCCTGGGAAACTTCATCCAGGACCGGCAGCTCTCCTTGGCAGTCATCTCGTGGTCCGGCATCTCTACTGGGTCTCCACTGCAATCCATGGTTCATCCTCATGGCCCCATGGGGTCTCCATGCAGCCATCAGCAAACCTGCTTCACACTGCCCACGGCCATTTCCAAAACACAAAACCGTGTTACAAACTCAATGACCCTCTCTTTCTTGCATTTCTTATATTCCACAACACCAGGTAGGGTGCCAATTTGTTAATCCAGAATAAAGCAGACTTTGAAGAACAGGGTACTCCTTGAGCACTCAGGCCCCTTCATTCTTCCTGTTGCCCCAGTGCAGGTCAGCTGGCCCAATCTCAAAGGTTGTAATCTCTCAATTGCAGCTGACCGGGCAGCGGTTCACCCAAAGATTATTTTTCTGTGCCATATCCCTCTGCTCACACCAGGTCATTTCTATGCAATGCAACCCTGCACAACATCTCAGAACACAGCCATACCAGCAAGCTTCTCAGACAAACTGCTAGCCCAGTCCAGGCAAAGCTCTTTCTCACCCTCATTAGCCAAACCTGTCTTTCAACTCTGACCAGAATAGTCCATCAAACTGTACTTACAACACGGCAAGGCATCTCTTAGGCCAAATCCTTAGGTTTCAAAGCCTTCCACATTCCTCTTGAAAATCAGCTCCAAAAGGCCAAAGCCACACAGTCAGTTGTCTAACAGCAATCCCTCTCCCTTTACAGTTGCAATCAGGTTTGCATTGCTGGTAGAAATCACCCAACCAAGAGCAGCTTGTGAGGAAAAAAACGTTTATTTTGACTTACAGGTTCAAGGGGGAAGCTCCATGATGACAGGGAAAACAATGGCATGAGCAGAGGGTGGACATCACCCCCTGGCCAACATAAGGTAGGCCATAGCAACAGGACAGTGTGCCAAACACTGGCAAGGGGAAACTGGCTATAATACCTATAAGCCCACCCTCAACAATACACCAACTCCAGGAGGCTTTAATTTCCAATTGCCATCAGCTGGGGAACCTAGCATTCAGAACACCCAAGTTTATGGGGGACACCTGAATCAAACCACCACATTCCACCCCTGGACCCCATAAACTGATAATCCATACATGATGTAAAAATGTATTCAGTCCAACTTTAAAAGTCCCTATAGTTTTTATCAGTCCCAATGACGTTCATACACTGGCATGGGGAAACTGGCTATAACACCCATCAGCCCGCCCCCAACAATACACTCCCTCCAGGAGGCTTTGATTTCCAATTGTCATCAGCTGGGGAACCTAGCATCCAGAACACGTAAGTTTATGGGGGACACCTGAATCAAACCACCACACCCACTTTTGGAAGGAGTTCTAGCTTTTATTAATTGCTGGATGAGGTGGGGAAATAGGGGGTGCCAAGAGTAAGGGTGGGAGACAGACAGTGAGGCAGAGACACACTTGGGTCTGAGGCTCTTCTGCCTTCTTCAATTGAAGGACTCAGTAGGCAAAGGTGATGCACTTTGGGTCCTGACCCAAGGGGATTACAAGGAAACAATCAAAAAACAGGCACCAGAGGTGGCAGAGTGAAGAATCAAAAGATTTATTCATGCCAACACAGAATCCGGGTAATAAATTGCAAAACCTAAGCCCCTAACCACAGCCATTTGGAACATTCAGTTCAGCCACATTTCTGCCCTTTCCTATCATCAGCAAGCTTAAACTTTCCTGTCTATGTGACCATGAGCAGGAAGCTTTAGCAACAAGCAGGCTTCAGAAGCAGAAAGGTGGTTTCAGGGGAACTGTGACACTTCAAGATAAGGTTCCAGAGGCTGAAGAGATGCTCAGTGGTTAAGGCGCTTGCCTGCAAAGCCTAATGACCGGGGTTCAATTACCCAGTACCCATGTAAAGCCAGATACAAAAAGTGACACATGCACCTGGAATTTGTTTGCAGTGGCTAGAGGGCCCCTCTCTCTCCCTGCTTGTAAATTTAATGTGTATATATAAATATAAATATAAATATAAATATATATATATATATATATATATATTTTTTTTTAAGAGAAGGTGGACTGGAGAGATGGCTTAGTGGTTAAGGTGCACGCCTGCGAAGCCTAAGGACCCTGGTTTGATTCTCCAGGTCCCATGTAAGCCAGATGCACATGGTAGCGCATGCGTCTGGAGTTCGTTTGCAGTGGCCAGAGGCCCTGGTGTGCCCATTCTCACTCTATCTCTCTCTCCCTCCCTCTCTCTGTCTCTAATGAATAAATAATAATAATAAATCTTTAAAAAGAAAAAGGTTCTGCCTGGCATGGTGGTGCACACTTTTAATACCAGCACTTGGGAGACAGAGGTAGGAGCATCACTGTGAGTTTGAGGCCACTGCCAACTGCATAGTGAATTCAGGTCAGCCTGAGCTAAATAAAGATCCTGGGGGGGGGGGGGGTCTGCAATCAGGATAAAGGTTTAAAATTCAGTTTTTTTTTGTTTTTTTTTTTTTTAAATGATGTAGGGTCTCACTCTAGTCCAAGCTGAGCTGGAATTCACTGTGCTGCCAAGGCTGACCAAACTTACAGTGATCTGCTACCTCTGTCTGCTGAGTGCTAGGATTTAAGGCATGCACACTCCCCCCAGCTAGTGGCTCTATTTAAAGGCAGAACATCAAGGTTCTTGGCTTCCTGCCCCAGGAAACCAATGTTTTAATACACGGTTGGTATTCGAATTGTCAAGAGATTTCTTTGTCACACCTTGTCTGGGTCCTCCAGCACTCCTATGCCCCCGTCCCAGGATGAAGCCCAGACCCTGACCTTATGCTCAGTGACCCTTTCCCATGCTCCCTCCTCTTACCTCAAGAGGGCCAGCTTCTCTTGCGAATACTGCATTTTCTTCTGACTTCCAGCTCTATCCAATCCATGTTACCTAACAACAAAGTTTATCTGAATTGCCATTGATGTGGTTAAACTGGTATTTCTCACTGAGAAATTGATTTTGGGACTGGAGAGATAACTAAGTGGTTAAGGTGCTTGCCTGCAAAGCCTAATAACTGAGGTTTGGTTCCCCAGTACTTATGTAAAGCCAGATGCACAAGCACCTGGGGTTCATTTGCAGCAGCTAGAGGCCCTAGTACAACCAGTCTCTCTCTGTCCTTACTAATAAATAAATAAATAATTTAAAGAATGAATTGAGCTGAGAGATAGCTTAGCAGTTAAGGTGCTTGCCTGCAAAGCCAAAGGACCCAGGTTCAATTCCCCAGGACCCATGCAAACCAGATGCCCAACGTGCAGCATGCTCCTGGAGTTTGTTTGCAGTGACTGGATGCCCTCGCACACCCATTCTCTCTCTCTTTCATAAATAAACAAAAATAAAAGTATCTTTTTTTTTTTTTTTTTTTTTTTGGTTTTTCAAGGTAGGGTCTCCGTCTAGCCCAGGCTGACCTGGAATAAAAGTTATCTTTAAAGAACAATAAATCAAGCTGGACATGCCTTTAATCCCAGCACTTGCAAGACAGAGGCAGGAGGATCGCTGTGAGTTCAAGGCCACCCTGAGACTACATAATTAATTCCAGCCAGGTCAGCCTGGGCCAGAGTGAGACCCTACGTCGAAAAAACAAAAGAGACTAGATACTTTCATACAAGAAACCAAAAATCACAAATGCCTAACAGTATAACGAGGCTCTCCTAACTTTCTTTTTATACTATTTATAACACAACTCTAGTCTATAATAAATAACATCTAACCTTTGAAAATGTTGTATATATTAACAACTGTAGCCAGCACAGCCCATCGTGACTACACATCAAGATCCTGTCAAGAAAAACAGATGGAGCTGGGCTTAGAGGCCCACGCCTTTAATCCCAGCACTCGAGAGGCAAAGGTAGGATGATAACCAAGAGTTTGAGACCACCCTGAGACTACAGAGTGAGTTCCAGGTCAGCCTGGGCTAGAGCGAGACCCCACCTTGAAAAACCAAAAACCGGAAAACACATGGACATGAAAGATGGACATGAAAGAACAGCGCTGGCCGCTTAACTATACGATCTCATTTAACCATAATGAATTAACCACGCCAAGCACTTCCCTCGGTGGCACACTGGTTGACACGGCCAGAACAGACCTCCACACTATAGGTACAAAGATGGAAACCAGGGACCTGGAGAAACAGTTCAGAGGTTAAAGGTGCTTGAAAAGCCTATTTGCCTGAGTTCAATTCTCCAGCCATCCACATAAAGCTTGACACATTCATCTGCAGTGGTGCATGTACAAGTGTGCAACTAAAGTTTTTAAAAATTAATTAATTAATTTACTTTTAGGCAGAGAGATAGAGAAAATGAGCACACCAGGGCCTCTAGCCACTGCAAATGAACTCCAGAAGCATGAGCCACCCTGTACATCTGGCTTACATGGGTTCTGGGGAATCGACCCTAGGTCCTTAGGCTTCGCAGGCAAGTGCCTTAATCACTAAGCCATCTCTCCAGCCCAATTTTTTTTAAATTACTTATTTAGGGCTAGAGAGATGGCTTAGTGATTAGGGCACTTGCCTGAAAAGTCAAAGGACCCAGGTTCAATTCCCCAGGACCCATGTAAGACAGATGTACAAGGTGGCACATGTGTCTGGAATTCATTTGCAGTGGCTGGATGCCCTGGTGCACTCATCTCTCTCTTTCCCTCGCCGTCTCTTTCTCTCAAATAAATAAAAATAAAACATTAAATATATATATGGGGCTGGTGGGATGGCTTAGCGGTTAAGGTGTTTGCCTGTAAAGCCAAAGGACCCTGGTTCGATTCCCCAGGACCCACATTAGCCAGATGCACAAGGGGGTACATGTGTCTGGAGTTCGTTTGCAGTGGCTGGAGGCCCTGGTATGTCCATTCTCAATCTCTCTCTCTCTAAATAAATAAAAATAAAATATTAAATACATATACATAAATACACACACACACACATATATTAATTTATTTATTTATTTATTTGCACACAGGTTCGCACTGCAGGCAGAAAACTCCCAATCAAGAGCAGCTTGTGAGAGAAAAGTGTTTATTTTGCTTTACAGATGCAAGGGGAGCTACCTGATGGCAAGGGAAAATAATGACTGAACAGAGAGTGGACATCACCTCCTGGCCAACATCAGATGAAAACAGCAACAGGGGAGTATGCCAAACACTGGCAAGCGGAAACTGGCTATAACACCCATAAGCCCACCCCCCAACAATAGACCGCCTCCAGGAGGCTTCAATGTCCAATTGCCACCAGCTGAAGACCTAAGCATTCAGAACACACTGTTTAAGGAGGACACCTGAATCAAACCACTATAGAAAAAGAGAAAAAAAACAGAAAAGAGAGAGAACGAGCATCCTAGGGCCTCTAGCCACTGAAAACAAACTCCAGATGCATGTGTCACCCTGTACATTTGGCTTTACATGGTGTTGCAGTCAGGTTCACATTGCTGGCAGAAATCACTCAACCAAGAGCAGCTTGTGGAGAAAAAAAGGGTTTATTTTGGCTTACAGACTTGTGGGGAAGCTCCATGATGGCAGGGGAAAATGATGGCAAGAGCAGAGGGTGGACATCACTCCCTGGCCAACATCAGGTGAACAATAGCAACAGGAGAGTGTGCCAAACACTGGAAAGGAGAAACTAGCTATAATACCCATTAGCCCATCAAAGAATACACTGCCTCCAGGAGGCATTAATTCCCAAATCTCCATGAGCTGGGAAGCTAGCATTCAGAACGCCTAAGTTTACGGGGAACACCTGAATCAAACCACCACATTCCACCCCTGACCCCCATAAACTGAAAACCATCCATGATGTAAAATACAATGCATTCAGTCCAACTTTAAAACTTTATTTTTTGTTTATTTTTGTTTATTTATTTGAGAATGACAGAGAAAGGAGAGAGAGAGAGAATGGGCGCGCCCCTTTGTGCATCTGGCTAACGTGGGTCCTGGGGTATTGACCCTCAAACCAGGGTCCTTAGGCTTCACAGGCAAACGCTTAACCGCTAAGCCATCTCCCCAGCCCCCATATTTTTTCTATCAATCCTAATCATGTTCAAACATTCCCATAATCCAAGGTCTTTTAACTGAGCCATAATACCAAAAAATAAAAATAAAAAATAAATAAATAAACCCCAAAGCCCATAACGGCACAGAGTAAACACACACTGCAAAAGATGGCACTGGGCATAGCAAAGAAATATTCAACCAATACAAGATTTAAAACAACCCGGACAAATATCAAGACACACCTTTCGTGCCCTGTTCACACATTTCAGACATCCCCCTTACAATAGGCTTGAAACTTCTAAATGATTAGATGATGTCTAAGATATTGCTCAATTTCAAAAAAAAAAAAAAAAAAAAAAAGATTCCGTCTAGCACATGGTCACTGATTCAGCAGTCTATTTTAAATCGATCAATCTGACAACTTATCTGGAAAGAGCAGATTCTCTAACCTAGGGTGAGAGCATCTGTAACTTCCAGGTGAAAGCGAATGCCAGGAAGATCCAGGGAATCTGTGGTAGAAAAATGAGGCACCTGACAAGCATATGAGTCATCTGGTCACACCTGGCTGGGACCCGCAGACCTTACAGAGGACTTGAGACATTGTATGAGTGTTGAGCTCCCTTCCTGCTTGGGGACCACCCTCCTGGTGAGGCAGTAGACACTGGAGAGACTTCTAACTTCGAAAAGGAGAAAATATGAGCAACTTAAACCCATATACAAATATCGGCATTCCATCTTCCTTATAAGCCCAGAGAAAAGTGCTAAAGACTGGGCAGAAAGAATTAAAGAGTCTCAGGGTTGGGAAGTGTATCCTGAGAGGTAGTGCCCCACAGGGAGGCTCTTGAGAATAAACCTTCACGACCACAGTGGATGCAGGTGTGAAGGACCACAAGAAGAGCAAGCTATTTCATCAATATGTAACATTCACAATTAGTAATGAAACTATGCTAAGTACAGAATACAAGGACCACCATTAACACAGTTAGAATATGTGGTGGCATTACTTTACCCACAAAATAATTAAAAATTCTAATCTGGCATTAAGAAAAAGAGCAAACATAGTTATGCTTTACACTTATATTGAAGATATATCAGAAAGTGATTCCATTATTTATTTATTTATTTATTTATTTTGTTTTTTTAAGGTACGGTCTCACTCTAGCTCAGGCTGACCTGAAATTCACTCTGTAGTCTCAGGGTGGCCTTGAACTCACAGCGATCCTCCTACCCCTGCCCTCCTGAGTGCTGGGATTAGAGGCATGCACCACCATGCCCAGTAGTGGTTCCATTTTTTAGAAATACTTTATTATGTTTTTCATTAGAATTACATCTTTCCTTGCCAGGAAATGATAGCATTAGTTAGGAAGAAATCTATGGCAAAAACACGTTCCTTTCCAGGGCATCCCTATTAAATTACAAAGATTTAAAACTATTTGTAAAATTTCACCTATTCTGCAACCTTTTCATTTTATTGTGATTTTTCAATCACCAAGAGGGATGATTATAATAAGCCCTTCAAACTTGATGTGATGGCATGCACCTGTATTCCCAGCACTGATGAGGCAGATATACATGGTTAGCTGTGAGTTCAAAGCCAGCCTGAGACTACAGAGTGAGTTCCAGGTCAGCCTGGACTAGAGTGAGATCCTACCTTAAAAAACCAAAAATAGAAACCAGGCGTGGTGGCGCACGCCTTTAATCCCAGCACTCAGGAGGCAGAGGTAGGTGGATCGCCGTGAATTCGAGGCCACCCTGAGACTACATAGTGAGTTCCAGGTCAGCCTGGACTAGAGTGAGACCCTACCTCGAAAAAACAAAACAAAAACAAAAATAGGGCCGTAGCTCTCACTAGAGCCCTAACCTTGGCACAAGGCAAGACAGTTAACGTCTATACTGACTCTAAATAACTCTACATATGCTTTCCATATTCCACAACACCATGCTGCTATCTGGAAGGAGAGAGGCTTCCTAACCACTAGAGGAACCCTCATTACTAACGGACCCCTTATCCTTAAACTGCTACATGCCTCCTATCTTCCCTACAAAGGCGGCTGTCATTTATTGTAGGGGACACCAGGCTCCAACCTTACCTGTGGCCAAGGGAAAGTCTTCCGCAGGCATAGTTGCCAGGGAATCCAGCCTCCATAGCACGCACTCACCTTCAGCCCTCTTCCTTGCCCCTACCTCCTTCACTCCTTCGTACACCCCAGAACAGCACCAAACTCTAACGAAACTTGGCGCCATTCTGGCACCACAAGGCTGGCTGCTCCTGGGGGACCTCTACTGCTTGCCTGATCTCCAAGCTACTACCATCCTGAGCCAGACACATAACCTGTTTCATGTGGGAGCCCGCCCTCTACAAAGACTCCTGACCCGCTCCTTTTCCATCCTTTCCTCTCCTCTAATCTCCGTGACACAGGCTTGCTCACTCTGGGCCAAGGCTTCCCCACAAGGGGGAGTATGTCCCCCTCCCTCTTTCAAACCCCACCAACACAGGGGCTCACTTCCCAGGTTGGACTCGCAGATAGATTTTACCCACATGCCTCCTCACAAAAAGACTAAATACCTTCTCGCTATGGTACATATATTCTCAGGGTGGGTTGAAGCTTTTCCTAGGACAGAAGAAACTGCAAACATAGTACCCTCTTACATTCTAGGTCTATTCTGCCCTGCCTTGGCCTTCACCTAACCCATTCAATCAGACAATGGACCAGCCTTGCTTTCCAAAGATAACCCAGGAAGTAGCCAGAGCCCTGGGGATAAATTGGAAACTCCATATTCCATATAGGCCTCAGGCAAAGTAGAAAGAGCAAATGCCATTCTCAAAACTCACCTGTCTAAACTGACTTCTGAACTTCACCTGTCCTGGCCCTGGCTCCTCCCATTTGCCCTAGCCTGAATCAGAGCTACTCCTCAGGACCCCCTCCTTCCTTAGCCATTTTGAACACATTTATGGGTGCCCCTACCTGTTAACCTTCCCCCACTACCAGAAACCCCTCTCCAAGGGTACTTACCAACTTTCACCTTTATCCGGAACCTTCTCCAGGAACATGCTCACTGCCTGCTTCCCCAGCCACAACTCACTCACTTAACCCTAGAGATCAAGTCTACCTTGAGCAGTCTTGTCCACAGGGTCTCAAACCGCTCTGGATTGGACCTCATCTGGTGATCCTAACCACCCCCAACAGCCACAAAGCTTCAGGGCATCCCCACTTGGATTCACCTACTGTGACTAAAGAGAGTCAAGCCACCTCTGTCCTATCCTACCTCATCCAGGGCTAAGTACACCGCTACCCCAGTGGGTCCTTTTAAACTTAAACTCTCTAGTGTCCCCACTCTTCCTCCGATCCCAGAATGTTCCTCGAAACTAATGCCTCTCTGCTTTCTCTCTCTTGCCCCAAGCCCGCTATCCCTCACCTCTGAATGCTCATCCCTTCCTTGTGCCTTGTGTTTTGATGTCATAGCTGTTGACAGGGATAGCAAGCTCCTTAATTCCTCCATCCATCCCCTCACGGGGAGTGCAGAGCCCATCTCCGTCACCTTCTCTATAACAGGTGTTGTCAACGACTACCCTGAAGCCAGCTCAATACAGGGATGGTATGAGAGAAGTCTCGGCTTCACTGAGGACCAAGTTGTAACAGCATGCTACACTGGCTCTGTTGTGGGGTGCCCACTATCAATCTGCCCATCCTGTCGGTACCACTACTTTCACCTGACTAAGTCCTATGGCAAACAACTACCACAGCTCAAATCTCAGGGGGTACTCACAATTTTTTCCATCACAGACCCATGGGACCAAAAGTGGGCAGTTGGGATGGTAGGGGTGGCAACCCAACACACTTTGGGCTCTCACTGTGGGGGCAGAATAGAAATATTTAGATCCATTCAAAATGCCCCTAAGACTGCCCAAAATGGCCATATCCAGACAATTATGGACATCAAAGAGGCTCATGGCAAGCTCCAGGAGGAGCTGCGTGATCTAACCTTCTCCACTACCCCCTGGATGTCCATCCTTAATTCTTCTCTCTCCCTCCTCAATTAACTCAATCTTACCAGCCACACTGCCTGCTTTCTGTGTGCCTCCCTTGAGCACCCCCTCATTACTGCAGTCCCCTGTTCAATGTCACCTGTGCTTCAGACACTCCCTGCTCCTGGTGTCCTCCCCCAAGCTTCCGATCCCACTCTCTTCTGAACCACTGGCATAAGGACTCTCTCAGTGCTTGTCGGGAGCTTCAAGAATAACTCTATTGTGACAAGCCACACCTTACCTAAGGGAATTTATTTTTGGTGTGACTCCATGCTGTATACTGGCATCTCTCCGAGAATGCACTTGGGCCCTTGCACCCCAGTCACTCTAGTACCTAGCCTCACCATGTACACAGAGGGAGAGCTGGCAGTCCTTCTTCCTAAGCAGGCTCAGCATCACAAAAGAGCGGGTCACTTGCCTGTGATGGTAGGGGTGAGCCTGGCAGCCTGTGGTGGTTTGAATAGAATAGATGGCCCCCAATATATTCAGTTGCTTATTTGTAGTTTGCATCTCTAGCCACCTGGCTGGAGGCAATACCATTGTGTGGATCTTAAGGTGTGGTGGTGGATTTCAGATTACAATCTAAAGATATGCAAAGTGTGCCTAGCTGGAGTTCCTGAAATGTGCTGTGCTGTGTGGCTTTTAGGCTTGTGCTTCTCTCTCTCTGTTTTGGTCCTGTGAAGGCAGGCCAGCTTTTTCTGCCATTATGGAACTTCCCCTGGATCAGTAAGCTTCAATAAATATCCCTTCCTCCATAACTGTGCTTGGTCTGGAAGTTCATCTCAGCTAACTTGAAGCTGTCTGCTACACAGCCTCTATAGCTGCCACAGGACTGGCTACAGGAGGCCTGAGCCACAGCCTCATCTCCAATGAAAGGCTTTCTACAGAACTGAGCATTGCAGTCCAAGGATCCACTGAGGCCCTCTGACTGCTACAAGAGCAACTTACTTCTCTGGCCTCAGTTGTGCTACAGAACCGCTGAGCCCTAGATCTCCTGACAGCAGACAAAGGAGGGACCTGCCCTTTTCTGAATGAGGAATGCTGTTACTATGTCAACCAATCAGGCAAGGTAGAGGTCAAAATTAAAAAACTAAAAAACCTGGCTAACCAGCTTCAGGTAGGAACACCAATCCCCTCTGGGTCATGGAACATCTTTGGCACAGCTTGGCCTTGACTTTCACCACTCTTAGGGCCTGTCTGGACTACTCTTACTACTTGCTCTAGCCCCCTGCCTTCTGAGGTGCATCCAAAATCAGGAGGACCAATTCACCCACGGAAAATTCAACCAACTTTTACTGACCTGTCCTGACCTTTCCCACCTCTATATCCTACCAGCCTTTAGCCACCGGCTCCTCATTACCTGCCCTGAGGGGAGACCCACTGACCACATCACCCAGCCTCTCCCATAAGAGTTCGTCGCCCCCTATGGTCAGCATGAGGTCACTACAGAATAAAAGACCATAGTCCCTTGTCATCAACAAAAAGCTAGAATGTTAGGTCAAGATGGGCTTCCCAAAAGGGAGTCACTAAAGACAGCCGGAGGGTGACAAGAGACATAAAGAAGTGTGCGGCTCCCAAAAAGGGGGGGAACCCCGTTAGGGGCTCCTAGCTCCAACTGGCCAGCAGTCGAAGCTGTCCCTGAGGTTGCCGCACAACGTGGTGGGTGTAGTTCTCCTGAGTACCTGTGGAAGCAAAAGGTTAGTAGGGAAGGGATGACTCCAGACAAGGGATGAGGTCTGAGGCACTTTATTTCTGGGGGCGAAGCCTTTTATGCAGTTGAAGGCAGGAAGAAAGGGTGAGGGGAAGAGAAGGAGGAGTAAGAGAGGGGCGTCCAATCAGTAGTTGCCAAGGCAGTCTTTTGTGGTATCACATTGCACAAGGGAAGTGGTCAGGGACCACTGACATGTTCTGCACGTACACATTTCGATGGTATGGGACCACTGACATGTTCTGCACGTACACATTTCGATGGTATGCAAGATAAGTTGTTTTCACAGATCAGTTCCCAAGAGTATGCGCACACAAAATTCTTCCTGAGTAACTGTTAAACCCATAGGAATTTCCTGTATCCAATGTTTTCTTAAGTCTGTTCTATATCATGGCCATGACTACTTGTTTGATCAGAGTGAAGGTGGGGGCAAGACGGCAACGCTTGATTTACTCAAGCCTGTCTTGTGACAGTTAAATTTGGTTTGCACACATCCTGTTTGGCAAGCCTTCAGGCAGCTGCTTGTTTCAATCTTGCAGGAAAGGCAGGCAGGAAGTCAGCCAAAGGTTAGTGGCGGAGAGCTGAGGAGGGGGAGGTCTTCATGGTTCCCGACATCTCCCCCGTTCTTGTTTTAAAAAATGGATGGAGGTGGCTAGGAAGGCTGCCCCGGGCAACCCCAAGACGACATAGTGAATTGCAGGTCAGCGGGAGCTAGAGCGAGACCCTACCTCGAAAAACCAATAAATAAATAAATAAATATATGGTGGAAACTGACTGAAGCTTTCATCTTAAATAGCCTGAATGCTGTGATTAGTTTTAAAAGAACCTATTATATATCACTTTTGGAAAACATCTAATATGTCTGTTGGACACCAACCCCCTGGCCAACATAAGGTGGACAATAGCAACAGGAGAGTGTGTCAAACACTGGCAAGGGGAAACCGGCTATAATACCCATAAGCCTGCCCCCCAACAGTACACTGCTTCCAGTAGGTGTGAATTCCCAAATCTCTATCAGCTGGGAACCTAGCACAGAACACCTAAGTTTATGGGGGACACTTGAATCAAACCACCACATTCCACACCTGGCCCCATAAGCTGATATCCATACAGATGTAAAATACAATGCATTCAGTATGACTTTAAAGAGTCCCCATAGTTTTGATCAATTCTAATGATGTTCAAAATCAGAGGCTGGAGAGATGGTTTAGCAGTTAAGGAACATGCCTGCAAAACCTAAGGACCCCAGTTTGATTCTACAGGTCCCATGTAAGCCAGATGCACATGGTGGCACATGTGTCTAGAGTTCATTTGTAGTGGCTAGAGGCCCTGGTGCACCCATTCTCATTCTTTCCCTCTCCAATAAATAAATAAATAAAAATAAAATCTTTAAAAAAGAATCTCAGCTGGGCGTGGTGGCACACACCTTTAATCTCAGCGCTCAGGAGGCAGAGGTAGGAGGATCACTGTGAGTTTGAGGCCACCTGAGACTACATAGTGAATTCCAGGTCAGCCTAGACTAGAGTGAAACCCTACCTCGAAAAATAAAAAAATATAAATAAATTAAAAATCCCCCAAATCCCAAAATGGCACAGAACAAACATTCATACTGCAAAAGATGGCATTAGGCATAGCAAAGAAATATTAACCAATACAAGATTTAAAACAATCAGGGCAAACATCAAACTCTGTAGTTCCAAGACCAACTACTCTAGCCAGTGACAAACCTCCAAGTCTGAAAATTCTAACCAGTAACAATTCTCTGGGGTTCCAATTCCGCCCCTCCAGATAAGCTACTCAAGAGTCCTGGAAGACTTCATCTGGGTTGGCAGCTTTCCTTAGCAGCCATCTCGTGGTCCCAGCATCTCCACTGGGTCTCCACTGCAACCCACGGTTCATCCTCATGGCCCCATGGGGTCTCCATGCAGGCATCCAGCAAACCTGCTTCACACTGACCACAGCCATTTCCAAAACACAAAACTGTGTTGCAAATTCAATGACCCTCTCTTTCCTGAATTTCTTATACTCCATAATACCAGGTAGCATGCCAATTTGTTAATCCAGGAGGGAATAAAGCACATTTTGAAGAACAGGACACTCCTTCAACACTCAGGCCCCTTCAAAAGACTGCATTCTTTCTGTTGTCACAATGCAGATCAGCAGGCCCAATTTCAATGGTAGTAATCTTTCATACAATTGCAGCTGAACAGACAGTTATGGCCCAAAGATTTCTTTTGGTGCCATATCCCTCTGCACACACAAGTCCATTTCTACACAGAGCAACCCTGCACAACTTCTCAGGACACGGACATAACAGCAAGCCTCTCACACAAACTGCTTCAAGCCCAGTCCAGGCAAAGCTCTTTCTTGCCTTCATAAGCCAAACCTCACAGTCCTTAGTTCTTATTGCATGCAGGTCTCTCAACTCTGACCAGAATAGTCCAACAAGCTGTACTTACAGCACTCCAAGGCATCTCTTAGGCCAAGGTTTCAAATCGTTCCACATTCCTCTTGAAAATCAGCTCCAAAATGCCAAAGCCACATAGTCAGGTGTCTAGCAGCAACACCACTATTGGTACCAACATTACTGTTGCAGTCAGGTTCAGATTGCTGGCAGAAATCACCCAACCAAGAGCAGCTTGTAAGGGGGGAAAAAAAAAGGTTTATTTTGGCTTACAGACTCGAGGGGAAGCTCCTTCGATGGCAGGGAAAACAATGGCATGAGCAGAGGGTGGACCATCACCCCCTGGCCAACATCAGGTGGACAACAGGACCAGGAGAGTGTGTCCAACACTGGCAAGAGGAAAACTGGCTATAATACCCACAAACCTGTCCCCAACAATACACTGCCTCCAGGTGGCGTTAATTCCCAAATCTCCATCAGCTGGAAACCTAGCATTCAGAACACCTAAATTTATGGGGAACACCTGAATCAAACCACCACACATGAGTACTAGGGAATCAAACCCAGGCTGTTAGATTTTGCAGACAGGTGTCTTAACCACTGACCATCTCTCCAGCCCTAAATGTCTTCTTTTAAAATTTATTTATTTATTTATTTACTTGAGAGAAAGTAAGGGGCACACCAGGGCCTACTGCCAGGGCAAATGAATTCCACATGCATGCACCACCTTATGCATCTGGCTTAGGTTCTAGGGAATGAAACCTAGGTCCTTTGACTTAGCCATAACCAGTAAGCCATCTCTCCAGCGCCTAAATTTATTTTTTTTTTAAAAAGACGGAGGAAAAATAAGTAAATAAATAAACAAATAATTTAAAAAGATGGAGAGCCGGGCCTGGTGGCTCATGCCTTTAATTCCAGGCAGAGATAAGAGGATGGCCTTTGGGTTCAAGGCCAGCCTGAGACCACAAATTCCAGGTCAACCTGGGCTAGAGAAAGACCTTACCACAAAAAAAAAAAAAAAAAGATGGATACCAAATGTGTAAAATCATATCTAAAGATTCAACAAACTGCAAATTTAACTGAGGACCAGAAATACTAGAGAAATCGATGTGTGGCTGTTAAACCTTTAGCCTCAGTACTCAGAAGGCAGAGGCAGGAGGATCTGAGTTTGAGGCCAGTTGCAGAACAGCCAGGATTAGAGACTTTACCTTGAAAAGAAGAAAACAAAAACAATATACATAGAAATCATGTCTGTACTGATTGTGTACAAATGCTTCTTGTCATTATTCCCTAGACCCTGCAGCATAACTGTTTACATCGCATTTCCATTAAAATGCCTCGAAGTACACAGGAAGACATGCACAGCTTAAACACACAGATTTGAGCATTCTCACTTTTGGTACCTCAAAAGGATCTTGGAACCACGCTGGGGATGATGCTCAGTGCTAGAGTATTCATTTAACACGCCCTAGCTTCCACCCAGGTCCAGAAGAGAGGATAAAGCTCAGACACCCTAGTCCTGCAGAATGAAGTCGGTGAGAACATGCACTGTCAAACTGGAAGCGGTAGCCACTTGCAGCCTGCAGCTAGGCCCCAAGGGGAACAAAAAGGCCGAAGAGGAATAGCCCATGGTTCTCTCCAAGGCTGATTACTCACAAGGTTTGTAGGAGAATTTCTCTTGAATCATTACTGATTACCTGGGGACCGATGCTGGGATCACTCCCAAAGAAATTCCAGACCCGAGCTCAATCCGCAGTTTTATTTTATTCTCTAGCAGCAAGGTGGACTCCACAGCAGCAGGGTAGGGAGAGCAAGCAAGCAGGGGCTTTACAAAAGCAGAGGTGGCAGCTATGCGGTTCCATGGCAGTCAGCTATGTGGTACGGGAGGGGAACCTCTATTTTGTCTTAGCTGTTTCCTCCTCCTGACTGCTTGGGATGAGGTAGGCTCGTGCCCTTGTCTAAGACTTTCACTCCATTAAACAAGAAAAGGCTGGGTCTGGCAACAACGAGCACCTAATATAAGCCAAACTTAGCACATGGTCTTTTCTACCTCCGGTTCTAGGAGGGCCCAGTGTCCCCCCCAAAGTCAGGTCAGATGTAATTAAGCTTTGCTTGGATAATGTTATGCCCAGATCACGGAGTCCCCAAAGACCACCAAGAGAGTCGGACATGTATGCAACAGCAAAGAGCTTTATTTTGGGCTTAAGCTCGGGCTCCAGACTTTACCAACACAGTGGGTCCATCCAAGAGCCCCGAATGGCGTCCGGGAGGAGCTTTTATTAGGTTCAAACAAAGAAAAGGGGAATTTCTAATGTAGCAGTTACATGATTGGTTAACATTTAGCAAGAGTATACATGTTACAAGCTGATTGGTTACACAGTTGCTGAGGGATGTTAAGTAAACTTATCTATAGCCACAAGAGCCACAGGAATGTATAACATCTATTTGGTCCTTTTTGATTGGCCCGGTACAGGGGTTATTACGGTACTGGGCAGTTTGTGGTTAATTTTTTCCCCCAGGAACTGCAAAGTGCTATTTCAGTAACTTGGGCCCTGCAGGGAAACAGAAACTTAGGCCTATTAATATCTTTAAAGCCTGTCATGGCGTTACTTTGGTTTGGGCTCTTCAGATAACAGCCAATCACCACATGTCATATTAACTCTGTTCCACAACTCTACCCTCTCATTTTCTTACGTGTCCAGGTACAAATTCCGTTCAGAAGCATGGGCTACCCAATCAGGTACCATAATTAATTGTACAGTCATAGACAACATATTTCAGTTAACAACAGCCTGCATATGCAACAGGCAATCCTGAAGAGTTATCCTCAGATTCACACCATATGCAACAGGTGATCCTGAACAGTTACCCTCAGAATCACACCAGCCATGGTTTATTGTTTTCGATTATTGCAACTAAACATTACAGAGAACACACACAGAGGAAGTCAGCTATTCCACAGAATTTTGTCCGGTGTCTTGAGTGGGTACCATCCCAAGGAACTTGCTCCACTAGAGCGGTGTGGAAGCCTGGCCTCAAACTGACTGCAATACTCCCGGGAGTACTGGGATTGCTTACAGGCACACGGCACCAAATCCAGCATAGTTATGGTCTTAAACATCCACAAAGTCTGATAACAACCTTCAAGCGTTCACTACAAGCTACTGTGTGGCAAAGTATAAAACACACAAGGTACAACAGCCTTGTCAGGTCCACCACCAGTAATTTCACTATTTAGAAGGTGAAGGCAGGAAAATCATTAGTTCAAGATCATTCTTGGCTTAAATTGAGTTCAAGACCAACCTAGACAATATGAGACCCTTTCTCAAAAAAAGAAAAGAAAAATGAAAAAGAAAAAAAGGGCCGGGCATGATGGTGCACGCCTTGGATCCCAGCACTGGGGAGGCAGAGGTAGGAGGATCACTGTGAGTTCAAGGCCACCCTGAGACTACATAGTGAATTGCAGGTCAGCCTGGGCCAGAGTGAAACCCTACCTTGAGAAAAAAAAGTATAAAAGTAGCTGGGCATGGTGTCACACTCCTTTAATCTCAGCACCTAGGAGGCAGAGGTTCTCATGAGTTTGAGGCCACCCTGAGACTACATAGTGAATTCCAGGTCAGCCTGGTCTAGAGTGGGAGCCTATCTCAAAAAACCAAAAAAGAAAAGAAGAAGAAAAAAGTATAAAAGTAGGGGCTTGGGAGATGGCTCAGCAGTCAAGGAGCTTGTTCGCAAAGCCTGTTGGTCCAAGTTCAAAACTCAGCACCCACATGAAGTATGATGCAAAGTGGTTCATGTATCTGGCATTCCTTTACAGTGGAAAAAGACCTTGAGACTCACACACAGGCAAATAAATAAATGTGTTTTAAGGTATTAAAGCAGTACTTCTCAGGAGAAGCAAACCGTTCCATACCTTTTGAGATAGACGAGACATACCTCGAGTGGAATTGGACGGCCCATGAAGTGGCCCAACTGCTTCTGAAATCGGATGAAACTGCCTTCCCTGTTCTCTGCAGCAGACCACACTCCAGTCTACTCCAGCCACCCAGGCTTACAAGAACTTCTGCAGAGGTATTTTGTGAGCCTGGGTAAAAACACTTTAAAAAATGAAGGTTTGTAACTGGAGTAATGATGGCATGGGACTTAGCCAGAATCTATCTTGTCAGCAGGTCAGGTGACAGATCCCGCCATCTGTTTACAGGAGTCACAGCTCTATCAATAAGTCACACTCTTGCTTTCTTAGAACAAGGAGATGATGGGAGCCATGACTGATAACTGAATTTAGATGTTTTCCTCCATTACTAGGATGTTTAGCAACCACCAAGAGGAACACCAAGGGACTACCAACTATCACTGTGTAATATGCAACTAACAACTAAGAAGAAAACCCACGAGGTGGACAGCAGAGATTGTCCAGTGGTTAAGGTGCTTACCTGCAACGCGTAACAAGCCAAGTTCAACCCCCCGACCACATAAAGCAAATGCAAAGTGGCCCATGCATTTGGACTTCGCCTGAAGCAGGGAAAGGACTTAGTGCTCCCATTTTCTCCCTCCCCTTAAATAAATATTTTTTAAATTTAGAAGGACAGAATGACAGAGAGAATGGGTGCGCCAGGGCCTCTGGCCACTGCAAACTCCAGGTGCATGTGCCACCTCGCACGTCTAAACTTACGTGGGACCTGGAGAATCGAACCTGTGTACTTAGGCTTCGCAGGCAAGAGCCTTAACCACTAAGCCATCTCTCCAGCCCTTAGAGTTCAAGCTAGCCTGGGCCTACAGAGTTAGATCCAGGTCAGCTTGGAATAAAGTGAAACCCTATCTCAAAAAAGAAAAAAAAAAAAACCCAGGCATGGTAGCATACACCTTTAATCCCAGCCCTTGGGAGGCAGAGGTAGGCAGATCACCATGAGTTCGAGGCCACCCTGAGATTACATAGTGAATTCCAGGTCAGCCTGGGCTAGAGTGAGACCCTACTTCGAAAAACCAAAAAAAAAAAAAAAAAAAAAAAAAAGAAAGAAAGAAAGAAAGAAAGAAAGAAGAAAGAAAGAAAACAGTATTTATTTGTTGGAGAAAGAAGAGAAAGGGAGAGACAGGCCAGACATGGTGGTGCACACTTTGGATCTCAGTACTAGGGAGGCCGACATAGGAAGATTGCTATGAGTTCAAAGCCAGTGTGGGACTCATGGGACCAGACAGTGAGCACCAGGTCAGCCTGGGCTAAAGTAAGACCCTACCTTGAAAAAAAAAAAATGCTTATCTTTTTTTAAAAAAATATTATTTATTTATTTATTTGAGAGAAAGAAGCAGAGAGAGAGAGAGGGAGGGAGGGAGGGAGGCAGAGAGAGAATGGGCATGCCAAGGCCTCCAGCCTCTGCAAACAAACTCCAGACACATGCACATCTGGCTTACACAGGTCCTGGGGAATCGAATCTAGGTCCTTTGGCTTGGCAGGAAAGTGCCTTACCCACTAAGCCATCTCTCCAGCCTGGAAATGTTAGTCTTGACTCATGCTTTCAGCCCATGTTTGGTTGGTTGGTGCCACTGTCTAAGATCACACTAAGGAAGGATGCAAATCTAATCTACATTAACTGACAATTTGCTTTCCTCTGATCAGTCAGGAAACTAAGAAAGGAATAGGAGAAGGGGCTATGACAAGACACGACCCTTCAGGACACACACCCAGTAACGGTCTCCAGTATGTCCCACTTCTAGCTCCACCCAGGCAGGGTGGCACCTTTAATCCAAGCACTGGAAAGGCAGAGGTAGGAGGATTGCCAGGAGTTTGAGGCCAGCCTGGTACTACATAGTGACTTCCAGGTAAGCCTGGGCTAGAGTGAAACCCTACTTGGAAAAAAAAAATTAAAAAAATTCCTGATTGGAAATAAAGTAAAACCAACCACTTGCTTTAGTCTCCTGAGTGTTGAGATCATCAAGTAACACCACATCTGGCTTCCAATTAAGTTTTAGCACATTAAAATCTTAATCACACCACAATTTTAACCAGGAGACTTTATTTACAAATGAAGCTTTGTAACGTGATACATCCCAAGAGAATCCTGTTACTGTCATTAAAACCTTGCACTATTTCCATTCTTATGAGCAGAAAAAATATGTATCTTAAGATGGTAAAACCTTATTGGTGGAGATCCACAAGCTTGGCTGCTGGGGCCCTCCTTCCAGTTGATTAGCTGTCAGGATGCTGGAAAGTGCTATGCAGCATACAGCCTTTTGGTAGAGAAAGGTTACTGGCCATGTTAAACAGCAGGGGACCCTGCAAGCCTTGTGGCTGGCCAGCAAGGGCAAATGTGCAAACTGGTGCAATGGCGGCCTGTTTCTTTCAGGGAAAACCAACTGCTTTGTGATTGGACTGGAAGCCTGCTCCACAGGAGGAAGAAAAGCAGTGAAAACCTGGTCACTGAGCTGGAGAAATGACTCAGCGGTTAAGGCACTTGTCTGCAATGCATGCCTAGGACTCACCTAAAGCCAGATGCACAAAGTGGTGCATGCGTTGGGAGTTCATTTGCAGTGGTTGGAGAACCTGATGCGCCCATTCATATCCTATATATCTATCTATATAAAATCTGCCTATTTCACTGTCAAATAAATAAAAATCTTTTTTAAAAAACCTAGTCAAGTCGGGCATGGTGGTGCATGCCTTTAAACCCAGCACTTGGGAGGCAGAGGTAGGAGAATCGCCTTGAGTTCAAGGCCACCCTGAGACCACATAGTAAATTTCAGGTCAGCCTGAGCTAGAGTGAGACCCTACCTCAAAAAACCAAAACATAAAAAATAAAATAAAATAAATAAATGTGGGCTGGAGTGGTTAAGGCACCTATCTGAGAACCCAGGTTTGATTCCCTAATATCCACATAAGCCAGATGCACAAGGTGGCACATGTGTCTGGAGTTTATCTGCAGTGGCTGGAGGCCCTGGTGTACCCATTCTCTCCCTCTCTCTCTCAAATAAATTACTTATTTATTTTAAATATTATTAATATTAAACTATTAAATAGTTTATTTAAATATTTTTTAAATGTTACTATGGCGCTGAGAAGAGATGGAGGAGTGTTCTGCACCGAGACACTTCTATCACACCCTCCAAGGCTTTCTCTCTCTCTCTCTCAAATAAATAAATGAATAAAATTTTAAAAAAACAGAAAAAAGAATAAAGAAAACCCTAGTTGGGTGTGGCAGTGCACACCTTTAATCTCAGCACTAAGGAAGCAGAGGTAGGAAGATCAACAAGAGTTGAGGGCAGCCTGGAGCTACAGAGTGAGTTCCTGGTCAGCCTGGGCTACAGCGAGAATTTACTTGGAAAATAAATAAATAAAACGAAAAGAAAAAAACAAAACCTATTCTGTCTCACAGAACAGAATTCTTCAAGGTTTCAGTCTGGCTTGGAAGCTCATCATAGGAAGCTTAGGCGCACAAGGCCAGAGTGAAAGCCAGTCTCAAAAATATACATTCAGCCACGCATGGTGGCAGAGGTAGGAGAATTGCTGTGAGTTCAAGGCCACCCTGAGACTCCATAGTGAATTCCAGGTCAGCCTGGGCTAGAGTGAGACCCTACCTCGAAAAGGAAAAAAAAAAAAAATGCACATGCAAGCCGGGCATGATGGTACACGCCTTTAATCCCAGCACTTGGGAGGCAGAGGTAGGAGGATCACTGTGAGTTCAAGGCCACCCTGAGATTACATAGTGAATTCCAGGTCAGCCTGGACTAGAGTGAGACCCTATCACGAAAAACAAAAACAACAACAACAAAAAATCATACAAAAAAGCCTGCAAGGTTTACGAGATTACTTCTTTATTACAGTTTCTTTGCCCTAGCTTTACCTCAAACTAAATGCTTTCCACTTCTGTTTCACATAATGGAGCAGCAAAGAAAGTGGGAGAGGCCCATTTAGGCAGATTTTCAAAATTCACCTTTAACAGTGTTTCAATAAAGTTACATTCCTTGCAGGGCATGGTGGCACACGCCTTTAATCCCAGCACCTGGGAGGCAGAGGTAGGAGGATCACACCGTGAGTTCAAGGCCACCTTGAGAATACTGAGTGAAGTCCAGGTCAGCCTGGGCCAGAGTGAGACCCTACCTTGGAGTAAAAAAAAAAATGTACATTCCTTAAAATTAAGAGTTCCTGGCCAGGGGTGGTGGAGCATGCCTTTAATTCCAGCACTTGCGAGGCAGAGGTAGGAGGACCACTGTGAGTTCGAAGCCACCCAAAACTACTTAGTGAATCCCAGGTCAGCCTGGGTTAGAGAAAGATCCTACCTCAGGTGACCTGGTCCTTAACCTGGTCAAGGGCACTTTTAATGTACTCAATTCTTCTTCTCCCAATCTTATTCAATCTTGCTGGCTTTGCGTTCATACCTCACTCCCTCTTTATGATGGCGTGGCTCAATCCCTCCCACTTCCCTTCAATACAACTACAGATTATACTCACTGCCCCTGGTCTCAACGTCCTAACATTTCCCTCCCCATCCCCTATGTCCTTGGCTCTGGAACCTGTCTTCATACCCCAGACCTCTCCAATTCTTCCATGCCTTCAACCCTTTGTGAGAATTCTGTCTCTGTTAATTCCTCCCTTACTGGTTCCTATTATCTGCTCCCCCAGGGCTATTGGTGGGCCTGCCACGACAGCCTAACAGCTTGTGCTTCCGTGGATCGCCTGCTCTTTTCCGCTCAGCTCTGTGTCCCTGTCCGACTCTTCCCTCGCATTTCCTATCATCCTGCTCCAGACTTTGATGCTTCCTTTGCTTCATCTCTCCCCTATCCACATAGGACCAAACGTGAACCCATTACTGGCACTGCTATTTCGCTTGCTTTGCTTCTGGGTGTCGGCACTGCGGGCGCCGGCACGGGTATTGCCGCTCTTGTACAGGGAAATGCCCAATATGAAATCCTGCGTTCCCAACTGGATAAGGACATTCAAAACCTAGAAAAGGGAATTACTGCTTTAGAAAAGTCTTTAGTCTCTTTATCTGAGGTGGTACTTCAAAATCGCCGGGACCTCAACCTCCTTCTTTTGAAGGAGGGGAGACTATGTGCTGCCTTAAGGGAAGAATGCTGTTTTTACACTGACCATACAGGTGTCACAAGGGATAGTATGGCTAAGGTCAGAGAATCCTTGGAGAAGAGAAAAAATAATAGAGGCATGACAGAAACATCTGGTTGGTTCTTTTCTCATCCTTGGCTGTCCTCGATCCTCCCCTCTATCTTATGCCCTTTGGTTGGCCTACTCCTCTTACTAAGTTTCGGCCCATGGTTGTTTAAAAAGCTAACATCCTTTATTAAGGAACAGATTGATTCAGCCACAGCACGACCAATTCAAGTGCACTACCATCGCCTGGCTCTTGAAGACCAAGACCTACCTCATAACCGCCCACTGAGGCCACCCCCTGGCCTAGGTGCCGAACCTTCGCCCTAGTTTGCGGGTGTACCCCATATCTCCTCCCTTATTGGCACTTGTCTAAACTTAAAATGATCTGAGTGACTTCCCTCTGACAGGAACTGCATAGGAGTCAGACCTGTGCATATTGACTCACAAATGTGTGAGTACAATACGGGTACCAACATGGGTGCGAGGCATAGCACCGCAAGGGAAGGTCCCTTTTGACCGCTTCTGAATTCCCTGAGAGTCAAACCTGACTTGCATGGAGGTTGGTACCGTACTTTCTGTGTTGGCTCTGCCTCCCCTCCCCAAAAGGTACCAAGAGCAACCAAGGTGGGATAAGAACCCCACGGGAGGAGTCAGGTCAATGCTCCCCCATTTGGTTACAGGCCCACCGTGAAATCACGGGACCCTGGGAATCCTAACAAAGTTTACAAAAATTGGCCGCCACAGAAAACACCTTCTAAAACTAATAGAAAGGGAGGAGATGTAGGGAACCATTGGGCACTAGGAAACCAAAAGTGCTTCCATCTTGAATAATGACTCCATTTTGTGATAAGTTGTCTGTTCTGGAAAGTCACAAGGTCTACAGTTGTTTGTTAACCCATGCACGGAGAAAGAACAATGTAACCCATAAAGAATGAGGGAGTCGTTATCTTGTGGCTTTGGGACTGGGGCCTTATCCTGTGGAACATCTTGTGCCTTTGGGGCCGGGACCTTATCCTATTGAAACAGAACTGTAGCAATACCTAAACTGCTGACAAACTTCCCTGTTCTGCTGTATAAAAGGCACCCTGAGAAAAATAAAAATTGCAGCTTGATCAGACTCCTGTCTTGCTGTCGGTTCCTTGTGTCTCTTGTCCCTTTCATTTCAGGTTCTCTGGGGTCCGTGCTCCCGTTGAAGCCCCGCTGGCCGGGGCACTCAGGGAAAAAGACAAAAGTAATAAATAAAGAGTTCCTTGGACTGGAGAGATGGTTTAGCAGTTAAGGTATTTGCCTGCAAAGCCAAAGGATCCTGGTTCGACTCTCCAGGACCCACGTCAGCCAGATGCACGGGGGGGGGGAGGGGGGGGGGAGATATGCATCTGGAGTTCATTTGCAGAGGCTGGTGGCCCTGGTGCTCATTCATTCTCTCTCTCTCAAATAAATAAATAAAATCTATTTTTAAAAAAGAGTTCCTAGCCTGGTGTGGTAGCACACACTATTGGTCTCAGCATTGTAGAGGTAGGAGGATCACCCTGAATTCAAGGCCACCCCAAGACTACATAGTGAATTCCAGGTCAGCCTGGGCTAGAGTGAAGCCCTACCTACTCCCAGTCAGGAGGCAAGGTAGGAGGACTGCCATGAGTTTGAGGCCACCCTGAGACTACATAGTGAATTCCAGGTCAGTCTGGGCTACAGTGAAACCCTACCTGAAAAAACCAAAGAGTTCCTACCAAGTCCAAGAAACTGGCACTATACTAACGGGCCAGGAAGACAAGCTAAACAGATAGGGAATACGGCAGAACAGAGCTGAGGCAGGACTTCGCAGGCCAAGGAATGAAGGCACTTTTGTTAACTTCAAATAAGCCTAGAGCTAAAGCCAGTAGTGAAAACCCTGGAGACCCAGCATTCAGGAGGCTAGACAGGAGTTCAAGATCACCCTTGGCTACACAGAAAGTTTAAAGGCAGCCTAGATTACATGAATCCCAATTTAAAATAAAAGCATCTTTTTTTTTTTTTTTTTTTTTGGTCTTTTGGTTTTTTTCAACATAGGGTCTCACTGGATGAATTCCACTTCAGCCTGGGTTAGAGCGAGACCCTGCCGCAGAGGGGGAAAAAAAGGGACATAAATATATCTTAAAGAACAAAAAGGGGGCTGAAGGGATGGCTTAGCAGTGAAGGCGTTTGCCTGCAAAGCTAAAGGACCCAGGTTTGAGTCCCCAGGACCCATGTTAGCCAGATGCACAAGGGGGCACATGCATCTGGAGTTCGTTTTCAGTGGCTGGAGGCCCTGGTGCGCCCATTCTCTCTCTCCCCCTCTTTTTCTGTCAAATAAATAAATATTTTTTAAAAAGAACAAAAAGAGCTGGAGAGATGCTTTAGCAGTTAAGGCATTTGCCTGAAAAGCCAAAGGACCAAGGTTCGATTCCCCATGTTAGCCAGATGCACAAGCATCTGGAGTTTGTTTGCAGTGGCTGGAGGCCCTGGTACACCCATTCATTCATTCATTCATTCTCTCAATCTCTCTCTCAAATAGATAAATAAAAATAAAATATTTTTTAAAAACACAAAGCTCAGTATTTTAATTTAAATGAATAAACTGAATTTCCTACAAAAAAAATTAGGATTTTTTTTTGGAGGGGTGTTAAAGACATTTTTAAATGTCTAAGGCCATACAATATACTTCATTGAACATGAACATGACAACATCTAAAATCTATTAAGCAATTACCATAATGTGCTAGGAGGTACTTATTTTTAAATGCATTCTAGTTATGAGACTTGTAATTTATTACAATCCCTAAGGCAGGCAGTATCCACTTTACAGGTGAGGAAACTGAAATCTAGAGATTAATTCTCCCAAGATTTGCCTTGTTGAGTGGCAGAGCTCAGTGGTGGTTCAACAAGATCTAACACACGCAGTGTGACCACATTCTTCTCATTAGATGAGGATTCCTAACAACTCCTGTGGTTATGGAATGGAACCCCCAGTGAGCCAAATCAGTTTGCATGGTAATGGTTCTCTGGGCTACAATTCTACCCTCCAACCCAGAAGCCACAAGTAACTGAAAAGAAGCAAGTGCTTGCTTTTAGAGAACAGTACAGGTGCCAGTACTGTTCAACCCACCACCTTATTCACGTAAGTCACTCCCTCTTCCTGGTGAAGAATGTTCAGGAGCAAGGCAGACAGCAACAACAAACTTTTGCTACTGTGAACGTTCTCAGCGCTCCAACAATACGACGTCTTCTCAAGTTTGCCATCAAATGTATTATTTCCAAAAGATTCTTTAGTTTTTACCCATTTGATTAACCTTAATCCAACCTACACCACAGTGAAGTCACCTGGTAAAATCAACGTGACAGACTTACCTTTAAACACGATTTTACTTTTTAACTGTTGTACATTTCCCTCCAAACATGTCACTTCCACAAAGGGTGTGTTGTTTACTTCTTTGGTCCTAGAAGAGCAAGAAACATGTAAGGTTAATAAAAGCGCATAGCTGTGCAAAAATCATCTTCCTTAAACCCTGAAGTTCCGCAGAAAGCATACTAGGTCTGCTGAAATAAGTGTGCTGATAAAAACAGAAAATTAAACTACGCTTGACCTCAAAAATATCCCCTTCGGCTAGAATCCAAGAGCAGTTCGAGCCCACTACTCAGCACTCTATCATTCCGTAACAAAAATACTTCGTTGACAATTTTCTTTATTGCACCGGCAAAAGCAAGCCCGACTGTGGCGGGGCGCAGCAGTAGGCGAGAGCTAAGGAACCGGAATGCATGCCAAGAACAAACTTGAGATTTCCCGAAAACTGCCCGGGGCAGAGCACGTGAGTGCGGAGGTCGGCCGGCCTATCCGCAGGCTCGGGCTGGGTCTCACCTGCTCGGGGGCTGCGGCTCGGCTCGGCTCGGAGGCGGCGGGCGCCGAGGCCTGGCGGCGGGGAGCGCGGCCGGGAAGCAAAACAAAGATGCGCGCGGCGCGGCCCGCGACAGACGCCGGCGCGGCGGGCGGCGGGCGGCGGGCGCGGGACGCCGGGGCGGGCGCCGCCCCGCGACAGAACCGGGGCCGCGCGGAGGACCCGAGACTCGAACGGCCGGCCCCACGCGCCGAACAAAAGCCCGCGCAGCCCCCGCGCGCCGCGCAGCCGAGCCCAGGGCCTCCGGGTCGCCGCCGAGCTCCGGAGAGTCTGCGGGGCGGGCGGAGTCCTCCCGCGCCCCGCCCTGGCGCCGCCGCCGCCCGGTCCTAGTGCCGCGCAGATGCCGAGGCGCCGGCTGCCCGCGGGGAGCGCAGGCCAGCTCTCCCCGCCCCTGCCCGGAATTCACATCGCAGTGGCCCTCGGGGCTGCACACTGCCTTCCGGGCGGGCGAGGGAGGAGAGAAGGGAGCTGAAATGTATGTTTCTGACTAGTTGCAATTCTGTGACTCCCAGGGACAGGATTTGGAGGAGGACTGGCCAGTGCTTTGTACAGAGACCGTGAAACGAAGTATACCTAGAGTTTGAATTCTTCTCTTTCTGGATTAAAGTGCACACCTGTGATCCCAGCAGGCGGGAGGCAGAGACAAGAGCGCCGTGAGTTCGAGGCCAGCCTACAACTACAGTGTAAAGTCCAGGTCAGCCTGGGCTACAGATGAGAGGATCAGATTTGCTCCAGTTTGTGCTGGCCTGCGGCACGAAAGATCGAAACAGGCCTCGAAGGAGGGAGTGGGAATGAACCTGAGATTAGAACACAAGGAATGGAGCCAAGACAAGTTCTGATCAAGACTCGGGGTTTATTCAGGCAGACATAGCTTATATGTAGAAGATAGAACCTTTTTGACAATGCTTACGTGCCTAAGGTGAGTTTCACCAGGGTCGTATGTTAATCCCTCTATCAGGCACCCACTCCGCATTGGTGTATACTAAACAATGCCTTAGGATCAGGTGCTTACTCTATCTAGGCAGTATACTAAACAATGCTTTAGGAGGTGCTTACTCTATCTAGGCTGTATACTAAACAATGCTTAGGATCAGGCGCTTTATCCATAAAGCCTTTGTATTAAGAGATTAGAGGATTAGAGATCACTTTCAGCTACCAAGGTCAAAGAGCAGCTGCAGATCCCGAGATCTCCTTTGTAAGAGATAAGAGAACACCCTTAGCTCCCAAGGTCAAAGAGCAGCTGCAGCTCCCAACAGCGTTTGGTCAAGCTCTCGATTTTCATTAGTACAGGAGGGTTTATATAGGGAGATTCAGGGAAGGAAGGCTAGTCATATAGCACGTAAGCAGAACCAGGAACTTGGAAGGCGAGGCAGCATGTAGCTCTTCTGGGAAGGTCCCAGGCGTGGTGTTCCGAGCACAGTGGGTCTTGCGATTTCCAGTAAGTGATTCAAGAACCAGGAAACAGAAACTCATTGTTGTTCATGGATGCCTATAGCCTACAATGGCTGTTGTTTGACTCGGGCCTCCCAACATCTCCTCCCTTCTTTTATACAAAAGAGGGGGAGGCCCGCTATTCAGCGGTGGGCCTTAACCAACTGGGGTAGTGTTGACCTGACTCCTCCCGTGGGCTTTTTTTCGTCCCACAATCCTGGCCCTTGGTACCTTTTGGGGAGGGGAGGCAGGGCCTATGTAATTATGACAGGTGTGGTACTAACCTCCATGCAAGTCAGGTTTTTCTCTCAGGGAATTCAGAAGCAGTCAAAGAAGGACCTTCCCTTGCGGTGCTCTGCCTCACACCCATGTTGGTGCCCACCTCACTGTGAGCCAATATGCATAGGTCTGGATCCTATGCAGTCTTAAGGGAGGGGAAGCCTTTTGGCCATGAGACAGATAGACCGCAGCAATAGCAGAAGGGTAGAGGACAGTAGCGTAGTAAATGAGTACAGAACGCATGATCAAGGGAGAGTGGCAGCTGCAGGTAGGTCTTTGGTGGCAATGCCTTGATCCTCCAGCTCCAGTCTGTGATAATGGACCTGTAAGGGCTGCATCTTAATGGCTTCAATCTGTTGACGTATAAAAGACATAATCTTACTTATAATAACAGGTCCAATTGTGAATAAGAGGACTAAGATAAGTAGAGGTCCTAGTACTGATGGCAACCAGGAGAAGAAGGGGGAATTGGCCCAAAGTTGAGAGGAGGAGGGATCATATCGGGAACGCAACAATCGACTAAGTGTTTGTAAATTTTTTATGTTTTCCTCAATGATTCTGGATTCATTGACATAGAAACAGTACTCCTCTTGGAGAGCCATACACGTTCCTCCCTTTTTTGCTGTAAGGAGGTCGAGAGCCGGTTTTGTAGGGCAACTCTGGCCAGGAAAGTGATCTGTCTTTGGAGAGATTCAAGACTATTGGTGGTGGAATCAATCATCTGTTGTAGTTTTTCAGAAAATTCGCTGGCAGAATACAAGGAGTGTCCCAACGCCCGGCCTGCCACTCCTGCAGAAACAACTGACGTGGTCAGGCTTACACCTACCACCAATGGAAGGAAGGCTACTCTCTTGCGAGTGGTATGAAAGAGCCAGGCAAATTAATCAGGGCTATACATGGTGAGTTGGGGGACCATGGATACCAGAATACAGGGTCCCGGGGTGGTGCTATTAATGCAGGTAAACAAAGTTTCATTGCACCAGAAATAAATCAGTGGGGGAGTGCGGCGAGCCCCCTGACCCGCAGGGAAGAACGACCACAAGACGAGGATCCTTCTTGATCACACTTTTATTGGAGAGCTCTTGGTTAACAGGAGGGTTGATGGCGAGGGGCGCGAGGCGGAATGTGCAGCTACTTTTATAGCGGGGAGTGCAACGAGGCGCCCACTGATTGGTTGCTACCAGCTTGCCACCACCAGGCGCCACGGGATAGGCTCGGGACAGGTTGCGTCAAGCGCATGCGCATACCTTGAACACAATTGGCACCAAGGCACTTCCTAATATGGAGTTATTTACCTCAATACAGACAGGAAGCCAGCGCCATCTTGTAATGGCGTTCGCTCTTGCTCCCTGCAGTTCCCCCTTCTTTATTAAAAATGCAGGAAAGGCTCAGGAACAGACATTCTCCCAATCAGGCCCTCACCTCATGATGTGCTGACCGATCAAAGGAGACCGTTCAGCCTCCCCTTACTCAGTGCAATGGGAAGAGTCCCTTGAGTGTGCAAAGGCGGAGGTCAAACATATTCTGTTATAACCTGCCCATCCTCGTGCAATGGACCTTCAGGGTCCTGAGGGTGCAAGGGCCAGGGAAAATTAATTGCCTTTCAAGGCTGATAGCCAAATTTGGGGGGAGGATCCACACTCCAAAGCAGCAAGTGCCTGAGAAATGACCACCTTGTCCCACCTGGTCTGGGCTCGCAGGCGGCAAACCAACCAGAGGCAAAGCACACATCCTCCCAAGCAGCATACCAGGAACATTCCTACTCCCACCCACTCCTTGAAGTAACCAAATGCTGAAGACATCCAGGAAGCAAAGCCATCAGCTAAACTGAGGTCTACTCTGGTGGAATTAATATGAACTATGGCTTTTCTCAATTCCTCTAGATCCATATCAAATTCCTTGGACCAATTCCCTGCAAGATATAGGGACAATTTGCGAGACAAGTTGGCAGCTCTAGTATAGTTTTCATAAGGGACGCTAGTGACACACAGTGCATTGTATTTCCACTCACACCCTAATCCAGGATGTCAGGCCCACAGCTAGGGAGGGGTCATCTCTAGTAGAATTCACATGGACGATGGCTAGTCTCAACTCTCTCACGGCGGCTTCAAAATCAGCAGACTAATTTCGCATCATGGCGAATTGTAAGCGGGTTTGGGAAACACTGAGAGTATTCCCCATCGTTGTTCCGTCTTGGCCAGGTTCCATGTGAGACTTATACTCAGTAGCAATATTAGGGTCTTCATAATGGATCTTGTCCACTTCTTCGGCTCCCGCACAGGATCTCGATGATTCATCAGGAATCACAAGTCTACGTGTTAGGCGTTCTGGTAGCCAGAATGGATTGTCTTCTTCCTGTGGAAAAACACAAACAGCTCCCCTGGATCTTATTAAAATAGGATCCGGGCCTCTCCATTGACCAGTCAAAACATCTTTCCACTTAACCATCTCCTGTGGCCTGTTAGGCTCTGAGCAATGACGGTCAGCCGCCGAATGGCCCTGACTGTCCAAATTTAAAAGATTAAGAGTAAAGAGTTCTATGGATATAGTCACTCGTGGGACTGAGGGCAGAGCCTCCTCGACTCCCCCTTTTTGTTTTATTAAATAAGACTTTAGAGTGCGATGAGCCCGTTCTATAATACTCTGTCCTTGAGGATTATACGGGAGACCTGTCAAATGGGTCACTCCCATCTGGTGACAGAACTGTCCAAATTTTTGAGAAGTATAAGCTGGTCCATTGTCAGTTTTAAGAATTTTGGGCTTCCCCCAGGCACTCAACGCCTCAAGGCAGTGTTGAATAACATGGGCTGCTTTCTCCCCGGTTAATGGGGAAGCAAACATAACTCCAGAACAAGTATCAATGGAAACATGTAAATATTGTAATTTGCCAAAAGATGGGACGTGAGTAACATCCATCTGCCAAATTTGTAATGGGCGAATTCCTCTGGGATTAAAGCAAGGAGAGACTAAAACAATGCAAACTCAACCACCATCAAACAAACATCAAACTTCTGCAGTTCAAGTTCAATATACCCAGAAACTAACAGCCTCCAGACTTTCCAATTCCGCCCCTCCGGCTGGGCAGAATATCTGGGGAACACTTCCATCCCAGGCCAACAGTGTGCTCTATGGTAGCCCTTGCACAGTCCTGGTATATACAAAAAATCTTCAGGTCTTCATGCAAACCATGGTCAATCTTCCAAAGGCTCTTTCAGCCTATCATGGCATCAGGCCCCACCTCATGCCACATCTCAGCGGCAGCTCCTGGAAGCATGTGCAATTCACGACCACTCCTTGCATTTTTCATGCTTCTGAAACCAATACCAGGTGTGCAGGACACAGCCATATTCTTAATTCAGTGATGAAACAAATCATAGCCTTGAAAAGCAGGTTCCTTCTCCAGTCAACTCTTTCCAAAAGTGTTTGCATTTTTATGATAGTCTTTCTCAGGCATCCTTTCCATTGTTTTAATGTAAAGCAGTTGGAACATCTTCCTTAAGATTGCTAATGTGTTTGACAATAGCAGGTTCAGTAACCTAAAACCAGTCTCAGTGCCTGTAATTTTAACTTGCTTGAGGTTTTCCAGCTTAAAATCTTAAATCTCTCAGTCCAATATCTGTAGCCAAGCACATCAGTCCATTACAAATTTAACCTTGATCAAACTCTCTGGGCCTGGGCAGCAGGACGCAGCCAGCCCTTGTGCCAGTAGCCCAGTTCCAACAAAGTCCTCTGCAGTCTTTCCTTCCCCTTAGAAAGCTTAATGAGGGCATACTCTACCGGCACATGGACGCGGCCTCCATCCGCAGCCTCAAACACAGGGAAGGCTTGTAAGAACCTCCTTCTGTCCCCATCTGAAAGGAAGGAATCTGAACAATGCTTGCCGGCATAAGGCGGAGGAGCACTGGGAATGGCAGGGGCGGCAGATTGAAAAGCCGCGCGGTTCTTATCTCCTATCTTCTTTTGTTTTCGATTTTGCGGTAGCGGCTGCTCATCAAGATAGTATCTCTCCTCCCCATAGCGAGCCGCTTCCCCATCTAATTCTTCCTCCTCTTCAGAGTCTGAGCTAGTCTCATCATCTGCCTCCAGCACATTTAAATGCGCCAGATCCTCAATGACAGGGTACAGTCTAGAGGAAGCTTTTCTGTCCCTGTTGGTGGGTGAGCAATCATAAACTTCACCCATTTCTCTGAGCTCATCTTGTAAGCTTTTATCCTCTTCTCCCCTTTGCATTCCCTTTTTTGTTTCTTCCCTTTTCCTAGGCCTAGCTGGGGTTTCCCCATTTGTATCTGACTCAGAAAGACTATCCTGATGCCTTGCCAACGCTCTCCATCCCTGTCTAATAATGTCTGTGTGGCTACCTTTACTTAGACAAGAATGAATCAGCCGCCAGAATGGCAACGTACCTTTACCGATCCTATCCTCCTGTTTTGCCGCTTCCAGATCCCTGCCTAGCTTCTCCCAAGTTGCGAGGGAGAGATCCCCCGACACCGCAAACCACGGTGCGAGTGTGTCCAGGTCTTTAACAATCTTTCTTATCTTTGGGGTAGAGACCTTAATGTCCCGCTGCTTAAGTAATTCCTTGATCGGTGTAACAAAATCAGCAGCAGCAAAACTTGCGCTTTGAGAATTGCCCATGATGCGCGCTGTTATCTACCAGTGACCTCACCAACAGGGACAAGAGAAAAACCTGCGCGAAACTTGACTGAAAAACCCTGTTGTCTACCAAGGATTTACTCTCGATTCGCACCGCGAGGTTAATCCTCCTCAAAGCAAAGGCACTCTTTGCCAGGCTCGTCACAGCGGAGACAGTAGCAACAGGCAATAAAAAACAAAACCCAGAAGGGAAGGAAAACGGCAAGGATCAGATTAAAGTCCAGGTCAGAAAACTGCATGACTGGGGATGACTTACCGACGTCTTCCTCTCCGTGTGTCAAGTTCTGAATCCTCTTCGACCCCTCGCCTGGTGACCACAAGGCTCCCGGCGTCCCGGGTTTTCGGCACCAGTTTGCGGCGAGCCCCCTGACCCGCAGGGAAGAACGACCACAAGACGAGGATCCTTCTTGATCACACTTTTATTGGAGAGCTCTTGGTTAACAGGAGGGTTGATGGCGAGGGGCGCGAGGCGGAATGTGCAGCTACTTTTATAGCGGGGAGTGCAATGAGGCGCCCACTGATTGGTTGCTACCAGCTTGCCACCACCAGGCGCCACGGGATAGGCTCAGGACAGGTTGCGTCAAGCGCATGCGCATACCTTGAACACGATTGGCACCAAGGCACTGCCTAATATGGAGTTATTTACCTCAATACAGACAGGAAGCCAGCGCCATCTTGTAATGGCGTTCGCTCTTGCTCCCTGCAGGGGAGATATAAGTTCCATAGTTACAGAGGTGTTTTGTGTGCATGTAAAGTCAGTAGGTAGTGATTCATTAGTGAGAAAGCAGCACAATGTGAAAATGTTATTTAGATGGTGAGAGAATAATGGGACTGGAGAGACAGGAGGAGTGATGTTATGGTGGGATTGGTTAAAGGAAAGATTGAGGGTAGAGGAGGCATTTAAAGGGTTTGTGGCAAGGATTGGGCGCGAAAGGGAGGCACAAAGTAAACAAGAGGAGGCATTTACCTGGGAGGCATTAAGTAGATGGATGGCATATTGGAGATATACTGGCCAAGAATCCCATTTTACCTTATTGTTTTGGAGGGCAGAGTGGAGGTGTGGTTCATTTTCTATAATTAATTAATTTACTTGATCCTTGGAGTCTGCAGGGACTAATTGTCTAGATATATATATATATATATATATATATATATATATATATATATATATATATATATTTCCTGTAGGGTAGGAGGACCAGCCATCATTATAGAGGTTGCCTGTGACTCCATTTTCCCAGCGCTCATTCCAAGGGTCAGAGATAACAAGGGTAAACTCTTCTCCTTGGAGGCGGAGAATACCATTTTTGTTGATGGCTTCATGAATATTGCAGCTCCAATATCTACACCCTCCATAGGTGGATTCATACTTTAAACAACTGCCCTCATTGTCATAAGAAAAGCAGGTGTAAGGCCTATATGTAGCAGTAATTGTTTTGGGAGTGATTTTAAAGGAGAGGGCTGTCTGGCACCCTGTAAGAGTGCAGCGCCCTGAACCGATAAGGGTGGTGGAATCCTGGTTGATGGTACCTTCCTTTACTTGGAATTCCCATTGAAAGACGGTAGCAGTAGTTAGGGGGACAATGGGCAACAAGGAGCAGAGGAACAGTAGATGTCAGGGGTCAGTCATTGTCATCTTGATTCTTGGATATTGGAACCCTGGAAGAGAAAAGAGGGAGTTGCCTCAGGAACAGGGTGTTCTTGGGCATATATTATTGAGAACTTAGAGGCTCGTTGATTTGTTTGACTAAATGTTCTGGTAGCCATCATGCGGAATCATTTTGGGTATCGAACACACAAACTGACCCGCGGCCCCAAATGAGTACTGGTTCTAGGCCATTCCATTTCAAGGTTAAAGGATCTTTCCACATGGCTTTGGCAAAGGTATTTTTTGTATTTGTGTGCCAAAAGCGATCAGCAGCTGAATTTCCCTGAGTATCAAGGGTCAAAAAGTTTAGGACAAACAAGGCATGATGAAGGATATTTCTTGGAGAGCCTTTTATGGGATATAAATCCCCCATTTTTAATTTGTGGAGGGTATGTTTAATAGTTTGATGGGCTCACTCAACAATTCCTTGACCCTGGGGATTTTATGGTATGCCTGTAATATGTTTAATTTGTAGTTGATGACAGAAATTTTGGAATTTTTTTCCAGTACATCCAGGACCATTATCAGTTTTAATAATTTGGGGCTTTCCCATGACACCAAGGCAATTGAGTACATGAGCAATGACATTTTCTGAAGCTTCTCCAGCATGGAGGCTGGCAAAGATGAATCCACTAAAGGTATCCACAGTAACATGGAGGTACTTAAGATTACCAAATGAGGGAACGTGTGTTACATTCATTTGCCAGATCTCATTGGGAATCAGACCCCTAGGGTTTACGCCCAAGTGGGAGATGGGTAGGAGGGTGACACAGTTTGTGCATTGTTTGACTATCTGGCAGTCTTGTTCCCTAGTGATTTTAAAAAGAAGACACAAGGTTTGAGCGTTAAGGTGATATACAGAGTGAGCCGTTTTGGCCTGGGCCACAGGATCGAGCTCAACAAGGAAGGCACATTGGGTGGCTTTGTCAGTCATGGCATTGCCTGTGGCTAGAGGCCCAGGGAGTCCAGAATGAGCACGAATATGGCCTATATAGAAAGGATGTTGCCTAGAATGTATGCATTGCTGAATGGAGAAAAACAGAGGGCTGGCATTTGTAGTGCGTTTTATGTATGGCACAGTTTCTAAAATGGGGATGGATTGAGCAATATAAGCACTATCAGTATACAGATTAAAGGAAGTATTTGGAAGTTGTTGAAAAACTTGTAAAACAGCAAAAAGCTCCACCAGTTGAGCAGAGTGGAATGGGGATTGTAGGGAAGTGGTTTGATTGTCTACAGTGAAGGTTGCCACTCCATTAGAGGAGCCATCAGTAAAAACTAGGGGGACATGGGGAAGGGGTCGGGGAGAGGTCAATGTAGGAAAAACAAATGGTTGAATTCTCAGAAATTGGAGGAGCTTGTTAGCAGGGTAATGATTATCAAGGGATCCCTGAAAAGAGGTGCAAGATATTGCCCAGTCGTCATCATTTTGTATTAACCACTGGATTTGGGTAGTGGGATAGGGTAGAACGATTTTATCAGGGTCCTTACCAAATATTTTTCTGCTTTGGTCACGTCCAATTTTTATTAATTCTGCTACCCACGAGGTGTAAGGGGTAAGGACTCTGGGTGGTGAAGCGGGTAAATGGACCCAGAAGAGGGGCCCCTCCTGCCAGAACACCCCAGTGGGTGTAAAGTCAGTGGCACAAACAACCAGGAGAAGAGGCTCCTCATAAGAGATGAAAGTGACCCTTTGGCTCAGAATTGTGGCCTCCACTATCTTCAGGGCCTCTAGGGCGGGAGGCCTTAACAAGCAGCCGGAGGCAGGGTCTGGGTCTCCTTTGAGGATGTCAATCAAGGGTTTAAGCTCTCCAGTAGTTAGCTTGAGATAAGGCCTGAGCCAATTGATATCTCCTATGAGTTTTTGAAAATCATTTAAAGTTTTTAGATGATCAGTTCTAAGTTGAATCTTTTGTGAAAGAATTTTGTTATGAAAAAGTTCAAAGCCTAAGAATAAGTAAGGGGGTTTTAATTGAATTTTATCAGGAGCTATCTGAAGACCAGCTCTGGTAAGGGCCCTAGAAAGCTCTTGAGAGCAAGTAAGGAGTTCAGTGGGATCAGGTCTGGCCAAGAGAATGTCATCCATATAATGAATGATATATAAGGAAGGCCCTTTATGTCTAAATGGATCTATAACTTGGGCCACAAATTTTTGACACAGCGTAGGGCTGTTGGCCATCCCTTGAGGCAAAACTTTCCATTGGAATCGCAGCATAGGGCCTCTAAAATTTACCACAGGTAAACTAAATGCAAAATGCTGACGATCCTCAGGGTGCAAGGGAATTGTAAAAAAGCAATCCTCTAGGTCAATAATGATTTTACAATATCCTGCAGGAATTGCCACTGGAGTGGGGAGGCCTGGTTGTAGGGTTCCCATAGGTACCATGGCCTTATTAATTTCTCTAAGGTCCTGGAGCAACCTCCATTTTCCAGACTTTTTCTTTATAACAAAGATAGGAGTATTCCAAGGAGAGGTGGTAGGTTCAATATGGCCTGCAGCAAGTTGTTCCTGCACTAACATCGTGGCTGCAGCTAATTTTTCAGAAGTTAAGGGCCATTGATCAACCCACACAGGTTTTGTTGTTTTCCAGGATATCTTATCTGCATGGGGTACAGGCATGTCAATGGCTATTAGGATAAATTTTTGTAGCCTATTCCAGCACGATCAGTCTTTATAGTAACTGGGATTGGCTCCTTTGTTCCCTGAGAATGTCTTCCCAATCCTTGTCCTGGGCGGAAGCCTTGATTAAGCATTTGGTGAGCCACCAACTCATTAGGACTGCACATAATGAGTTTCATTTGAGAGAGGATGTCTCGGCCCCAGAGATTAATGGGCAGGCCTGTGACCACATAAGGTTGAACGGTGCCTTGATTGCCCTCCTCATCCTCCCATTCAATAACTTCAGAACTTTGGAAGGGGTTAGAGGCCTGCCCAATTCCTTTGAGATGGGTCATGGAGGCTGTAAGGGGCCAAGATGCAGGCCAGTGTTTACTGGAAATAATTGTGGCATCTGCACCAGTGTCTATAAGACCTTCAAAGGTTTTTCCTTTTAACTTTAATTTAAGAAGGGGTTTTGTTTGAGTGACCTCTCAAGCCCAGTAAATATCTGATGACCCAAACCCATGGGGGCCTCTCTTTTGCTTCTGGCAAGGCACCTTATCATTGAGGGGCAATAGTATTAACTGAGCAATCCATTGGCCAGGAAGAATGGTAATATGCCCCTGAAGGGCAGTAGCCATGAGTTTAATTTCCCCAGTATAGTCATTATCAATGACTCCTGGAGAAATGGTGAGGCCCTGAATGGTTGAGCTGGCACATCCCAAGATAAGGCCAAAGGTGTTTTTTGGCAAAGGACCAAAAACCCCCGTGGCAAGGACCTCAGTTTCCATTTCTGGGCTCAGTATTGATCTGGAGGCAGAACAGAGGTCCAGTCCTGCACTGCCAGCGGTTGCCCGGAAGAGGGCAGAGATGTCACATTTTGGGTAGACTGGGGGATGAACCTGATAGCACCAGGGCTCTGTCCGGGGATCATCTTGGGGCCCTGGGGTAGGCCCTGTGTCAAGTTTCTCTGTTTTTGTGGTAAGGGGTTTCCCTGGATATCTGTTTTGGAATGCCACTCAGAGGCCCAATGTTTGCCATGCTTACAACGTGGACAGAGGGAGGAAGGAGGTAGGTGTGGAGCCCTAGGGGCTGTACATTCTCTGGAAAAATGACCTGGCATTTTACAATTAAAGCAATTTTTATTGTTATTTCCCTGTGTGAAGCCCTTTAAGGCGGCTCCTATGGCTAGCCCAATGCTGCAAGAGGCAGGATCCACATCGGCACATAATTGGATAAGATCAGAGATATTTTTGCCACAGCGGAAGGGGCGGATGGCTGCCTGGCAGGCCGAATTGGGTTGTCAAAGGCGATATGTCTTATGAATTCATTATCTGTTTCTTCCCTTCCCATGAGCTGTTCTGCGACCTCATTGAGGCGACCAATGAAGTCGCTGTAAGGCTCATTTGGTCCTTGACGTACCTTAGCCAAGGAAGTTATAGCCGATCCTTTAGATGGGAGATTTTTTCAAGCCTTAAGGGCAGCATGTTGGATCTGTGAGGGCAGTCCAGGGGAGAATTTTGCCTGGTCCTGATTAGTATTACAAGGAGCATTGCCCAAAAGTTTATCTAATGTCCAGGATTTAGAAGAGGATCTAGTGGACACATTGCGGCGGGCAGCGTCTCGACATCTCTCAGTATAATCAGCCTGCAGAGGAGGAAGTCTCCTCGTATTAGGACACCTTTGGCAAGCATTTTCCAATCATTGACTGAAAGCCAATTATCACTAAGGGCCTCTAGTAGGGACATGGTAAAGGGAGCAGTAGGTCCATAAGAGGAAACAGCACTTTTTAATTCTTTGATATGTTTAAATTTTAAATGGTGATATTGCTGGGGTTTAATAACAATATTTTTTCCTCTATGTGGCTCACTGTCATCATCTGAGCTGGAAGATTGTTTACATGGTTCCTCTCTTTCAGAGCCTTCCTCCTCTGAGCTTGACTCAGGTGGTAGGCGGGTTGAGGAATTGTTTTTTTGTTTTAACTTGAGTACATGTTATGGGAAATGCATGAAGGGTTTTAGGGGGTTTGATTTTAGTTTTTGTATGTCAGGCTGGAGCAGGGGCAGGAGAACGGATCTCCAGGTCCAGGTCATGGAGTTGTTTAAGGAAGGAGGATTTTTCTTTTTTAACTGCAAGGAGGGTTTTTAGTGATTGGGCCTCCCAGGAGAGTTGGTGGGTCGCCTTGTCAAGTGACTGTCTCTAAATCACAATCGAGAGTTACAGGGGCACAGAAGCGGTGTGGTTTAGGCCTGTGAAGATAATGTGGAGGATCTGCTATGGGGGCTGTAGGAGGTAGCCAGTCAGGGTTATGATGTCTGGCGGCCTCATCCTCTAGCTCTGATTCCTCATCTGGGGAAAGAGGGTTATTAATTGGGGGAGTAACTGTAGATTTGAGAGAATGGGCTAAATGGATTTAGGGGCAGGTGAGTCATCCTTGGGCATAGGAACAGTGACGGAGGGGCACTGAGAAGGGGGATCCTGATGGCGGGAGGTTAATTCATGTGTGGGAGGGGTCTGGCTAGGTTTAAGATTATTTTTAAGAAAGGATTCTCCATCCCTAACAATTTTTGAAATGTCTGGTTGGCACCGGTGGACCTGGAGGACATCATTTATTAAGTTTCAATAGGAAAAGGCCTGAACCGGGACTTTCTCAGGTCCAAAAATCCTATAGTAATCCTTTAAACAATCTCCCACTCTCCCCCATCTTTTTTCATCGATGGTGCCTTCCTGGGGAAACCATGGGCATAAGTCTTCTAAAAAGAGGAAGAAGTGAACAAGATCTTTTTTCTTAACTTTCGCCCCACGAGTCTTGAGGGAGTCTTTAAGTCCCTGGATGAAGAGTTCATGTTTAATTAGGGTCTGTCCCATGGTAAAAAGGAAAGAGCAGAAACAGCAAGACCAGAGGGCAACGTTCCCAGCCGGAGAACCGGCACGGGGGATTCCCCAATGGGCCTGACACAAGCCTGTCCGCAAATTTAAGAATCCGGCGACCGCCCTAAGGGCATTTGCTGGTTGATGTGTTACCGATTTCGGCGGTTGGAAAAGAGGCTAGATAGGAGGTTTTTACCAACACCCGAATGGGCTTTCGGGATTCGCACAGGGAGCTAGGGGCCTTCAGCCAATGCCAGAGGGTAGCCCTGGCCAAGAGGCTTCAGTTGCCCTGTTACTGTGTTGCGATTCCGTGCGATGGCGCAAACTGAAAGTAAAAGAAATGGAAAAGGAGTTTAGAAGGATCAACAAATAAATCCCGCGATTCCTGTGTCTTGCAAGTCTGACTGAATAGTCTCCATTTAAATGGTTTGCCTAAAAGTCTGCATCGCTCGTCTTACCTTAATCAGATCTGTATCACAGGCGGGCTTCCTGCAGTGAATGCTGTGTGAATCTTCACTCGCCGATGAGGTGGCGATTCAGGGAGAGGAATGGCCATTCACTCGAGCGACATTCAGGTTTTTCTTCATACCTCAAGCCCCACGCTGGGCTCCACTTGCCCCGGCCTGCGGGGGTACAACAGAGGCCTGAGGAGAAGTCAACCTGAATGGGAATAAGCAAACAGACACAAGGAAGGAGACCAAGCCAAGCCTTTGGTCAAGGTCTTGATTTTTATTAGTACAGGAGGGTTTATATAGGGAGATTCAGGGAAGGAAGGCTAGTCATATAGCACGTAAGCAGAACCAGGAACTTGGAAGGCGAGGCAGCATGTAGCTCTTCTGGGAAGGTCCCAGGCGTGGTGTTCCGAGCACAGTGGGCCTTGTGATTTCCAGTAAGCAATTCAAGAACCAGGAAACAGAAACTCATTGTTGTTCATGGATGCCTATAGCCTAAAATGGCTGTTGTTTGGCTCAGGGCTCCCAACCCCCAGGGACAGGATTTGGCGGAGGAGTGGCCAGTGCTTTGTACAGAGACCGTGAAACAAAGTATACCTAGAGTTTAAGTTCTTCTCTTTCTGGATTAAAGTACACACCTGTGATCCCAACAGTCAGGAGGCAGAGACAGGAGTGCTGTGAGTTCAAGGCCAGCCTATGACTACAGTGTAAAGTCCTGGTCAGCCTGGGCTACAGATGAGAGGATCAGAATTGCTCCAGTATTCAGCTAGGCCTAACTTTCAGTTTCCCGAAGAGGCAAGCAAGATTTCTGGGAAAAACCACCAACAAAGGGCTATTAATTGACAGCGACCCTGACTTGTGGCCGGGGAAGATAGCCACCCGGGGGCCTGAGTCAGTTCCTGCAATTCCTCTGGACTATGACCAAAAGGAAGGACTTGCCTGAGATAGCGGGGTCCAGGGCTGACTCTGTTATGCCCAGTTTTCAGCACCCCCAGTGACCACCAAGGAGAACCAGACACTTATGCAAAGGCAAAGAGCTGTATTTCAGGCTTAAGCTCAGACTAGACTTCACCAGCACAATGGATCCGTACAAAGCCCTGACTGGCGGGAGAGCAGGGTTTTTATAAGGATTTAAACATAGAAGTACGGGGATGGTTACATGATTTTTTTTTTTTTTTTTTGGTTTTTTTGAGGTAGGGTCTCACACTAGTCCAGGCTGACCTGGAATTCACTATGGAGTCTCAGGGTGGCCTTGAATTCATGGCAATCCTCCTACCTCTGCCTCCTGAGTGCTGGGATTAAAGGTGTACGCCACCACGCCCGACTATGATTGGTTGTTTTAAACAGTAACTGCACTTGTACTTTTATGATTGGCTTAGGATATTGGCAGGCAAAATTGGCAGGCAGGGGCTATGCGAATGCCAGGTAGATTATATTAGGTAACCATTATTGTGATTGGCTATGTATGTTTGATGCACTTAAGCAACTTGTCTTATAACCACAAAAATGGATGGCATAAGCAATTTGTGGTTTTTCCAGTAACTGTTAAACTCTTACTTAAACCTTGCCAGGAAACAGAAACTTAGGCCTACTGGTGACTCTGAAGTCTGTCATGATGTCCCTCTGGTTCCTGAGTCCTTCAGTTTCAGTTTCCTGAAGAGACAGGCAAGACTTCTGGGAAAAACTAGGAACAAAGGGCTGTTACAGTGACCCTGACATGTGGCCGGGGAAAATAGCTGCCCAGGGGCCTGAGTCAATTCCTGCAATACCTCTGGACTAGGACCAAAAGAAAGGACTTGCCTGAGATAGCAGACTGCAGGGCTGAGTCAGTTCCTGCAAAGTCTCTGAAACATGTCCAAGGATGGGAAAATCTGGGCCACAGCCAATCAAAGGTGTACAAATGTAACTGCTGCTTGCTTAGCCAATCGCATTAGAAGATGTCCCTCCTAAAATTCCCCTAGCTGGGCTTAAAAGGGGCCTGCGTGCTGCTCTCAGGGTCACCATTTTGTATGAATGGTTGACCCCTGCATGCTGGCTGATTCTGCAGAATAAACGCTGTTTGCTTTTACATACTATTTGAGTCCAGGGTCTTTCTTTAGCAATTCTCAGACCCTTACATTAAGGACATTCTTTTTCTCTGCCCTGGTGTAATTGATTTTCCTTATCTGTAGTTGTCCTTCCCCTATTGTACTGTTGCCACTTATTCCTACATAATAGGGAGGCTTTGGGTTTAAACAGAACCATTAGTCAGATTTGAGTTAGTTGCATTGACAAAGGAGTACGCTGTGTTTAACATAGAGAGAATAGGATCTGTCAGTGTTCTTGGGGCAGGGACAGAAGTTGGATTGCTTTTATTACCAACTGGACTCAGAGTCTTTTCCATCTCAGGAGGAGCAGGCTTGACTTGGTGGGGGGGGGGGGTTAAGAGTATAACTCTATACCACCAGTGAAGATACTCAACAGTGGACACTGCAAGCCTTATAATTGGCCAGCAAGGCCAAATGAGCCAACGGGATATTTTTTATAACCATGGAAAATGTTAATAAAAATTAAGAAAAAAAATAAAAAGAAAAAAAATCCAATGGTGCTACCCTCCCTCCCCCCACTTTCCCCTTTGAAATTCCATTCCGAATCATATCCCCTCCCTATCTCAGTCTCTCTTTTATTTTGATGTCATGATCTTTTCCTCCTCTTATGATGGTCTGGTGTAGGTAGTGTCAGGCACTATGAGGTCATGGATATCCAGGCCATTTTATGTCTGCAGGGAGCACGTTGTAAGGAGTCCTACCCTTCCTTTGGCTCTTACAGTCTTTCTGCCACCTCTTCTGCATTAGACCCTGAGCCTTGGAATGTGTGATCGAGATGTTACTCAGTACTCCAGTCACTTCTTTCCAGCACTATGATACCTTCTGAGTCATCCCAAGGTCACTGCCATCTGAAAAGAGAAGATTCTCTACCCAAAGTGAGAGTAGCATTAATATAAGGGTATAAATATTTAAAAAAGTGCTTACTGGGCAGTTTGATAAGCATAGTATATACATTTTTCCAGACATCAGCAGATATTACACTCCTAGGGCTCATGACTACCCCTGTTTTAAGTTTTCAGTATCAGGGATGTATTCCCCCCCCCCCCCCATGGAGTGGGCCTCCAGTCCAATTGGAGGGCAGTTGGTTTCCACCATGACAGACATGCCATTATTGCACCCGTTGGCTCATTTGGCCTGGCTGGCCAATTATAAGGCTTGCAGTGTCCACTGTTGAGTATCTTCACTGGTGATTTCTCTTTCTCCCATTGAACTGCATGTAGAATGGCTTCTTCCAGCTTTCTGTCAGCTGGTCTACATGAAGGAGGTTATCAGCTCAGTTCCAGCAGGACTTCTCAGTGGCCTTGCAGCCCAAGTATGTGGAGTCTTCAGCAATAGGGTCTTACCATCTATTCCTGGTGGGAAACCAAGGGCCTCGACAATGGCCTATAGTGTTTTGGGGGTATCAGGGACCTTCCTGGCCAACAACTCACTGGAGGTAGATGGGATATTTTTTATAATGGAAAATGTTAATAAAAATTGAGAAAAAAAATACAAATAATTTTAAAAAGAGTATATCTCTAGCTGGGTGTGGTTGTTGGGACCCCTCCTCAGGGAGGGATTCCAAACCTCGGAGATCGAGTGGGACCCAAAGACCGACACAGGCGCTTCTCGATGCAAAACAGCAAGAGGTGTTTTATTGAGGGACCTGGTGCACCGGGACTCGACACAGAGTCCTCACGCAGGAGGGGTGAAGAGCCCCGACCCCCTGAAGGAAAGGGTTTATAAAGGGAGAAGGGCGGGAAAGGGACAAAGGGGCTACATCACATCGCATCCTCCAAAATGATTGGCTCCAAGAAGGCATGCGCGGGAACCCCGTGAGCTGCCCTAGGGAGGGGAGCCTGCCCCAGGGACTTTCCATACAGAACGAGTCCCGACCAGCTGGATCCACCTGGTGTTTCCCAATCGAGTCAGGCGTCCGCAGGCAATGTGATGGCCCCAGGAAACAGGGGCAGAGTTCAGGGAATGGGCGGCTGAGCAAAGCACATCCTAGGTGACTATTAACTGGCAAAAGAACAAAGCATATCTTAGGCAACTTATTAACTGGCGAAAGGTCAGGTTCCCATTCTCCGGGTTAACTAAGAATGGGGGATATCATAAAATGGCAGTTCTTTTTATTTAGCGGAAGCAAGCAAGCAACGTTACAGAAGCTGAATAGAGCATGTTTAGCAAAAGCAAAAACTTTTAGTCTTTCAGTGGTGGCACATGCCTTTAATCCCAGAAATTGGGAGGCAGATGTAGGAGGATCACCATAAATTCGAGGCCACCCTGAGACTACATAGTGAATTACAGGTCAGCCTGAGCTAGAGTGAAACCTAGTGAAACAAAACAAAAACAAAAACAAAAACAAACAAACAAACAAACAAAACAACCAAAGAGTATGTCTCTGTTGGGTCCTATAGGCTGTACCTGGGGAACAACCTTTACTCTTTGAATGGTGAACTTAGCTCCTGGGTCTTTTCCCTGTTGATATGTCCGGATTCCCCATGTTCTCCCTGTGTCCCGTTGTCCAGTCAGGGCAAAGCAGGTCCCAAAGGCGGAGGGTGATGGTGATCAGATTACAGTGTCTAGGGCCTTTGCAATCATCCTTAGAGTCTATCTTAAGGGATATGAATGGATCTTTGTCTGTTCAAGGTGCTATGGTCTCACATCCCCAACTCCCACAGTGGTAATGATTTTCTCCCTCACCGGATGGTCACTCATCAACAGGACATGCACAGTATGCAGCTCCTCTTATGGACTTTTCAAAGGGGAGGTAACCATATCCATTCCAGTTTGATGAGTTCCTCCAAATGCCCCATGTCCATATCCCCCCCTGGAGGAAGTCCTGCTCATGAGCTCTCATAGTTCCCCAGTGTCAGCCATAATTGACATAGGTTTAGCTTAAATATCAGGGGAGCGGTGAGGGTTCTTTCTGTTGATTTGCTCCTTAATTCCCCTGTCTGGGTATACTTTAATTCCCATTCCCCGGTCCTGGGGAAGTAAGGGTTTTCCTGGGTGGTAGGCTTTAAGTAGTGTAACAATAAGTCTATGAATAAGAGAATTTTAGCTTTAGTGGATCCTCTGGATGTTCCAGGATCCGCCATCTCTTCTCTCCTTTCAGTCCTTCTTAAGGGTCCTCAGGAGTTGTTCCCTTTTTTACTTAACAGTGGTTAATCCAGGTGCATGTCACGTCCACATTCAGGGCCATTAGAGTTGTTAAGATGACCAGGTGGGACCCCTTCCATCATGGGCCCAATGTCCCAGTATGATTCTTCTTGATCCAAACTCTTATCACTGGGCTGGAAGGAATGGGGGCAAACTGGAGTCTGAAAAGCAGCCTGAAATGTTGGAACAATGGACTCTTGGTCCTTCTTTAATGCTTGGATACAGCGAGAAAGCCTTTCATTAGTGAAGTTAGTTAACTGTTCAAGGCCCATCTGGGACAGGATGGGAACGTGTTTCCCACATGTGATTTCAAATGGAGTGACTCCTTTTACATAAGGAGTACACCTGGCCCTTACGGTGAAGGGAAGGAATCCCACCCAACTTTCACTGGTCTCTAGGGTTAATTTAGTTAAAGTCTCCTTCAAGGTCTGATTCATTCTTTCTACCTGTCCTGAACTTTGGGGATGATAGGCACAATGTAATTTCCAGTTGATCCCCAGCGTCTCAGTCAATTTCTTAGTGATTTTTGACAAAAATATAGGATCATTATCTGATCCTATCTTGAGGGGCAACCCACAGCAGAGGATGATTTCCTCTAACAATTTCTTAACTACTCTTTGGGCTGTCTCAGTCTAGATTGGGAAAGCTTCCACCCATCCTGAAAAGCTATCCACATAAATAAGTAAGTATCTATATCCATACTGACCTGGATTTACCTCTGGGAAATCAACTTCCCAATATCTACCTGGCTCTGTCCTCTTCCCTTGCCCCCATTGGTGGTACCTTACCAGAGGAGGCATTAGTCTGTTGGAAGGCCCGACAGCGGGTGGTGGTGTCCTTGATGATTGAGTTCATTCCCGGGTGGGGGGGGGGAGAGAAAAAAAAAACTCTTTCCTTATTAGCTCAGCTAGCTTGTTGCTTCCTAGGTGAGTTCCTTTATGTAATTGCTTAGCCAGTCTTCATTATAGGGCTTGGGGCAGCAACAGTCGTCCATTCTCTTGTTGATACCATCCTTGTGGGGTCTGTTTCTTTGTCAGATGAGAGGTGAACTATAGGTCCTGTTCCGTGTATGTGGGTCACTCAGAAAGAGTGGGTTCCAGGATGGTAACCAGACAATCTGACGGATGCTGAGAGGCAGCACTCTTTGCTATGAGGTCTGCCAATCTGTTCCCTCTTGCTTCTGTGGTCTTGTGGGGAACCATTGGGCACTAGGAAACCAAAAGTGCCTCCATCTTGAATAATGACTCCATTTTGTGATAAGTTGTCTGTTCTGGAAAGTCAAAGGTCTGCAGTTGTTTGTTAACCCATGCACAGAGAAAGAACAATGTAACCCATAAAGAATGAGAAAGTCATTATCTTGTGGCTTTGGGGCTGGGGCCTTATCCTGTGGAACATCTTGTGCCTTTGGGGCCGGAACCTTATCCTATTGAAACAGAACTGTAGCAATACCTAAACTGCTGACAAACTTCCCTGTTCTGCTGTATAAAAGGCACCCTGAGAAAAATAAAAATTGGTTGTCGGTTCCTTGTGTCTCTTGTCCCTTTCATTTCAGGTTCTCTGGGGTCCGTGCTCCCATTGAAGCCCCGCTGGCTGGGGCATGGTCTCCCCCTTTTGATGACAGACAATGGAATATAACCACTTCAGCAAGCCAATGGCAAGCTAATGGCAGCCAATAAGCCCAGAATTTCATTTTTATTTTTAGTGTCTTTACCTTCTGCTGTTAATAGCCCTCATTCCTGGTAGATGGCCCTATGGACATGTGCCATGGCAAAGGCATAACAGCTGTCTGTGTAGATATTCATTTGTCTTATCTTTTCCCAATATCAGAGCCTTGGTCCGTGCTATCAGTTCAACTTTCTGAGCTGATGTATCCCTAGACAGGACCTCAGTCCATAGAGTTTCTTCCATAGTCACCACAGCCGCCCCTGCAGACCTGACTCCATCCAGGATAAAGCTGCTGCCATCAGGATACATCACCAGATCAGGGTATGGCCAGGCCACATCAATCAGGTCCGGGTGGAGTCCATGGAAGGCAGAGGTGATCTCTAGGCAGTCATGCAGAGTGGTTGACACCTCATCAGTTTCTGCCAGCAGAGTGGCTGGGCTCAAAGCCTTGGTCTGGCAAAACTGTATCCTTGGTTGTTCTAAGAGCAAGGCCTGATAGTGGGTTATGCGAGAGTTGGAGAGCCATCAGTGGGGGGCGGGGATTTTTAGAAGAGTCTCTATTGCATGTGGGGCTGTAATTGATAAAGTCTGTCCCAAAGTTAATTTGTCAGCATCCTTTGTCAGAATAGCAGCAGCTGCAATAGACCAGAGACAAGGTGACCAACCAGCGACTATTGGGTCTCAATTCTTAGACAAATAGACCACTGGGTGATGCCATGGCCCCAGTCTTTGGGTTAGGACACCCCTGGTTGTCCCCTTCTTTTCATCCATGTACAAGTGGAAGGGTTTGGTTAAGCCTGGGAGTGCCAGGGCAGGGGCTGATGTCAGAGCTGACTTTAATTCTTGGAATGCTTGTTCCTCATTTTCAGTCCAATTAAAATCTTTTTCTTGCCCTCTTGTGGCCTCATATAGAGGCTTGGCTAATTCAGAAAACCTTGGGATCCAAATTCTGCAATACTCCACAACCCTGAGGAATTCTTGAATTTGTCTCTCAGTCTGAGGCATGGAGATCTGGATGATAGCCTGAATCCTAGAGGCCAACAGCATTCTCTTACCTTCTTGGAGTTCATATCCCAAGTAGGTTGCCTTATGCATGCACAGTTCAGCCTTCCTGGCTGATACACGATAGCCCAGATGCTGTAAGGTGTCCAGGAGATGTTCTGTGGCAGAGAGGCATTCCTCCTCTGTTTCTGAGGCTAGGAAGAGGTCATCCATGTACTGCAGAATTGCCTCAGGTGTCTCATTGTGAAAATCCTGCAAGTCCTTATGGAGAGCCTCGTCAAGGAGGGTGGGGGAATTTTTAAATCCCTGTGGAAGCCTATTCCAGGTTAATTGCCTGCTGGTGCCTTACTCCAAATCTGTCCACTTGAAGGCAAAAGTGGGTTGATGTCCCTTTGCCAATGGAATACTAAAGAAGGCATCTTTTAAGTCCAGCACAGTATAAATTAGTCTTTCTGCTGGAATCATACTGAGCAAAGTATAAGGATTGGGCACAATGGGATGTATATCTTGCACCCATTTATTAACTTCTCTCAGATGAACTGGTCAGTACTCTCCTGTTCCTACCTTTTTCACTGGCAAGAGGGGGGTTGTTCCAGGATGGCCAGCAAGGTACTAGAATGCCAGCCTCCAGTAATCTAGCTATGTGTTTCTTTATGCCCCATTTTGTTTCTAGAGGCATAGGATATTGTTTGACTCATACTGGAGTCACTATACATTTTAATTCTACAATGACTGGTACCTGGTGGACTGCCAGTCCAGGGATTTTGTTTTCAGCTGCTACTTTTGGAAACTTGTCTTGCAAGACAGTCAGGAGGCCCTGATTTTTCTCTGTGATGGGGCTTTCTAATAAAAGGTATTCTTCTCCCAGTGGCACAGTCACTAAAGTTTCTGGTTTGTCAATAGACACACTTATGTCCCAGCTCCAAAGTTGAATTTTTGCTTTCAGTTTATGTAATAACTATCTCTCCAACAGTGGATATGGGCACTTGGGGATAATAAGGAAGGAATGTGTCACAGTACCTTGTCCGAGGTCCACTTGCCTTCTGGTGGTCCAGAGGTAGAATTTTGATCCAGTTGCACCTTGGACCAGAGTCTGCTCTCCCGAGAGGGAATCATTAGCTTTTTGAAGGACCAAAAAATGTGCCTCAGTATCAACCAGGAACCTGACAGGTTTTCCCCCAACTTGTAAGGTTAGCCTGGGCTTGGGGGCGGGGGGCTTCAAGCCCTGACTGCCTCAATCTGTTAATTCCAAGTTGGGTGTAGTCTTTTGACCTCATTTGGGACATTCATTTTTCCAATGGCCCATTTCTTTACAATAGAACATTGATCCATATATATATATATATATATATATATATATATATATATATATATGATTTATTTGAGAGAGAAAGAGGGAGAGAGAGAGAGAGAGAGAGAGAGAGAGAGAGAGAGAGGGAGGGAGAGAGAGGGAGGGAGGGAGAGAATGGGAATTCCAGGGCCTCCAGCCACTGCAAACATAATCCAGATGCATGTGTCCCCTTGTGCATCTATGTGGGTCCTGGAGAATAAAACCGGGATTCTTTGGCTTTGCAGGCAAGTCCCTTAACTGCTAAGCCATCTCTCCAGCCCCAATATTGATCCTTATTAAGTGAGGGTTTTGTCTTTCCTTGCCAGGGTCCCCCAGCATTTCCTCTCTGCTTTTGAAAGGGCTGTCTCATGGGGCCTTGTGCCTTCTGAAAGGCACCATAACCTTAGCCATTTTATTACCCTGTCTATCTTCCAGAGCATCTCTATTATCATATACCCTGGCAGCAATCTCTACTAACTCTGAAAGAAGCTTACCCTCAAAGCCTTCTATTTTCTGAATCTTCTTTCCCATATCTGGTGCAGACTGAGTTACAAAAGCAGTGTTAACAGCTCACCTATTCTCAGGAGCCTCAGGATCTACAGGGGAGTGTGTCCTATATGCTTCCTGCAGCCTTCCTAGGAAAGCAGCAGGGGATTCTTTTTTTTTTTTTTTTTCATTTATTTATTTATTTATTTGAGAGTGACAGAGAGAGAAAGAGTCAGAGAGAGAGAGAAATAGAGAGAGAATGGGTGCACCAGGGCTTCCAGCCACTGCCAACGAACTCCAGATGTGTGCGCCCCTTGTGCATCTAGCTAACGTGGGTCCTGGAGAATTGAGCCTCAAACCGGGGTCCTTAGGCTTCACAGGCAAGTGCTTAACCGCTAAGCCATCTCTCCAGCCCGCAGCAGGGGATTCTGTGGACTCTTGGGTCACTTCACTCATCTGAGACAAATTTGTAGGGCACTGAGTGGCTGCCCGAAGACCACTCATCAGAGTTCAGTGAAAGAGGTTAAGGGATGCCCTACCTTCAGTGATATTGGGATCGCAGCCTGATCATGTGGAAGGGAAAACCTCACCAATAGCATTAGGGTTCTTTGTAGGACGATTGTTGGTTCCCAACACTAGTTTCTTGGCTTCCATTCTGATTCTTTCATGCTCCTCTGTGGTGAAGAGGGTCTGCAGGAGTTGTTGACAGTCCTCTTATGTGGGATGATGGGTATAAAAGACTGTCTTGAGAAGGGATATCAGATTCTGAGGTTTTTCTGAAAAAGAGATATTCTTATTCTTCCAGTTATACAAATTGCTAGTGGAAAAAGGGGTATAAATCATAAACATGTGGGGGGCCACACCAGGTAGTGGATTTGCCATCGGGGAGCCTGTTGGAGTGGCAGGATGGGGACAGAGGACCCCAGTATTTCAGGAGGGTCACAGAGGGTAGGCTAAGAGAGGAGTTGGTATTGAAAACCACCAAAAGTATGGGGAAAGCTGAGAAGGGGGTTCTGTGAGGCAGTTAGGGGTGGATACAAGTTGGAAGATGGCTGTGGCATTGGGGACCTTTAAGGTAGAGGGATTTCTTCTTCATTTTGAGAAAGAACCTGATTTAACTCACACTTAGGTTTAGTGATAAGAATGGGGGGTGCTGTTAGAGGGAGGGAGCATTTACTTTAGCCAAAAAGGGAGTTCCTCCACAAGATAAGGAACTGGGTCTGGGTGACCTGGAGAGGGGAAAAAAATCTTTTTTTGTATAGAGCAAACTAAAGATAAGTTAAAGGTGCCCTCTGATGGCCACCCTATGTGAAATGCTGGCCAATCAATTGAACAATGAATATTTCATTTTCTGGGAAAGACTTGGTCACCTGATTCTAATGCCTTTTTCTAAACTTCTTAACCAGTTCTAAAGTAGATTTTTCAACAGACTGATTTTGACCCATATCTTTGAAGACAAGGACAAGACACATGAACATAGCACCAAACACAAATATGCTAGCAATAACGTCTCTCCTGACAGTGCCCTGTGTCTAAACTGAAACTTAACCAAAAACAGACCGCCATTCAAAATCTCTGAACCAAGCCAGAGAGGGTTGAGGGCAGCCCCTCAATCCCTCATCCAGGGGAATTAATGCTGCATCCAGCATCCCTCTTGGACCTAGAAAAGCGTGAAAAATCAGGAAACCAGAAAAAAAATGAAAAGAAGAAAAAATTGAAAAAGCACCTCCAGAAGTTTCTTACCCAGCAAAGGAAGGGGCCGGCCGGTCGTCCTAGGTGAAAGCTCCCCATCACCTGCTTGCTACCAGCTCCAAAACCAAGAGCATGCAGATGGGCAAAGATCTGGCTCTTCGGCAAAGATTAGGGGTCCTTCCCCAGTCCAGTCACCCCAGAATCAGGAGGGAGGTCTTGGAATGTGGATCCCGGATGAGCCCCCAGCATTTTGTGGGGTCCGGTGTCACACAAGCAAGACTACAGACTCACAGAATTCTGGGTAAGGGCCAATGCATGGCTATACCCTAGAGGTGGGGATCTCTAAGTGTACCCTGGAACTATTGGGAGTTATTGGAGAAAAACACAAGGTGTTCATTGTGAAAACAGGATGGGAGTTAAATCACAAAGTTACTGTTAAACAAGGGGATGTTCAAAAAAAATCACAGGGTATTCATTACATAGGTCACTGTAGGCAGAACTGGGGCAAGAAACATTCTATGCCATGTAATCACAAAGATATTTAGAAACAGAGGGGTCACTGTGCATTGCACAGAGGGGTCATTCCATTCCTTATGGTGTAGATAACAGGAAACACCTGCATTTTGCAATAAGGCCCAAGGCAATGATTTCTGAAACTTCTCCTCTGTCTATAAAGAAGATCAACTTGGGTAGTGACCTCCATTATGTGTGCCTAAAGGCAAGGGCTGCACAGGAGGATGTTTAACCAGCTCTATTGTGTCTCTTTACATTCCAGATGAAGATAGAAATGAAAGCGAGCTTTCATAGTGGCAGCAGGAAAGACACATCTCGTAGAGGAGGGAGGCCCCAGTGTTAGGTAGAACAAGAGTCCCAAAATGGAGCTAGGATGAAAGAAGGTGACAGCTTAATGGATACAACTCAGAAAATAACAACTAAGAAGTTTACATTGCCACTGTTTCCTGCTGAATGTTATTGTTATGGGGTCCAGTGTCACACAACTAAGACTGACAACTCACAAAATGTTGAGTAAGGGCTGATCCATCATGACTACACCCTAGAGGCCAGAATCTATGAGTGCAGTCCTGGGCTGCTTGGGGAGTCAGCTTTTATTGTAGAAAACCACAAGATGTTCATTGTGAAAACAGAATGGGAGTTAAATCACAAAGTTATACAAAATTTCTGTTAAACAAGGGGGGTCATTACAAAAAAAGTCACAAGGTATTCATTACATGAGTCAGGTAAGCAGGACTCAGACAAGGGACATTCCATACTATTCATCAAGGAAGCAGAACAAGGGTGAAATCACAAGGATAATCTTTAAACAGAGGGATCATCGTACATTTTGTTAGGAACATTCCATATGGTATAGATAACAGGAAGCGCTTGCTTTTTACATTAAGGTCTGTGGTAATGACTCCTGAAACTTCTCCTTTTATCTGTCAAGAAGACTAGTTCCTTTACATTATGGGGTCTGGTGTCATACAAGTAAGACCACTTACTCACAGAGTACAAGGCAAAGTTTATTTTATTTTATTTTTATTTATTTATTAGACAGAGAAAGGGAAAGAGAGAGAATGGGCATGCCAAGGCCTCTAGCCACTGCAAATGAACTTCAGACACGTGTGCCCCCTTGTGCATCTGGCTAACGTGGGTTCTGGGGAATTGAACCTGGGTCCTTTGGCTTTGTAGGCAAACTTCTTAACCATTAAGCCATCCCTCTGGCCTATGGCAAAGTTTTACTGGGCATCAGGACTGCACCCTTGAGGTCAGTATTTCTGAGTATAGCCCCGACTTCTCTCTTAGGCTCGTTTTTTTTTTTTTTTTTTTTTTTTTTTTTTTTTGGTTTTTCGAGGTAGGGTCTCACTCTAGTCCAGGCTGACCTGGAATTCACTATGGAGTCTCAGGGTGGCCTCGAACTCACGACGATCCTCCTACCTCTACCTCTGCCTCCTGAGTACTGGGATTAAAGGCGTGCGCCACCACACCCAGCTTCATTATTTTTTAAAAAATAATTTTTTTAACTTTATTTTTTGTTTTGTTTCTTTTCCAAATTATTTTTATTAGCAACTTCCATGATTATAAAAAATATCCCATAGTAATGCCCTCCCTCCTCCCACTTTCCCCTTTGAAACTCCACTCTCCATCATATCCCCTCCCCCTCTCAATCAGTCTCTCTCTTATTTTGATGTCATGATCTCCTCCTCCTATTATGATGGTCTTGTCAGGCACTGTGAGGTCATGGATATCCAGGCCATTTTGTGTCTGGGGGGAGCACATTGTAAGGAGTCCTTCCCTTCCTTTGGCTTTTACGTTCTTTCCATTAGGCTCGTTTGTAAAGCTGAAAACCACAAAACTGGAGGTCTGGGGTCAAGCGAGGAGCTTTCCAAACAGTTAATGCAAGCAAGCAGATGTGTACAAAAGCGGAACTTGGTGGTTAGTTCATGGCCCCAAGGTGGCCTTGATATCAGGAACAAGGCAGTAGGGGTATTTCCTGGAGTCAGGGAGGGGCTGGTGTTATCTCATGAGAATGGGCACACACGTTTTTCTCAAGATGGGGGGGAGTGCTGAACTGTTTTTCTTTCAAAATGGTTTCCCTGTAGCCAATGTTTCACATTTCACCAAGCTTATTTTAGAAATCACCTGACCCCTCTTCTGAACACAATCCATTATCTGATTATGTTGCAAGTCCCAAAATGACCAGAGACCACCCCAATGAAGGTTAAACAAAGAGAGTATTATGTAGTACGTTCCAGACCAGAAATCAAGCCACCATGCCTACCTTTAATTATCTGAGATTTTACAGAATTTCTCTCTGTCTTTTAAATGTTTTCTATCTATGGACATGCTCTCTGAGATCACTCCAGGGTAGTTTGTATAGAAACAACAGGTCTCTCCTAGGGCCGTACAAAGTCCTCCTTGTTTTAGGAACAGTAGGTCTAACCCTTGCCTATTTTGTAATGCCATTTCTTTCTTTCTTCTTTCTTTCTTTCTTTCTTTCTTTCTTTCTTTTTTTGTGGTGACACATACCTTTAATCCAAGCACTTAAGAGGCTGAGGTAAAAGGATTGCTGTGAGTTCAAGACCAGCCTGGAACTACAGAGTGAGTTGTACCGCAGTGGAAAGAACTTGGTTTCAGAATTAAGTAGGCCAAGTGACATTAAACACAAAACTTAGCAGCTTCTGCAAATGAAGGGTAACCATGGACACCTTGCAGGACTCTTATAGGATGGAATTGTAATGCCATTTCTTCAAGAGAATCTGGGGAGGTCCCCAGGTGACTAACAGAGGATTCTAATTCTTTCAAATCAGTATCAACCTGTTGGCTTAAGGTTTTAAAATTTTTATCTCCAACAACTAAAGCAGAGGTTTCTGTGGCCGCCGATCTTGCTATTCCTAATCCTACTAGTAAGGGTACTAAAATGGGGGCTCCTCTCTTCTGCCTATAATTAAGGGAGGGGGAAAGAATCTCGAAATGTTTTCTGCCTACATCTCTATTATATTAAATGAACTTGGGGAACTACGTGGACTAATACACAAAGTTCTTCCCATCCCTTATCAGCGAAAAGGAGGGAGTTGAAGCAGGGGTGATTCCAGAAACACATGCAAACCAAGAGGCAGGGGGTGGTACTAAGAAATAACTATCTCCATTCACAGTTGGGGTTTTTTTTTAATTTTTTGATTATTTTTATTTATTTATTTGAGAGCAACAGACAGAGAGAGAATGGGTGCGCCAGGGCCTCCAGTCACTACAAACGAACTCCAGATGCATGTGCCTCCTTATGCATCTGGCTAATGTGGTTCCTGGGGAATCGAGCCTCGAATAGGGGTCCTTAGGCTTCACAGGCAAGCACTTAACTGCTAAGCCATCTCTCCAGCCCATCCATTCACAGTCGTTTTAAGAGTAAAGACCTGAGGGGCTGGAAAGGTGGCTTAGCAGTTAAAGCGTTTGCCTGCAAAGCCAAAGAATCCTGGTTTGATTCTCCAGGACCCACGTAAGCCAGATGCACAAGGGTGTGCATGCATCTGGAGTTTGGTTGCAGTGGCTGGAGGCCCTGGCATGCTCTCTCGCTCCTCCCCCCCACTCTCTCTCTCAAATAAATAATAAAAAAACAAATGAAAGAAAAAAAGAGTAAGGACTGAGAACATGAATTCCAATAAGGAGATTGCTCTATGTTATAATTATTTGTTTTTACACAAAACCCTTGCCCTTAAAGGCCCCCTAAGGTAAGCTTAGGCTTCATCCCCCATTGGTAGAGGCCTGTTTATTCAAACTGTGGTTGGGTCAGGTTGTAGACAATGGATACAGTTTCTCCAAAAGTGTTTACTCCAATATCACATAATATGGTGGCTCAGGGTCTAAACATAGCCAGCAGTCCTGGGTGATACTAGGATTAATCCTATTAACTACCCTAAAGAGCATATCCAAGGTTGTGAACAACCTTAGGTAGGGGCTCTCAGAGTTGGGTGGGTTCAAATAGGCAGAATGGTGGAAACAGGAGGTTACCCTGGTTTTTGGTGAGTATTTGGCTGATTGGGGGAAATTATCAACAGAGGAGCATTAGATCCAATGGGGATAGGGGTCTTGATTTCTCTCATTTCTTATATATTGAATTCTGTACCTGGATCTCCTCCTGTCACATATAGTCTAAAACCCCATGTTCGGCCCCATGTTGTAGGCTGCCAGAATTTTAGAATAATCTTTAAAGTATTACAAGCGCCCTTTCCAAATTTATTTGAGGACTTAGGTCTCTCGATTGTAATAAAGGGGTCATGATGTGTCTGTTATAGAAGTTAATGAGTCAATGAGAATAATCAGGCAAAATCCACTTCAGAGGGAGGGAGAGAGCCTTTATTCATGTGTAGACCTCTGCTGGCTAATGCCACAAACCTGACAGAGGCTCTGAACTCAGACTGTGCTGGACTTATATACCTTTTACAGTCCTTTGTCTGAATTCTCCCACACTTAGAGAGGGGAGAGATTTACATCCGTAAGTGTAGGGTTCGGTCAAATAAGATTAAGTAGAGGAAGCTGTCTCCTAAGATAAGGTAGTTAAATATTGTCCAAAGGGGTCAGGCTCAGAATTCTTGGTAATTGCCATCAGAGGAATCTCCCCCACTGCAGTTTCAGAGGAGGGGAATGCAACATTATTGCTTCACTGGAAGTCCTAGGAGCATTTACATTTCTTATAGATACATTGATTATATTCCATTTAAACTAATATAAACTAGGAACATTAAATATATGGTATTCCTTCAATATGTCAGGATGCCTCAGTCTCACAACCCCATGCAGCAAAATGGTATTGGCCATCTAGCTGGCAGCTTAGTCCCCCATTTGCTGGGCAGATATAAAGTTGAGAAGCCTGTATTCCTTCCTCAACTGCTGGGCCACCACAGCCATAAGCAGGGACTCCTGTTCCTCCTCCCCTCCTCCTAACCACATGTACGTTCCAGTATTTTCCAAGAAGGTCGCAGATGTGACCAGTAGTCATCAACTGTTGGATAATTCTTCCAATGGTAGTGTCTCTTAGCTCCCAAGAGAAATTGTGGGTTTGATGAGGACTACTGTTTTAGTTATCAGGTAAAACCAAGGAAATTAAGCACAGGAACATCAACATAAGCATAGTACAAGCAAAAAGAGACAAAAGACAGTATTTCATCCACACAGTACACTTAACAGTCTTATCTAAGAGGATCTTGGTGGGCCTCAGGTTTGTGGATGGTCCGGTGGTCATCTGGGTCCCCAGCGGCAGCTCTATTTAGTTGACCTCTTCCCAGCTACATTTACCATAGTGGGAGTTGTCAAGACTACGGTGAAGGGTCCTTGCCAAGGAAGCTCAAGTTTACCAGGAAGGACTGTGCCTCTTCACCCAGACCAGTGCTCCAGGCTCAAATAAAGATGGTGGTAGTTCTAATTCAAGTCTCTTATGAGTCTCCTGGACCAGAGGATGAATCTGCTGGAGAGCCTGAAGGGACTGGGGAAGGTTATGATTAGTAATATCTTGTTTGTTTTGTTTTGTTTTGTTTCAAGGTAGGGTCTCACTCTAGCCCAGGCTGACCTGGAATTTACTATGTAGTCTCAAAGTGACCTCAAACCCACTGTGATCCTCCTACCTTGTCCTCCCAAGTGCTGGGATTAAAGGCATGTGCCACCACACCCAGCATGATTAGTGATTTCTGACAGATGTTCTTCCCCCAGATAGAGAGCATAAGGGGAGGTCTACCATAGAGAAGTTCAAAGGGACTTCTATCCATCCTTTACACTTGCCCTGAACTCTGTGGCCTATAGGCACAATGAAGGTGCCACTTTATTCCTAAGGCTATTCCTATTAATTGAGCGACAAGGCTGTGAGAGCCAGGCCATTTTTGGACCCCAGGGCTAGGGGAAGACCAGATTGGGGACTGTCTCATGTAACAGCTTCTTCATAGTTGTCTGAACCGTCAGTCTTTGTAGGAAATGTTTCTGTCTACCATGAGAAACCAGCCACCATTACCAGTAGATACTTATATCCGCAAAGCCCAGGTTTAACTTCCGTAAACTCAATTTCCCAATGCTCGCCAGGGAAGTTCTCTCGCCCCGGGTCCCACCAGTGGAGGTCCATGCTGGTTGACTTGTTGACAGGTGGCACATCTGGCAACTAGATCTTTGGTTATTGGACCAAGGTCGGTGATGCAGAAGCATCGTCTAAGCAATTCAGTCAATTTGGTGGGGCACGAATGGGTACTCTCTTGATGACACTTGAGCAGTGTATGTCCTAACACCCATGGGAGTAGGATCCCTCCATCCAAACAACTTCTTCCATCCAGAGGGTGCTTTTTTGATCTGGAGTGTGTCTCCCAATTTCATGTCTCCTTCCATGTAGTCAGGCTGCTTGGGAAGCTCAAGAGGAGGGGTTCCACTAGAACTTCAAGGGGCCCCACCGGCTTTAGAGTTTCTGTGACTTCTTGGTCTGCTGTCTGATTCCCCAGTGCTTCTGGGTGACCCCTCTTTGATGGCTCTGATGAAATAATCTGACTCCATCTTAGACTTAGGAGGAATTTTGTTGCTGAGTCAAAATAGTCTCATTTCTGTTTACTGTAAAACCTAAGTTTCTGTTAGGCCCGACTGCACTTTAACTACCTGCCCAGGATTCCCCACCTCCTGGCCCTTCCCGGAACCTGAAAAGCTCCCTGCTCTGACAATGCCTTGACTCATACCCTTCCAAGATGTTATGCCAAGTAACTGTAAACTACTATTTGCTTCTGTATTTTGCTTGCTAAGTTCCCTGTTGAAAATCTCTCAACCTTGCAGCTTGTGAATTATAAAAACCTCACTTCTCTTGTGTTCAGGGCTGCTCTCTCTTTTTAAAAAAAATATTTATTTACTTATTTATTTATTATTAGAGACAGAGAGAGTGAGAATGGGTGTGCCAGAGCCTCCAGCCACTGCAAATGAACTCCAGACACATGCACCACCATATATATCTGGCTTACATGGGACCTGGGTCCTTAGGCTTCGCAAGCATGCACCTTGTTGCAGTCAGGTTCACATTGCTGGTAGAAATCACCCAACCAAGAGCAGCTGGTGGGAAAAAGAAGTTTATTTTGGCTTACAGACTCAAGGGGAAGCTCCACCATGGCAGGGGAAAACAATGGCATGAGCAGAGGGTAGATATCACCCCCTGGTCCACATAAGGTAGACAACAGGAATAGGAGAGTGTGCCAAACACTGACAAGGGGACACTGGCTGTAACACCCATAAGCCTATTCCCAACAATACACTGCCTCCAGAAGGCGTTAATTCCCAAATCTCCATCAGCTGGGAAGCTAGCATTCAGAACACCTAAGTTTGTGGGGGACACCTGGATCAAACCACCACACACCTTAACTGCTAAGCCATCTCTCCAGCACAGGGGTGCTCTCTTAAACCTGCCTTTGGGTGAGGCCATTGCTAGCCAGCTCCTCCTGAGTGCACAATACAGCTTGCTTCAATTTGGCGAAACATTTGAGTCAGTGTTCTTTGTGTCATGGGTTTAACATCTGGAAGCCCCAGCGAGATTAGACCACACACCCAAATTCTGAAGCCAGACCTTCACTCCAGGACACCAGGACCGGAATGCTGCCTCAGGAGGTGTGTACCTTGACATGTCCAAGGCTCCAGGGTGTGCCTTCAGTTTGGTGGATTGTTGGAGGGAACTGCCACACTAAAGGAATTAACAAACACCTGTTTAAGAAGTCCTCCGAGGGTAAGTCATAATAAGGCATCTCCTTCTGTGACATCTGGTATTGATTCTGGTGGAATCCCTTTTGGGGACAATGAGGTGCCTGACGAGGCACATGACCTCCTGTCCAGGACACTAGCAAGATATTGCATTGCCCTCTGGGCTCTTTGGCACCTGATTTTTGGTGCCCTGTGTCTTCTTCTGTGTTTTGTTTGTCTTGCCTGTTCTTTGTTGTCTTTCCCGGTTCGGACTTTGGGGCGACTGAATAGATAGATAGAATGGGTAATAGGACAAGTAAGTCTGACACTCCTCAAAGCTGTGTTTAAGAAACTTTGACAAACTTTACCCTCCTTTAATTAAGCAGGATTATGACTATCCTATCACCAAGAGTTGCCTCCAGGCCTTCGGTGAGATAGAATAGCCTCCCTTTGGGGTCAACTGGCCCCCTGAGGACACTTTTGATTCCCGGGTGGCATGGGCCATAGCCAACACCACCCTTGTCAGTCCCAGCTGCCCAGACCAGATAGGGTATGTTCTACCTTGGGCAGAGGCAACAGCCAATCCACCCCCGTGGATGAAGGTTTGTATGGTCCGGAATGGTCAGGGCAGCCAAGCCCTGATTATGACAAGGAAAACCCTTAAGGGGCTCCCAACTGAGAATCAAACAAACTCCTGAGGCATGTGCCACTTGTGCATCTGGCTTACGTGGGTCCTGGGGGAACTGAGCCTGAGTCCTTTGGCTTTGCAGGCAAATGCCTTAACCACTAAGCCATCCCTCCAGCCCTAGAAATCTTAAAAGGGCCATGTTCAGTCACTTTCTATCTCCAGAAGCTGGGTGTTTTTCTCACGGGTTCTTTTGGATGCCTTGTTAAGGTGTGAATGATGGATCCAAGCAAGAATACTAGCAACTTTAAGAGCAGCGGGGCAGAAGTAGTTTAGTGGGGTGATTGCAGGAAAGTCTGAGGGGAAGGAGGAGACAGTGGTCTTGGGATAGATAGGGGTAGGGGAGGATAAAGAGGAGCATATGGGCCAGGCATGGTGACACACACCTTTAATCCCAGCACTTGAGAGGCAGAGGTAGGAGGATCACTGTGAGTTCGAGACCACCCTGAGATGACATAGTGAATTCCAGGTCAGCCTGAGCTAGAGTGAGACCCTACCTTGAAAATAAAAATAAAAGATTAAGATTTCTAAGGCTTAATGATTTGCTACTAATCTATTCTTGTTGTTCCTTTATCACTATGAATCTCATAATGACAATTTTAACATATTGGATTATATGCATACCCTTGGGCTTTAGCTATGAAAACCCCAACAAACCTCCCACATGGGAATGGGAACTTAGACTAACTGGTACTGGCCAAATGTTAGATAAACTTATAAGTACTAATCAACCTCAACTAAAGACATATTTATGTAAACTCTTTGACAACATTGAACTTAGGACTAGCCATAGTACACAACGAAGAAAATGGGGATATGAAAATTTAAACAAAACAAAAAAGCCAGCCGGGGCTAAATGTATATACTATGCTTATCAAACTGCCAGTAAGCACTTCTCTGAATGTTCATACCCATATATTAATGCTACTCTCACTTTTGGTGAGAGAAGCTTTTCTTTTCAGATGGCAGTGACCTTGGGATGACTCCGAAGGCATCATGGTGCTGGAAAGAAGTGACCAGAGTGCTCAGCACTGCAATATCTCTATCACACCTTCCAAGACAGGGTCTATGCAGAAGAGGTGGCAGAAAGAATGTAAGAGCCAAAGGAAGGGTAGGACTCCTTACAACGTGCTCCTCCAGACACAAAATGGCCTGGATATCCATGACATCACAGTGCCTGACACTACCTACACAAGACCACCATAATAGGAGGAAAAGATGATATCAAAATAGGAGAGATTGATTGAGGGGGGGTATTATAGAGAGTAGAGTTTCAAAGGGGAAAGTGGGGGGAGGGAGGGCATTACCGTGGGATATTGTTTATAATCATGGAAGTTGTTAATAAAAACAAATTGAAAAGAAAAAAAAAAAAAAGCCAGCCAAGTATGGTGGCACACACCTTTAATCCCAGCACCTGGGAGGTAGAGGTAGGTGGATCACAGTGAGTTTGAGGCCACCCTGAGACTACCTAGTGAATTCCAGGTCAGCCTGAGCTAGAGTAATACCCTACCTCAGAAAACCAACCCCGCCCCCCCAAAAAAAGAAGCCTGCAAGACATCCCAATGTATGCCTGTCCAGCCAAAGGAGACAGAACCTGTAGCATGAATAGTTAAATATCATTGTGCCTCTTGGAGTTGTGCAACTATTACACCCTGGAGAAATTCCAGATTTAACCTAATCACTATAACTTTTGACCCTACTAAGACTGACCCCAACTGCAAAAAGGGAGGGAGAGGTAGGAGGATCGCTATGAGTTTGAGGCCACCCTGAGAATACAGAGTGAATTCCAGGTTGGCCTGGGCTAGAGTGAGACCCTACCTCAAAAAAAGAAAAAAAAAGAAAGAAACAGCAGGATCAACAGCCTTAAGATCAACACTAGTCCTGTAAGACCAAGGGTTGAAAACTCTAAACATCCCAAGTTAAAAAGATCTAGGAGTTTTAATTATTTATTTTTGTTTTGCTTTGTTTTTTGAGGTAGGGTCTTACTCTAGCTCAGGCTGACCTGGATCTCATTCAGGGTGGCCTCGAACTCATGGCAATCCTCCTACCTCTGCCTCCTCCTGAGTGCTGGGATTGAAGGTGTGTTCCACCACATCTGGCTCAAGATCTAGGATTTTTTTAAAAAACTCAGTATCTAGGCTGGAAAAACAGGTAGACTGTTTGACAGAAGTAGTGTTACAGAATAGGAGAGGTCTTAACTTGCTCTTCATAAAGCAATGAGGACTATGTGTGGCCTTAGGAGAAACCTGCTACTATTATGCCAACCAATCAGGTATAATTAGACCCTAACTATGGTAAACAATAAAAATAAAAATCTTAAAACCAAATATTTAGACCAAAAACAAGGGAAAAATTGGTATTGAAAGGATGAAAAATGCAGCCTAACCCCCCCCCCAAAGAAAGACCCCAAAAAGTTAGAAGTCTAAAAATACTATTGTTGTGCCAAGTCCCCCGGTCACTCAGGAGTCACCCAGAGATCCGCCACAGAAGCTGAGAAACTCCAATGTAAAAGCCTAGGCCTGGGCTCCATCCCCACAGCCCGACACAGCGGTGGTGAGGGAGAGAGCCCCTTCCTTTTGGGAAAGGAGTTCATATGGAAATTCGAACAAAGAAGTTGGGGGCAGGAGCTAGGGGTACCCCAAGCAGGTGAGGTAACCTCCATTGTGATCGGCTAAAGCAAACAGTGGTGGCCCCTGCAGTAGAGTGTCTCTGGAGGGTCTTTGAAGTGGAGATTCCTCAGTTTCTCATCTAGGCAGGTGGTCAGGGGCTGGAGCCTTCTGCGGTGGAATGTTTCTGTAGTGTCCTTGAAATGGAGATTCCTCAGAGACTCTGGGGAGGGGAGGGCAGCAATTAAATGGGCAAGGATTGCAGAATTTAAGGGTTGGCACATTTGGCCGGCCATTTATCTATCTGAGGCAGGCCTGGACCCCTTTTTTTGTTTAGAATAGTCATGATTGATTTCTCACTACCTCACTCCAAAGGAGCCTTAACCCCAGCCTCCTAAGAAGCCCTAAATACCTCAAATTCCAGACCTGGCTCTCTGCCAGTGGATGGGTAAAAGGTCACACTTCTTGCTGTTCCAGAACCTGCTTTCTGGCCCAAGTGACCTATCTTAACTGCAATTTGTCACCCCCACCCAGGAGCCCGCGCAAATGCAAACCTCTGAGGCTATAGGAAGAAGATTATGGTGTGTTACAAATTGACTGGTCCACGGTGCGTGGGCTTGGACAATTTAAAATGATTAGCCTAAGAACCATAAAATGTTACACATTGATTGGTCAACACTGCGCAGGTACCCGAGGTTATGGAATGATTGGTTCACGATGCGTGGGCTTTGTTGTAACCCTAATAAAAGCTGTCCTGACCCTGCACTCGGGGTCCACAGCCCTCTACCCCTGTGTGGCGTATGACTGTGGGCCCCAGCGCACTGGAATAAAAGTCCTCTTGCCGTTTGCATCAAGACTGTTTCTCGTGAGTGATTTGGGATGCCGCCTTTCCCGAGACAGAGCAAGGGGAGTCCTCCCCTTTTGCAGGTCTTACAGTATCAATCACTATTCAATTGGTCCCCATGGCTGACTACTCTTATTTAGGCTGCTACAGGTCCCTTAATAGTCTTCCTGATGTTACTCACAATTGGACCTTGTGTTTTCCAATGTATTACAAATTTTGTTTCTCGCCAAATAGAAAGTGCTAAAATATTTACTCTCTGCCAGCATTATCAGCCTACACAACAGACAGAACTAACCATTCCCTATCAAAGATTTAAAAGGGAAACCTAAGACAATAGGGGAATGATGAACCTGTCTGACTCCATCTTAGAGTTAGGAGCCATTTTATTGCTAAGTCAAGATAGTTCCATTCCTGTTTACTGTAAAACCTAAGTTTCTGTTAGGCCTGACTACACTTTGACTACCTGCCCAGAATTTCCTACCCCGTGGGCCTTCTCAGAACCTGAAAAACTCCCTACAATGCCTTGACTCATACCCTCCCAAGATGTTATGCTAAGTAATTGTAAACTGCTCTTTGCTTCTGTATTTTGCTTGCCAAGTTCCCTGTTGAAATCTCTCAACCTTACAGCTTGTAAATTATAAAAACCTCACTTCTCGCAAGGCATGGTAGCACATGCCTTTAATCCCAGCACTCGGGAGGCAGAGGTAGGAGGATCGCCATGAGTTTGAGGCCACCCTGAAACTATATAGTTAATTTCAGGGGCTAGATGGTTTCTAAGATAAATTCAGCAGGAAACTGTGGCCAAGAGCATTGTTATGCAAAGGGGTGTAAGGGCTAGGCAATGTAGACATCTTAGTTGTTGTTTCCTGAGGTAGTTTTCTTCCTTCATCCTGCATCCATTTTAAGACTCTTTCTCTCTACTCTAGCACTCATTCTCTCTCTCTCTCTCTCTTACTTTCTTGCTCTCACTCTCTCAAACAAATAAGTAAAAATTAATATTTAAAAAATAAACAGAGTTCGAGGCCACCCTGAGACTCCATAGTGAATTCCAGGTCAGCCTGGGCTAGAGTGAAACCCTACCTCGAAAAACCAAAAAAATAAAAAATAAAATAAAATAAAAAAATAAAAAATAAATAGGGTGATGGCAGACTGCCTGTCTTTTTTGTTTATTTGTTTGTTTTTTGTTGTTGTTGCTTGTTTGTTTGTTTTCAGGTAGGGTTTTGCTCTAGCTCAGGCTGACCTGGAATTCACTATGTAGACTCAGGATGGCCCTGAACGCATGGTGATCCCCTAGTGTTGTCGGAATTTCTCTGGCATGATTATTCCAACATCAATGAGAGTGGAAGAAGTTTATTTATCTGGGGACCTAAGCTGGCATCAGCTCCCAAAGGAACTGCAGCCTCCAGCTAGGAAGCTTGCTGCCATGCCCATGTCCTGAGATGTCATGCAGGGTTGCTTTGCAGTAGAAATGGACTGGTGTGAGCAGAGGGATATGGCACAGAAAAAAAAAAAATCTTTGGGTGAATTGCTGCCCATTCAGTGGCAATTGAGAGATTACAACCTTTGAGATTGGGCCAGCTGACCTGTACTGGGGCAGTGGGAAAAATGTAGATTCTTTTGAAGGGGCCTGAGTGCTCAAGGAGTGTACTGTTCTTCAAAGTCTGCTTTATTCCCCCCTGGATTAACAAATTGTCACCCTACCTGGTATTGTGGAGTATAAGAAATGCAGGAAAAAGGGGGTCATTGAGTTTGCAAGGCAGTTTTGTGTTTTGGAAATGGCCATGGGCAGAGTGAAGCAGGTTTGCTGGTTGCCTGCATGGAGACCCCATGGGGCCGTGAGGATGAACCGTGGATTGCAGTGGAGATTCAGTGGAGATGCTGGGACCATGAGATGGCTGCTAAGGAAAGCTGACGGCTCAGATGAAGTTTTCCAGGACTCTGAGTAGTCTAGCTGGAGCGGGGGAATTGGAATACCAGAGACTTGTGGCTGGTTACAATGATCAGACTTGGAGATTTGTCACTAACTAGAGTTGTTGGACTTGGAGTTACAGAGTTTGATGTTTGCCCTGGTTGTTTTTAATCTTATATTGGTTGAATACTTCTTTGCTATGCCCAATGCCATCTTTTGCAGTGTGAATGTTTATTCTGTGCCATTATGGGGTTTTTGAGGTTATTTTTTGGTATTATGGCTCAGTTAAAAGATCTTGGGGGCTGGAGAGATGGCTTAGCAGTTAAGCACTTGCCTGTGAAGCCTAAGGACCCTGGTTCAAGGCTTGATTCCCCAGGACCCACGTTAGCCAGATGCACAAGGGGGCGCATGCATCTGGAGTTCGTTTGCAGTGACTGGAAGCCCTGGCATGCCCATTCTCTCTCTGTCTCTATCTGCCTCTTCCTCTCTCTGTCTGTCACTCTCAAATAAATAAATAAAAACAAACAAACAAAAAAAGATCTTGGACTATGGGGATGTTTGAACATCATTGGGATTGATAAAAACTATGGGGACTTTTAAAGTTAGACTGAATGCATTGTATTTTACATCATGTATGGATATCAGTTTATGGGGGCCAGGGGTAGAATGTGGTGGTTTGATTCAGGTGTCCCCCATAAAGTTAGGTGTTCTGAATGGTAGGTTCCCAGCTGATAGAGATTTGGGAATTAACATCTCCTGGATGGAGTATTGTTGGGGGTGAGCTTATGGGTGTTATAGCCAGCTTCCCCATGCCAGTGTTTAGCACACTCTCCTGTTGCTATTGTCCACCTTATGTTGGCCAGGGGGTGATGTCCACCCTCTGATCATGCCATCGTTTTGCCCTGCCATCTTGGAGCTTCCCCTCGAGTCTGTAAGCCAAAATAAACCTCTTTTTTCCCCACAAGCTGATCTTGGTTGGGTGATTTTTACCAGCAATGTGAACCTGACTGCAACACAGAGGTAGGAGGATTGCCATGAGTTCAAGGCCACCCTGAGACTACTTAGTGAATATCAGGTCAGCCTGGGCTAGAGTGAGACCCTACCTTGAAAAAAAATAAAAACCATACATACCAATCATTCCTGTAGTCAGGTTGCCTTTACCATGAACACTATTTTAGTCTACACTGTCGTTCCCTCTTATCTCCACTCTGGGCCCTTCTGGACAGTTCCCACTCTAGGATTCTTCCATCTGCTAACAAAGATAAGTTCAGCTCCTCAGCAGTTAACTCTTACAGTAACTCAACTTTCAGCTTCTTTTCTTTTATTAAATAATAATTTGTTATTAAGTAAATGCATAAAGTCCTTTAAAGTGGCAGCATAGCTAAACAATAAAACATGTGTTTAGCTGCCCTTGGTTTGTGCCCCAGCACCAAAACCAAAAGAAAACCAAAATAAGTCCTCTTTTTAAATTTTTTATTATTTTTTTATTTTTTATCAGTTATGTACAGTGTATACAGTCATGTTAAATCCTTATATTATTGATAAATTCATAATTATAGACAATAAACCATGATAATTCCCTCCCTCCTCACTTTCCCCTTCACAACTCCACTCTCCATCATATCCCCTCCCCCTCTCAATCAGTCTCTCTTTTATTTTGATGTGATCATCTTTTCCTCCTACTGTGGTCTTGTGTAGGTAGTTTCAGGCACTGCAAGGTCATGGATATCCAGGCCATTTTGTGTCAGGAGAAGTGCATTGTAAGGAAACCTACCCTTCTTTTGGCTCTTACATTCTTTCCACCACCTCTTCTGCAATGGACTGTGAGCCTTGGAAGGTGTGATAGTGATGTTTCAGTGCTGAGCACTCCTCTGTCATTTCATCTCAGCAGTATGGTACCTTTTGAGTCATCCCAGAGGTCACCACCATCTGAAAAGAGAAGCTTCTCAATCCAAGGGCTAGAGAGATGGCTTAGCAGTTAAAGTGCTCGCCTGCAAAGCCAAAGGACCCAGGTTCAATTCCCCAGGACCCACGTAAGCCAGATGCTATCCAAAAGTGAGAGTAACACTAATACATGGGTATGAACATTAAGGAAAGTGCTTACTAGAAAGTTTGGTGAGCATAATACAAGCATTTAGCCAGACACCAGCAGGTGTTACACTCCTAAGACTCATGACCGTCCCCGTCATAGGCTTTTGAAGAGGTTTTCAGTATCAGGCCTGTATTCCCTCCCATGGAGTGTGCCTCAGTCCAATTAGAGAGCAATTAGTTTTCCCCAAAACAGACATGCCACTATTGCACCTATTGGCTCATTTGACCTAGCTAGCCCAATTTAAGGCTTGCAGTGTCCACTGTTGTTTATCTCCACTGATGACTTCTCTCTCTCCCATTGAACTGCATGCAGTGTAGCTTTTTCCAGCTTCAGCTGGTCTACATGGAGGAGGTTTTCAGCTTAGCTCCAGCAGGATTTCTTAGTGACTTGCAGCCCAAACATGTGGAGTCTTCAGCAATAGGGTCTTGCCATCTATTCCTGGTGGGAAACCAAGGACCTCGGCAATGTCAGCTTCTTTTCTATTGCAGCACCTCTGCCTCTCAGGAGCTGGGATTAAAGGCATGTGCCACTGATGGACAGAAAACCAGAGTGACTGCCTTTTGTACACTCACTCCATCTTACAAACCAGGGGATTACCAGACCTAACAACCTGACTTAGCGGAACTTGTAGATGTTCAATGGTTCCAGGAACTTACAACCACAAATGGGCTGAATGTTCTCATCTTTGCATATTTTAGTTTTTCTAAAGTAGCTTCTCAGAAAAATGAATGTCACTATGCCAACGAGGATATGGTTTCTGCCTTTAAATTGCTGTAAAGCTCAATGGTCAGGGCTGCATTCAGGAGCCATTCTGTGGTTGGTGCAGTCACTGGCCAGCTAATAGAGACTCCTAAGATGGACCTTGACTTTCTCGAGTGGTCTCTGTGTAATTTTCAGTGTAACATTTTGGGGGCTTGTCCAGGATCTGCGGAGACCCCCACCTAGAAGTCGGCTCCCTCCAGGGCGCCTAGGGAGACCAAAACTGCCCCTTAGATGGCACTCCTGGTCCCCCTATGCATGCCCAGGGAGATTGACCAACTTCAACCAAATTCAGAGTCACCTGTCTGAAAATCCTCCAGAGTTAAGTTTGTGGTCTGCAGACTTCTATTGCGGTGTTTGAGAGGTTGGACATGGCATAAACTCCCTTCCCCAGAAGCTGACACAAGATGTCCCTCAGTTCCTCAGAACCAGTCTGATTTTTATCTGATGCCCCGTCTGTTTTCTGTTTGTCCTATGGTGCCACACTTCTTTCATTTGTACATGTTTCTGGCTTGCCATTGTAGTGATTTTCCTTCCTCCAGGATCAAATGTTTTCCCTCCCAATGGTTTTAATAGGTGGAATCCTAATCATCTTCCTCCTAAACATTGGTCTTATTACAGTGGCCCTCCTGTACCCGGGCATTCTGTGAGCATGCTTCCCTCACTGTTTCTTTCTGTCTGTACTCACTGGTTGTGATCCTGCTCTGTTGTCACTCTTATTTCAACACCTCCAGTGGGAATCTCACCAGTCTACCTTAAGTCCATTGTGGGTTCCTCTTATTCTAAGACCTCAACTCCTTTTTCCTATATGTTAGAACATATATATATATGTTCTATATATATATATATATATGTATATATAGATAGATAGATAGATAGATAGATAGATAGATATAGATATAGATATAGATATAGATATAGATATAGATATAGATATATAGATATATATAAATTGACAACTTCTATACTTACAGACAACAAACCATGGTATTTCCCTCCCCTCCCCCACTTTCTCCTTCATAACTCTGCTTTCTTCATACCCTCCCTCTCTCTATTAGTCTCTCTTTTAATTTTATGTCATCCTCTTTTTCCCCTATTATGAGGGTCTTGTGTAGGTATTGCTAGGCACTGCGAGGTCTTGAATATCGAGGCCAAATTCTGTCTGGGCAGTTGTATGTAGGGAGTGTTACCCCCTTCCTTTGGCTCTTACATTCTTTCCACCCACCTCTTCTGCAATGGACCCTGAGCCTTGGAGGGTGTGAGATGTTTCAGTGCTGGACACTCCTCTGTCCCTTCTTCTCAACACTGTGTTGCCTTTTGGGCCATCCCAGTAGTCATCGCCTTCTGAAAAGAGAAGCTTCTCTAACCACAAGTGAGATTAACATTAATATATGAGTATGAACATTAAGTGTATTGCTTTCAGGGCAATTTGGTGAGAGTAATATATGCATTTATCCAGACAAGAGCAGGCTTTATACCCCTAAGGCTCATGACCTCCCTTGCCATAGGCTTTTGATTAGATTTTCAGTACCAGGCATGTATTCCCTTCCATAGGGTGGGCCTTCAGTTCAATTAGAGAGCAGTTGGCTTCCCCGAGAGCAGACATGCCACTATTGTACTCATTCAGTCATTTGGCCTGTCTGGCCAAACTTGAGGTATCTGGTGTCCACTTTTTTCACTGCTGATGACTCCTGTCTCCCATAAGGCTGCATGCAGTGCAGCTTTTTCCAGCTTTCAGTTGGCTGAGCTACAGGGAGAAGGTTTTCTGCTCAGCACCAGTTTGATTTCTTAGTGACTTTGCCACTCAGGCATGTGAAGTCTTCAGCAATAGGGTCTTACTATCTCTTTCTCATGGGAAAGCAAGGGCCTTGGCAATAGCCTATAATGTTCTGAAGGTACCAGGGACCTCCCTGGCCAACAACTCACTGGAAGGTATCCCATCCCAGGCACTGAAAATTTCCTAGTAACAATATATGGCTTCTGGATGTGCCATTATTCAGGAAAGTAGATTTTCATATATCTTATTCAGAATATCTTGAATTTTGATTGACCCTCCCCCACCCCCCACCTTTCTTTTATACAATCTCTTCCCCTGACCTCACTAGGCCTTTCCCCTCACTGTAATCTGTTCTTCTACTTACACATATGCAATACCATCCTCTTAAGACCTTCCCTCTTCCCCTCCCCCCCCCATAGCCATTTTCTACCTTATGGGCCTCTGCTACTGATTTTTGGTTCCAGATCACACACAAGTCTATACATTTGTAGCTAGGATCCACATATGAGAGAACATGCGATGTTTGGCTTTCTGGGCCTGGGTTACCTCACTTAGTATAATCCTTTCCAGATACACCCATTTCCCTGCAAACTTCATAATTTCATTTTTCTTTACCACTCAATAGAACTCCATTGTGTAGATATACCACATCTTTATTACCCATTCATCTGTGGATGAATACCTAGGCTGGTTCCATTTCCTAGCTATTGTGAATAGAGCAGCAATAAACATGGTTGTGCAAGTATCTCTAAGGTAGTGAGAACAGTCACTAGGATATATGTCTAAGAGTGTTATAGCTGGATCATATGGCAAATCTATTTTTAGCTGTCTCAAGAACCTCCACACTGATTTCCACAATGGCTGTATCTCATTACATTCCCACCAACAGTGCAGAAGGGTCCCCCTTTTACCACATCCTCACCAACATTTATTGTCATTTGTTTTCTTGATGATAGCTATTCTGATGGGAGAGAGATGGAATCTCAAGGTAGTTTTACTTTGCATTTCCCTGATGACTAAGGATGTAGAACACTTTTTTAGATGTTTTTATGCCATCTGTATTTCTTCTTTTGAGAACTCTCTATTTAGTTCCATATCCCATTTTTTGATTGGGTTGTTTGATTTCTTTCTATTTATTTTTTAAAATTTTTAATTTTTTTATAATTAACAACTTCCATGATTATAAACAATATCCCATGGTAATTCGCTCCCTCCCCCCATGTTCCCCTTTGAAACTTCAGTATCCATCATATCCCCTCCCCCTCTCAAAAATCAGTTTCTTTTTTATTTTGATGTCATCATCTTTTCCTCCTATTATGATGGTCTTGTGTAGGTTGTGTCAGGCACTGTGAAGTCATGAATATCCAGGCCATTTTGTGTCTGGAGGAGCACGTTGTAAGGAGTCCTACCTTCCTTTGGCATATATATATATTTTTTTTCTTTTTTCTTTTTTGTTACCTCTTCAGCAATGGACTTTAAGCCTTGGAAGGTGTGATAGAGATATTTCAGCACTGAGCATTCCTCTGTCACTTCTCAGCACCATGATGCCTTCTGAGTCATCCCAAGGTCACTGCCATCTGAAGAGAAGCTTCTCTAACCTAAAGTGAGAGTAGCATTAATATATGGGTATGAACATTAAGAGAAGTGCTTACTGGGCAGTGTGATGAGCAAAGTATAAACATTTAGCCAGACAGCAGGAGACGTTACACCCCTAGGGCTCATGACTACGCCTCGTGTAGGTTTTCAGTATCAGGGATGTATTCCATCCCATGGAGCGGGACTCCAGTCCAATTAGTGAGGTCAGGGGAAGAGACTGGGATGTTTGATTTCTTATTGTTCTTTTTTTTTTTTTTTTGAGTTCTTTGTATAGTCTGGATATTAATCCTCTGTCAGATGTATAGCTGCAAAGATTTTCTCCCATTCTTTAGGTTGTCTCTTTGCTCTATTCATAGTGTCCTTTGCTGTACAAAAGCTTTGTAATGTCATGAGATCCCAGTAGTTGATTAGTGGTTTTATTTTCTGAGCAAATAGGGTTATATTCAGAAAGTCATTACCTATGTCAATAAGTTGAAGGGTTTCCCCTGCTCTTTCCTCTAGCAATTTCAGAGTTTCAGTTCTGATATTAAGGTCCATGATCCACTTGGATTTGATTCTTGTGCATGGGGAAAGACAAGGATCTATTTTCATCTTTCTACATATAGATATCTAGTTTTCCCAGCACCACTTGTTGAAGAGGCTGTCTTTTCTCCAAACAATATTTTTGGAATTTTTTTCAAAAGTCAGATGACTGTAGTTGCCTGGATTAACATCTGAGTCCTCTATTCTGTTCCATTGATCTACATGTCTGTCTTTGTGCCAACACCATGCTGTTTTTGTTACTATGGCTTTGTAATATAGCTTATAATACAGTATGGTGATACCACCAGCCTTATTTTTGTTGCTCAAAATTGTTTTGGCTATTTGAGATTTTTTGTACTTCCAAGTGAATTTTAGGATTGCTTTTTCTATTCCTGCAAAGAATGCCTTTGGAATTTTAATGGAGATTGCATTAAATGTGTAGATTGCTTTTGGTAAGATTGACATTTTTACAATATTGATTCTTCCAATCCAAGAACATGGGATGTCTTTCCATTTCCTTGTGTCTTCTGCAATTTCTCATTTGAGTGTTTTAAAGTTCTCATTGTAGCGATCATTCGCTTCCTTAGTTAAGTTTATTCCAAGGTGCTTAATTCTTTTTTGAGGCAATTGTGAATGGGAGAGATTCCCTGATTTAATTCTCTGCACGCTTGTTGTTAGTATTTAGGAAAGCTACTGATTTCTGTGTATTTATTTTGTATCCTGCTACGTTGCTAAAAGTGTTTATCAGCTCTAACAGTTTGCTGGTAGAGTTTTTAGGTCCTTTTTGTATACAATCCATATCATCTGCAAATAGTGGCAATTTGATCTCTTCCTTTCCAATTTGTATCTCTTTTATGAGTGTCTCTTGCCTTATTGCTATAGCTGACTTCCAGCACTATATTAAATAATAGTGGAGACAGTGGACATCCTTGTTTTGTTCCTGAATCTAGTGGAAATGCTTTGAGTTTTTCAGCATTTAGAATTATGTTGGCTGTAGGTTTGTCATAAATAGCTTTTAGTATGCTGACATATGTTCCTTCTGTTCCCAGTTTGGGTAATACTTTTACTATGAAAGGATGTTGGATTTTGTTGAATACCTTTCTACATCTTTTAAGATGATCATGTAATTTTTGTCCTCTGGACCATTTATATGATGTATTACATTTATTGATTAGCATATGTTGAACCATCCCTGCATCCCTGGGATAAAGCCAACGAGGTCAGGGTGAATAATCTTTTTGATATATTCTTGTATTTTGTTTGCCAATATTTTGTTCAGAATTTTTGCATCTATGTTCATGAGGGTGATAGGTCTGTAATTTTCTTTTTTTGTTCTGTCTTTGTCTGGTTTTGGAATGAGGGTGATGCTGGCTTCATAGAAGGATTTCATTAAAATTCCTTCCTTTTCCTTTCTATGTTATGGAAAAGTTTGAGAAGCAGTGGTGTTAGTTCATGGAAGAAGGTCTGGTAAAATTTGCCAGTGAATCCATCTGGGCCTGGGCTTTTTTTAGTTGGGAGACTTTTTATAACTGCTTGGATCTCTGTACTTGTTCTAGGTCTATTTAAATGGTTTATCTCATCTTGGTTTAATTGTGGTAGGTCATATGAATCAAGGAAATCATCCATTTCTTTCAGATTTTCAAACTTAGAGGCATATATATTCTTAAAGTATATCCTTATAATTGTCTGAATTTCTTTAGTACCTGTTGTAATGGTGCCTTTTTCATACCTAATTTCATTAATTTTTGTGTCTTCTCACTTCTGGTAAAATTTGCTAAGGGTTTATCAATCTTGTTTATGCTTTCAAAGAAGCAACTCTTTGTTTTGTTGATTCTTTGGATTTTTTTTGTTTCTATTTCATTATTTTCTATCCTAATCTTTATGATTTCTTCTCATAACTGATTTTTGGTTTGCTTTGTTCTTCTTTTTCCAAGGCTTTAAGGTGATGCATTAGGTCATTTATTTGAGACCTTTCTAATTTCTTAATATAGGCACTTAGAGCTATAAATTTCCCTCATAGAACTGCCTTCATTGTGTCCCAGAGGTTTTGGTATGTTGTATCATCATCATCATTTGATTATATAAATTTATTGATTTCCTTTTTTATTTCTTCAATGACCCATTGATCATTCAATAGTGTAGTGTTTAGTCTCATGACTTTCTGTATGCTCTGTAGCTTTTCTTGTTGCTGATTTGCAGTTTAATCACATTGTGGTCAGATAGAGTACAAGGGATTATTTTAAATTTTCCTATATTTGTGGAGATTTGCTTTGTGTCCTAATATGTGGTCTATTTTAGAGAATGTTCCATGTGCTGCTGAGAAAAATGTGTATTTTGCAGCATTTGAATGGAATGTTCTGTAGATATCTATTAGGTCCATTTGTTCCATGGCATCAGTTAATTCAGATGTCCCTGTTTATTTTTTGCTGGAATGACCTGTGAATTGATGAGAGCGGGGTATTGAAGTCTACCACTACAATTGTGTTTGATGTTATCTGTGACCTTAAGTCTAATAGTGTTTTTTTGATGAAACTGGGAGCTCCCATGTTAGGTGCATATATGTTAGGATTGTAATGTCCTCCTGTTGGAGTGTTCCTTTAGCCAGTATATCATGACCTTCTTTATCTTTCCTCACTAATGTTTGTTTGAAGTCTGTCCTGTCAGATATTATGCTTGTTTCATAGGCCCATTTGCTTGAAATACCATTTTCCATCCTTTCACCCTAAGGTGGTGTCTATCTTTTATTGAGAGATGAGTTTCCTGGAGGCAACAAATGGCAGGATCCTGCCTTTTAATCCAGTCTGCAAGTCTGTGTCTTTTGCATGGTGCATTGAGACCATTGATATTAAGAGTTATTATTGAAAGGTATGCATTTATTCTCACCATTTTTCTTATTTTGTAGTGTTTCCTGTTTCCCATTTACTCATTTGTTTTAACTGTTATTTGAGTTCGGTTTATTTTCTCCTATTTCCTCCTGTGTGTGTTTAGCTTTCTCTTTGGTATTAAGAATTCCTTCAAGTATTTTCTGTAGAGCTGGTTTAGTTGTCATAAATTCCCTTAGCCTGTTTTTGTTGTGGAATGTCCTTATTTCTCCATCAATTTGGATAGATAGCTTTGCAGGATAAAGTATTCTTGGTTGACAGTTGTTATCTTTCAGAACTGGGAATACATCATTCCAAGCCCTTCTGGCTTTTAAAGTATGTGCTGAGTAGTCTGCAGTTATTCTGATGGGCTTTGTAGGTGACTTGCTTTTTCTTTCTGTTTTCAATACATTTTCTTTGGTTTGTGTGTTTAGTAGTTTAATTGTAACATGACAAGGAGAGGTTCTTCCAGATTTTGTCTGTTTGGTGTTCTAAAAGCTTCTTATATCTGCACTGGCATTTCTTTCCCAATTTGGGGAAATTTTTCTTCTGTGATTTTGTTGAAAACTCCTACTAAGGCTTTGGACTGAAATTCTTCTCCTTCTGCTATACCCTGAATTCTTATGTTTGATCTTTTCATAGTGTCCCGTATATCTTGAAATTCCCATTCATACCTTGCTATTAGCTTGTCTTTCTCTTTGTTGGACTGCATTAGGTCTGCCACCTGGTCTTCTAGTTTACATATTCTGTTCCTGTCTCTCCTTCATCCATTCTACTGGTGAGACTTTCCACAGAGTTTTTTATTTCATTGTCTGCATTCTTCAGAGCTGGATTTCAGCCTGGTTTTTCTTCAGTATTTCTATTTCCTTACTCATGTATTGTAATGACCTCTTTATTTCATTAAGGTGGTTTCCTGTGTTCTTTTCCAGAAGTTTGTTTTCTTCTTTAATTCCTTTGTTTTCTTCTTTGATTCCCTTCATTTCTTCTCTGATTTCTTTGAGCATAGATACCATCATTTTCTTGAAATCTTTGTCAGGCATTTCATCTAAAATAGTCTCATTGGTGATCACTTCTGATGGATTTATAGTTTTGGTGGACTGTATTGTCTTGATTCTTTGAGTTTCTTGTATTATATTGTAGCAACTTTTGCATCCTGAATTGATTTGATGCTTGGGTTTTCTACTTATCTTCAGTGTTCCCAGATGTGGCAATCCACCTCTATATACCCTCGCGATATGAGTTCAAGGTGCCAGGTGTAGTTCTTGGCCCCCAATCAAGCCACAAAAGTAATCCTAGGTGTTGAGTTAACTTGCTAAGGAAGTATTCTAGTGGACTGGGTGGAATAATTTACTGGCAAATTCTAAACTTCAACATACACAATCAATAAAAACCAGCACAGGGCTGGAGATATGGCTTAGCAGTTAAAGCGCTTGCCTGTGAAGCCTAAGGACCCTGGTTCGAGGCTTGATTCCCCAGGACCCACGTTAACCAGATGCACAAGGGGGCGCATGCATCTGGAGTTCCGTTTGCAGTGGCTGGAAGCCCTGGTGTGCCCATTCCCTCTCTCTCTCTCTCTATCTGCCTCTTTCTCTGTGTCTGTCGCTCTCAAATAAATAAAGAAAAAATGAAGAAAAAAAATTTAATAAATAAATAAATAAATAAAAACCAGCACAAAGTATGCAATTGTGGGGATTAAAACAGATAGTCTTATAAAGCCCAAATCCCTAAGGGTGTGTGTTGTTCTACACCCTTAATCTTATCAGCTGGGAGGTAGAGATTTCTGTTCTGAATTGGGTTCCAGGTCAAGCTGGATCTGAATCAGACCCTGCCCCCAATAATGACAGAAGCAAAAGACAACGGCCCTATATATATGAAAGCATCAAGGGCAACAATACTCTACTCCCAATTACAGGTCATTTGAAAATGGTAAAGCCAACCAAGAATATATACCCCATAGCCAGCCCTGACAAGGAAAGAGAGATTAGCCATTGAAATGCAGGTCTGTGTACCTGTTTTTGTTATTGTTTGTTTGTTTTGTTTTTTGTCAGTCAGCCTTGTTACCTTTTGGGGTGGCTTCCAATCTCACCAATGCTGAGTGCCCCCTCGATCCCCCGTGTTGTGCTGCGCAGCTGCACCTCTGATCCGCTCTGCTGGCTGTGCTGCCACTGGGGGCTGAATACTGGAGGTTCTGCGGTTCTGATGGTGGGGGATGGGAGAGTTCAGACTCCTGGAGTTGTTCACACTTTCAGTGGCTCTTTAGTTGATCTCAGCTGTCTTTCTTTCAGATTTCTTAACTTTGCAAGAAGGCTGATGAAGTTGAAAAATCTGTTGCTTGGTCTCTGCTGGTGCTGGCACTGGGCAGGTGCACAGAGCATGGATCACAGGCTGTGAGCACCTCAGTGGGACTCTGGCCATTTTCCTCCTTTTTGGTGGGTCTTGGTCTCTCTGGCTTCTCTGATGTATCTAAGAATAGCCTCTACTCCTTCACTTTTCAGTAGAAGAGTGTATTTTGCTGGGGTTTTGCTTAAATCCCTCCCTAGGCTGGTTTGGCCTGGCTCCTATGCTGCCATCTTACCCAGAAGCCTGTTAGAACATTTTCCTGAGGCTTTTCGAGACTCCGGTGGAAGGGTATGTAGCCTGACTAAACAAAGGCAGACTCCAGACCTTTTGTGAGTTTAACTGGCCTGACTTTGGCATAGACTGTCCCTCGGAAAGTTCCTTAGATCCCACTGTTGAAGGTCTGAGACATGGTAACTGGGAAACTCTGGACATCCTGACCAATTCCTGTATATCGATCAGTGGCTATTTCTGATTAACAATCCCCCACCCTGGTTGAAAGCCTGTTTCTTTCAGATGGGGAGTCAATTTCTGGTCTCCAAAGTCCAAAGAGGTACCATGGCACCAGTCCTCTCAGATTCCAACCTGGAGGAGCAAGGTGTTCCCCCACCTTATCAGCCCACTCACCAATTGGGACCCCAAGCCTCTCCCCAGGTTCATCAGAACCCATTGCTAGCCTTCCCCACACCCATGGGGGTGCAACTTATGGCCCTCCAGACATCCCTAGCTATTCCCCTTCAATCATCTTTGTAAGGAAAGTGAAAGCGAAAACACAAGACTTGATCTTAACAGAGACTATTTATTGAAGGACAGCAAGGGGCTACAACCTTCCCATCGGATGGAGGCCTGAAGCACTGAGTTAGGCTGGGGTTCAAGCTTATAAGGGGGATCCTAATAAAAACAGACTGGACCAGGTGCAGGTCCAAGGGAAGTAGATAAGGAACTATACTTATTTCTGTCCTTGCTCAGAATAAGCTTTTTCAGCAAAATTGTCTAGGGAGGATACCCCAGATGGTTTCTGTTCCTTCAAGACTTTCTGAGTTAAAAGAAGTTTATCAGTCAGGGGAGTTGTCAGGTTTGTCTGGGACTGAATGCCTCTGATGTTTCTGTAAGGCCTTCTAATCTTATGGACAGTCATTCATTCTTTAGTTCCCTCTTGTTTTCAGGGAGAGACACTAACCCTTCAGTCTGGACTCTGGAAGGATTAAAAAAGATTGGGGAAGGACTGGAAAGAAGGCTTAGTGGTTAAGGCACTTGCCTGTGAAGCCTAAGGATTCATGTTCTACTCTCCAGGTCCCACATTAGCCAGATGCACAAAGGTGAGGCAAGAGCAAGGTTGTGCATGTCCACTAGGTGGCACAAGCATCTGGAGTTTGATTGCAGTGGCTGAGACCCTGGCATGCCAATTCTCTCTCTCCTTCTTGCTCTTCCTAAAAAACTATAAGATAGCTGGGCATGGTGGCGTATGCCCTTAATCCCAGCATTTGGGAGGCAGAGGTAGGAGGGTCGCCATGAGTTCAAGGCCACCCTAAGACTGCACAGTGAATTCCAGGTCATACTGAGCTAGAGTGAGACCCTACCTCGAAAAAAAAAAAGAAAAAAAAAAACTCTTAGCTTTGCCAGGCATGGAGGCACATGCCTTATTAGTAGTAGTAGTATTTATTATTATTATTATTATTATTTGGACATGCCTTTAATCCCAGAATTTGGGAGGCAGAGGTAGGAGGATTGCTGAGAGTTTGAGGCCACCCTGAGACTACATTGTGAATTCCAAGTCAGTCTGTGCTACAGTGAGACCCTACCTCAAAAAAAAAAAAAAAAAAAAAAAAAAAGAGAGCCAGGCACGGTGGCACACACCTTTAATCCTACCACTGGGAGGTAGAGGTAGGAGGATCACCATGAGTTCAAGGCCACCTTGAGACCACCCAGTGAATACCAGGTCAGGCTGGGCTAGAGTGAGACCTTACCTCAAAAAAAAGGGGGGAGGGCTGGAGAGATGGCTTAGCAGTTGAGGCACTTGCCTGCAAAGCCAAAGGACCCAGGTTCGATTTCCCAGGACCCATGAAAACCAGATGCACAAAGTGGTGCATGTGTCTGGAGTACATTTGCAGTGGCTGGAGGCCCTGGCACACCCATTCTCTCTATCTGTCTCTCTCTCACCCTCTTTCTTTCTCTCTCTCAAATAAATAAATAAAAAATTTTAAAGTCTTAGCTTTAGGAGAATTAATGAATGCATGTTAGGATAAAAGTTTGATTCGTCTTGATAATTTGTTATTACCAGCTGCCTATTTTATAAACACAATAAAATTATGCTTTATATTATTATAGATTATATAATACAATGAAATCTATTTAATATAATTAGACCCACTTTTATATATTAGAATAAGTTTATGGCAACCAAGTAAGTCTTACCTAATAGGAAAACATATGAGAGTAGAACACTTAAGGAACCTATTGTTGGGCTGGAGGGATGGCTTAGCAGTTAAGGCATTTGCCTGCAAAGCCAAGGGACCTTGGACTGATTCCCCAGGACCCACATTAGCCAGATGCACAAGGGTGCGCATGTATCTGAGTTCATCTGCAGTGGCTGGAGGCCCTGGCACACCCATTCTCAGTCTCTCTCTCTCTCTCCCTCACCTTCCTCACTCCCTCCCTCCCTCTTTCTCTCTGCTAAATAAACAAATAAAAATTAAAAAATTAAAAAAAGAAACCTTTTGTTGGGAGCCAGGCGCAAGCCTTTAGTCCCAACACTTGGGAGGCAGAGGTAGGAGAACCACTGTGAGTTTGAGGCCATCCTGAGTATACAGAGTGAATTTCAGGTCAGCCTGGACTAGAGTGCAACCCTACCTCGAAAAACCAAAATAACAAAAATAGTAACAATAATAATAATAAAGAAAAAGAAAGAAAGAAAGAAACCTATTGGGCTGGAGGGATGGCTTAGTGGTTAAGGTGCTTGCCTACAAAGCCTAAGGATCCAGGTTCAATTCTGTAGATCCCATGTAAGCCTGATGCACATGATGGCGCATGCATCTGAAGTTTGTTTGCAGTGGCTAGAGACTCTAGTGTGCCCATTCTCTCTCTCTCTCTCTCTCTCCTTTTCTTTCTCTAATAAGTAAATAAAAATAAAATAAAATAAATAAGTTTTAAAAAAAGAATCCTATTGGTGTGAACAGGTGTCCTTTGCAACAAAATAAAGGCTTTATCAGGTGGAGACTATATATAAGCTTAATATTTGGATATAACTTAGTTATCTCAATCCAAAATTAAACAACTTTAAAAAATATTTTATTTTTATTTATTTGAGAGAGAGAGAGATACATAAATAGACAGAGAGAGAGAGAGAATGGGTGCACCAGGGCCTCCAGCCACTGCAAACTCCAGACACGTGCACCCCCTTGTGCATCTGGCTTATGTGGGTCCTGGGAAGTCAAACCTAGGTCCTTTGGCTTTGCAGGCAAGTGCCTTAACCACTAAGCCATCTTTCCAGCCCCAAATTAAACAACTTTTTATAACCCTTTTCATGATATCAGGGGCAAGGGAAACTGGGCCTATATTTTAAATGACCTCCAAGCCTAATGTCTGTCTTTTTCAAGCTGAAGTGGGATGGTGGGAAAAAAAATAGGTGAGGTTCTCTACTCCTGTTGACTTTTAGGCCTTTGAGAACAATCAAAAGGGGCCCAGGGCTGGGGAGATGGCTTAGCCATTAAGGCACTTGCCTGCAAAGCCAAAGGATCTAAGTTTGATTTCCCAGGACCCACATAAACCAGATGCACAAGGTGGCACATGTGTCTGGAGTTTGCAGCAGCTGGAGGCCCTGGTGTGCCCATTCTCTCTCTCTCTCTCTCTCTCTCTCTCTCTCTCTCTCTCTTTCTCAAATAAATAAAGGGGCCCAGATAATCAGATAATTAATCAGAGTTAATCAGTTATAGGATCATCTGGGGTCAATTAGTGAAACTGTAGCGATTCAGAAGTTGTTTATATCAGTTTTGTAGTTTTGATTTTTGTATCACATTTAGATAGAGTTTACATAAATAGACAAAACTAGTTAAAATATCTTGATCTTGTTAACCTTGATATTGATACAGAAAACTAAGGCTTACAGAACTGGCACCAGAGATGAAGTGGAGAATCAGTCTATTTTTACATCAGTGTGAGTCCAGGGGAATCTCTTCCAAAGCCTGGAAAAATGGTTAATTAGTAGAGAGATATATGTAGTTGTGTTACAAAGCTAATAAGAAACACAAGAAATTTTAGTGCAGGCCAGAAGCTGTCATACTAACTATGGCCTTGAAATAGTACAAAAACTACAGTGTCAGTACAAAAGACTATGTAGTGGACATAACCAGCATAAAAGCCTAAGCACTCGGGAGGCAGAGGTAGGAGGATTGCTATGAGTCTGAGGCCAGCCTGAGACTACATAGTGAATTCCAGAATTCCAGGTCAGCGTGGAACAGAGGGAGACCCTACCTTGAAAAAAAAAAAAAGTTTCTTACAGTACAAGACATAACTTTGGACCAGAGGCCTTTAAATTTTATTTTATCATAATATGAGGTATGGCAGGGCATGGTGGTGCACGCCTTTAATTCCAGGTCAGCCTGGAATACAATGAGACCCTACATTGAAAAGCAAAACAGCCGGGCGTGGTGGCGCACGCCGGGCGTGGTGGCGCACGCCTTTAATCCCAGCACTCGGGAGGCAGAGGTAGGAGGATCACAGTGAGTTCAAGGCCAGCCTGAGACTACATAGTGAATTCCAGGTCAGCCTGAGCTATAGTGATACCCTCCCTCAAAAAACAAAACACGCCGGGCGTGGTGGCGCACGCCTTTAATCCCAGCACTCGGGAGGCAGAGGTAGGAGGATCACCGAGAGTTCGAGGCCACCCTGAGACTACAGAGTGAATTCCAGGTCAGCCTGAGCTCGAGTGAGACCCTACCTCAAAAAACCAAAAAAAAAAAAAAAAAAAGAAAAGCAAAACAAAAACAATAATAATATGAGGTATGGCACTATAAATAAATTTACCACCCTATTCCAGAGAATTAAGTTTGAACTATGAAAACAATTAAGATGAGAGAAATACAGAGAAACAGCTTCTTAGAAGATAGGCGTATCTTATTCTTTAAATATCTGATAGTTATAAGCATAGGCAGAACATGTTATCAGTTTTGAAAATAAGATTTTTGTCAACAAATCTAAACCAATTAATTTAATTTAAATTGTCAGGAAAAGACAAGTAAGACAGCACAAAGTTTTGGCAATTGTACTTGATAACATCTTTGACCAGTTAAGATACCTGTGTGGGTACCCATTACCCAAGGAAGGTTGGAAGCAGGGCCATCGAGTTCGAAATCATTTATTTGAGATGAAGACCATTGTTAAAGCATGGGTCTATACCCTGAGGTAGGGAATATGTCTTAAGAGTTAATTTACTATGAGCAATGAACTTGAGATACCAGAAATGAGACACTTATTTAACTATTTGATGGTACATAAAAGAGCAAAATCTGGTCATTGTTGAACTGAAACAGGTGAGTGCTAATATAACCTTTACAAATCTGGTTTTAAAGAGAAAATACTGTTGAATAATCAACATTTTCAGCTTAAAAATATTTTTTATTTTTATTTATTTATTTGAGAGAGGGAAAAAGGCAGAATGAGAAAGGGAGAGAGAGAGAGAGAGAGAGAGAAAGAATGGGGGCACCAGGGCCTCCAGCCACAAAACAAACTCCAGATGCATGGGCCACCTTGTGCATCTGGCTTACATGGGTACTGGGGAATCGAATCAAGGTCCTCTGACTTTGCAGGCAAGTGCCTTAACCACTAGGCCATCCCTCCAGCACCAACATTTTCAGTTTAAATAAGATAGTAGTTATTTTTTTAAACATTTTTTTTTATTTATTTATTAGAGAGAGAGAGAGAGAATGGGCACACTAGGGCCTCATGCCACTGCAAACAAACACTAGACGCATGTGCCACCATGTGAATCTGGCTTACATAGGACCTGGAGAATCAAACCTGGGTCCTTAGGCATCACAGGCATACGCCTTAACCACTAAGCAATCTCTCCAGCCCAAATAGCTATTTTTAAAATTTTAATGTTTTTAGTACAATATCCTTATCTTGGGAAATAATTAAACATTAATTAGTGAACCTTTACCTTAAAATTCAGTTTCCCCAATAGAACATTTCCCTTGATCTGTCTCCCTGTCAGCTAACAGACCTGAAAACCTTCAGAGACTATGGGGAGATAATCAGGAATATCTACATTGTCTGATGCCTTGTCACTTTTTAGTTCTGCCTGAAGACCATCTTTTGTTTTTTAATCTTACTGTTTACATCCTTACACCTTTTTGCACTTGCATTGACCACTTAAACATCTTTCTTAATAACATTCTGTGTACCTATTTTTTATAAGTCTCTTTCTAATCCATCTCCTTTTCTCTCCATTTCCTACTAAATGTATGTATATGTTTGAAGATATTTGTTCTTTTTTTTTTTTAGTTAAAACTAGAAACATTTTTAAAAACCACTTTCTATATTAACCTCCAACAATCTCATCTTCTCTTTTATAAAACTTTAATCATTTTTATAGGACAATTAAGAGAAACTTCACCCAATTGACCTATCAGTTCATAGAGAAGCAAGTAGTTCAGCATCGTGAAGTTAATCATTCTATTACTAGAAATTTGTACAGATACATTCTTAGCAAAAAAAAAAAAAAAAAAAACTTAGAATTTAAAGTGGAAAATACATCATAAATCTTGTTTTAATAATTTAACAGGGCTGGAGAGATGGCTTAGCAGTTAATGCATTTGCAAAGGACCCAGGTTTGATTCCCCTGGACCCATGTAAGCCAGATGCACAAGGGGTCACATGCATCTGGAGTTTGTTTGCAGTGGGTTGAAGGCCCTGGCTCTCCCATTCTCTCTATCTCTTCAAATAAATAAAAACAAAATATTCTTTTAAATAATAATTTAACAGCATCTTAAAAGAACATCCAAACATCTAATGACCATAAGCATTGGAACAAGTAATGACCATGAATTTAGTCATGAAGACAGACTACATGAAACATAGAACACATGACATGGTTGCACTAGACATGACAACACAAAACATGAAGAGACATCCCTTTTTTTTTTTTTTTTTTTTTTTTTTGGTTTTTTGAGGTAGGGTCTCACTCTAGCCCAGGCTGACCTGGAATTCACTATGGAGTCCCAGGGTGGCCTCGAACTCATGGCGATCCTCCTACCTCTGCCTCCTGTGTGCTGGGATTAAAGGTGTGTGCCACCACGCCCAGCTTGAGACATCCCTTTTTAAGATTTTAGTTATGTTTGTTTTAGTTATGCTTTCAAATGGTCAGCTCCTGAGAGCAGATTACAGGGACAATCTTAACAGGACAACAGCCAGTGGTTTGAATTTAAAGCTGACAATTTTTTTTCTTTTGTGGCCATTAGCCATATATATGTAAGGGGACTTGGGTTATAGGATTTCGCTTGATATTTGTCTTTGTTTATTTTATTTAGTTGTGTGGCAGGTACTGGTTTTTCTAGTCATTTAAGGGTTAAGTTTTTATGTACTATGACTGTCCTGCCTGTGTTTTCAGTTTTTCTCTGGTGGCTTGCAATGAAGAGAAAGGGAAGAGGGAAAAGAAAAGCCAAACCTTATAAAACTTATAATCATGGAAGATGTTAATAAAAATTGAGAAAAGAAAAAAAAATTAAAAATAAGACAGAAGCTCTCATGATAATTACAACCTCAAAAAAAGAAAAAAAGAAATTCCTTTGTGCTGTAAATACCTACCTTGACCAAAGCCTAATCGAAACATTTATTACACAAGAAACCATTACCTCAAGACAACAAAAACAGACAAGAAGCTGAGCATGGTTTTACATGCTCAGCTTTTAATCCCCACACTTGGACCACTGGGACCTCAGGAAAGGAAAAAGCCACTGTACAGACAAACGAACCATCAGCAGAATCAACAGACAACCCAGAGAATGGAAGAAAACATTCACCTGCTATACCTCCAACAAAGGTCTAATGTCTAAAATCTTCAAGAAATTAAACAATTGAAAAAATCAAACACATTCAAAAACTGGGGTAGATATGTGAATAGAGAATTCTCAAAGGAGGAGATACAAATGGCTATTACACATTTAAAGAGATGTCCAACATCTTTAGTCATCAAAGAAATGCACATTAAAACAATTCTGAGCCAGGTGTGGTGGCACACGCCTTTAAATATTTTATTTTTATTTATTTATTTATTTGACAGAGAAAGAGGGAGAGAGAGAAGGAAAGAATGGGTGCACGAGGGCCTCCTGCCACTGCAAACAAACTCCAGACACATGTGCCTCCTGGTACATCTGGCTAACGTGGGTCCTGGGGAATCAAACCTGGGCCTTTTGGCTATGCAGGCAAATTCCTTAACCACTAAGTCATTCCTCCAGCCCGGCACATGCCTTTAATCCTAGCACTTTGGAGGCAGAGGTAGGAAGATTGCCATGATTTGGAGACCATCCTGAGACTACAAAGTGGATTCCAGGTCAGCCTGAGTTAGAGTGAAACCCTACCTTGAAAAACAAAAAAAAAAAAAAAAAAAAAAAAAAACCTCTGAGATGTCATCTCACCCCAGTCAGGATGGCTTTCATCAAAAAATCGAATGACAGCAAATGCTGGTGAGCTTGTGGGGAAAGTGGAGCCCTTGCCCACTGCAGGTGGTAATACAAACTGGTACAACCACTATGGAAATCAGTACAGAGGCTCCTGAAAAAGATCAAACTACATCTACCATTTGATCCAGCTATGCCACTCCTGGGTATATACCCTAAAAACTCCACTTTTTTTCTGCAAAGATACTTCCTCAACTTTGTTGCTTCTCTATTCACAATAGCTAGACACTGGAGTCAGCCCAGATGCCCACCAACTTATGAATGGATAGATAATGAAGATGTGATACATGTACACAATGGAATTCTACTCAGTGGTAAGGAAAAAGGAAATAATTAAATTTGCACAAAAATGGAGTTGGGAAAAAATAATTCTAAGTGAGGTCATGTAGGCACAGAAAGACAAACTCCACATGTACACTCTCATCTGTGGTTCCTAAAACGGTTCAATTGCAGATGAGTGGAAATGGTGGAAAGCAATAGGAATATGGGCATAAAACTAGAATGAGGAGAGAGTAAAATTAAGGAGAAGGATTAGTGTTTAAGGTGCCTGACTGCAAAGCCTAAGGACTCAGGTTCAACTCCCCAACACCCACATAAGCCAGATGCACAAGGTGGCACATGCATCTGGAGTTGGTTTGCAGTGGCTAGAGGTTCTGGAGCACCCATTCTCTCTATCTGCTTCTTCCTGCTCTAATAAATAAATAAAATAACGGGACTGGAGAGATGGCTTAGGGGCTAAGCGCTTGCCTGTGAAGCCTAAGTACCCCAGTTCTAGGCTTGATTCCCCAGGACCCACGTAAGCCAGATGCACAAGGGGGCGCATGTGTCTGGAGTTCGTTTGCAGTGGCTGGAGGCGCTGGAGCACCCATTCTCTCTCTCTCTCTCTCTCTCTCTGCCTCTTCTCTCTCTGTCTGTCACTCTCAAATAAATAAATAAAAATAAACAAAAATAAATAAATAAAATAAGATAAATTTTTTTTTTTGAGGTAGGGTTCCACTCTAGCCCAGGCTGACCTTGAATTCGCTATGTAGTCTCAGGGTGTCATCGAACTCATGGCAATCCTCCTACCTATGCCTCGCAAGTGCAGGGATTAAAGCCTTGCACCACCACGCCTGGCTGTTTTTGATAGGTTAGGGTTAGGGTTTGATATCAACTTCCCCTAGAAAACTCACCTGGTCCTGTTTTCCACCAGGTTCTCCTTATAAGCTTAAACCCTAGCCTAGCTCAGGGCTTCAGCCTCCATCCCTGAGGAAGGTCACAGCCCTTCACTGTGTTTCAGATGTTTGACATGAAGGTCCAGTGTTTTTCTTGCACTTTTCTTTCTCACTTGCCTTACATATCTGGTGCCATGACTTGGATACCTGAAGAGCCTTTGGAGCTCACATCCCTCCCTCTCTCCACCAGTGTTTCACTCCCTTGGGTGCACAGAGTCTTGCAATGGTCACTATTCTGAACGAAACAGCCACCAGTTGTGACCTGAGACCTCCAGTCTTTGGTGACCTTTGTCCTCGTGAGTGGTGCGAGTTCCATTTGCCCTCATGGTTCAGGGCAGTTTATTGGTGTTCTGTGTAAGCCCAGCTTGATCCCTGAAGGCTTCTTCTCTTCTTCTCACCCTGGCTCAGTGGCTCATTTGTGGAGAGTGAGGAATTCTGGCCAGGGCTACACTCTAGTGAATATCCAAAATCCCTCTCTGAGCTCAGCTGAGTCTCAGGACAGCCCTTTGGGTAATCCACCAGGTCACACTTGCATCTCTCCTTCCCCTTTCTCCCTGGATTTTTTTAATGCCAGATGAGAGGCCATTCACCATCTGAGCACCTTCCATCCACATCCTCAACAAATTCCAGCCTTCAGGCCAAGGTCTCCTGGTCTGTGGTGGAGGTGCCTATCTCTGACCCTAGAAACTAGGCATATCTCACTCTTTCCTCTGTCCATTGACAATTGGAGGCTCTGGGAACCCTCAAAAATATTGTTCCACCAGACAACACAAGAATTATGAGTGTGGGGACGCTCCCTCTTAATTCTTGGGTCACTCCTCACAGCCCTCCCTGAACCGTGGAGATATGCCTGGTGGCGGGATCAGCCACTGCACTTAATCCTTGTCCCACAAAATGGGTTCCAAATTATCTGTTCCAAAAGACACCCCTTTGTCATGCCTTAGGGCCAGTGCAATGGAATGTGGCTCATCAGAGCTCCTACCCACCAAATTACTCTGACTCAAACTTGATTTAAACTTGGCCACATTATTCTCTAGATAATAGCCACCACTGGCCAGAGTTTGGTACTTTCAATTTCAACATTCTCACTGATCTTGATAACTTTCTCCGATGACACAGCAAATGGTCCCAGATTCCCTACATCCTATGCTCCTGCCCATCCCTAAAACTTTATCTCACACACACAGGCCATAACTTGCCAGGGTCTCTCCCTCTTACACCAATTTGAGCCATCTAGGTAAGTCAAACACAAGTCCTCCTCTAAAAAGAAACTTCTGTCTTTACTGGGCCTCTTTAACTCTTTCTACATATTCATGTCTCATTGTGCTCTCCTTGCTAAAAGTTAAAATCACTATGTAGTCTCTAGAGTTTTTCTTTCTTTCTTTTCTCTTTTTCCCTTCTTTTCATTACAAGCCTCCAAAAAGAAACTGACAACGGAGGTGGGGCAAACACAGTACACAGAAATTTAACACTTAAATAACTAGAAAAACCAGTGCCTGTCACACAGATAGATAAAATAAACAATGACATGGGCTGGAGAGATGGCCTAGTGGTTAAGTGCTTGTCTGTGAAGCCTAAGGACCCCGGTTCAAGGCTCAATTCCCCATGACCCACGTTAGCCAGATGCACAAGGGGGTACACACATCTGGAGTTCATTTGCAGTGGCTGGAGGCCCTGGCACACCCATTCTCTCCCTATCTATCTGCCTCTTTCTCTCTCTGTCTGTTGCTCTCAAATAAATAAAAAATGAACACAAAAAAAGTTAAAAATAAATAAATGAATGAAGACAAACACCAAGAGAGGCCCTGTGGCTCCAGCCCCCTTACATATGGCTAATGGCCACAAAAAAAGAAAAAATAAACATCAACTTTAAATTCAAACCACTGGCTGTTGCCCTGTTATTAAGTCTTCATTTTCTGGCTTACATTGAAACAAAACCATTGCTTATCCAACAGTGTTTTCTCTTTCAAAACAGATTTGTCAAAGACTCTATTAGAGCTCATCTGCTTTAGTTCAGCAATGACCAGATTCTACTCTTTTATGTACCATCAAATAGTTAAATAACTGTCTCATTTCTGGCATCTCAAGTTCACAGCTCATAGGTAAATTAACTCTCAAGACATACTCCCTACCTCAGGGTACAGCCCCATGCTTTAGCAATGGTCTTCATCTCAAATAAACAATTTCAAGCCCTGAAATTCTGTTTCCAACTTTCCCTGGGTAATTGGTATGCACACAGGTATCTAAAGTAATCAAAGACATTTTCAAATACAGCTGCCAAGACTTTATGCTGTCTTACCTGTCTTTTCCTGACAATTTCTAAGTAAAGTAATTGATTTACATTTCTTGACCAAAATATTATTTTCAGACTGGAGAGATGGCTCAGCAGTTAAGGTGCCCATGAAGCCTAAGAACCCACGTTCAACTCTCCAGATCCCACATAATCCAGACACACAAGGTGACACAAGTGAGTAAGGTCACATATACGTGCAAGGTGGTACATACATCTGGGGTTTGATGACAATGGCTTGAGACCCTGGTATGCCAATTCTCTCACGCACTCTCTCATGTTTTAAAAAAAGGCCAGTCTGTTGGGCTTGCCTCTAAATTTTGTTTTTTTTTTTAATTGGGCTTGGGCTGGACTGATGGCTTAGCGGTTAAGGCGTTTGCCTGCAAAGCCAAAGGACCCAGGTTCAATTCCCCAGGACCCATGTTATCCAGGTGCACAAGGGGATGTGTCTGGAGTTCCTTTGCAGTGGCTGGAGGCCCTGGTGTGCCCATTCATTCTCTCTCTCCCCCCGTTTCACTGTCAAATAAATTAATTAATTAATTAATAAATATTGGGCTGGAGATATAGTTTGATGATTAAGGTGCTTGCCTGTGAAGCCAAAGGGTCCAGATTTGATTCCCCAGTACTCATGTAAGCCAGCTGCACAAGGTGGCACATGCATCTGGAGTTCTTTTGCAGTGGCTGGAGGCCCTGGAACACCCATTCTCTTTCTCTATCTGCCTCTCACTCTTCTTTCTCCCTCAAATAAAAAATGAATAATTTATTTTTATTTTTAAATTTTATTTATTTATTGGAGAGATAGAGGGAGAGAGAGAGAGGCAGATAGAGAATGGGTATGCCAGGGCCTCTAGCCACTGCAAAAGAACTCCAGATACAGGCACCACCTTCTGCATCTGGCTTACATGGGTCCTGGGGAATTGAACCTGGGTCCTTTGGCTTTGCAGGCAAGTGCCTTAACTGCTAAGCCATCTCTCTAGCCCAACAAATAAAATTTTTAAAAAATATTATTTTCAAGACTGATAACATGTTCTGCCTATACTTATAGCTATTAGATATTTAAAGAATAAGATGTGCCTACCTTCTAAAAAAGTTGTTTCTCTCAACTTAATTGTTTATATAATTCAAACTTATCTTTTTAAAATTTTTTTTTGTTTATTTTTATTTATTTATTTGAGAATGACAGACAGAGAGAGAAAGAGGCAGATAGAGAGAGAATGAGCGTGCCAGGGCTTCCAGTCACTGCAAACGAACTCCAGATGCATGCGCCCCCTTGTGCATCTGGCTAACGTGGGTCCTGGGGAATGGAGCCTTGAACCAGAGTCCTTAGGCTTCACAGGCAAGCACTTAACTGCTAAGCCATCTCTCCAGCCCCAAACTTAATTATCTAAGGTGAATAATTTATTTATAGTGCCATGCCTCATATTAAGATGAGAGGAAATTTGGAGGCCCCTGCCCCAAAGTTATGTCCTATGCATACTATAATACACTTTTATATTAATAATGTACCATACTACATAGTCTTTTGTACGGACACTGCAATTTTTGTACTGTTTTAAGGCCATAGTTTGTATTACATCTTTAGACCTGTACTAAAAGTCAGCTTATGTTTCTTCTTAACTCCATAACACAGCTAGAGATATCTTTCTGCTAATTAACCATTTTTATTTATATTATTATTATTATTATTATTATTACCACGTTATGCACCTTGTGCATACATTGCTTTGTGCTCACGTGGGATTTGGGGACTCAAATCTGGGTACTTACGTTTCACAGGCACCTTAACACCTTAATTGCTAAGCCATCTCTCCAGCCCAAGTTTTTTCTTTCTTTTTTTTTTTTTTTTTTTTTTTTTTTGGTTTTTCAAGGTAGGGTCTCACTCTAGCCCAGGCTGACCTGCAATTCACTCTGTATTCTCAGGGTGGCCTGGAACTCATGGCGATTCTTCTACCTCTGCCTCCTGACTGCTGGAATTAAAGGTGTGTGCCACCATGCCCAGCTCAATCCAAGTTTTTCTTTTTATTTATTTAAACTTTCAGTGTGCCATAAAAATCAAAACTACATCACTCCTGCCAGATTGGCTACCATCATGAAAACAAATAATCATAAATGCTGGCGGGGATGAGGAAAAAGAGGAACCCTTCTACACTGTTGGTGGGAATGCAATCTGGTCCAGCCATTGTGGAAATCAGTGTGGAGGTTCCTAAGACAGCTAAAAATTGATCTACCATATGACCCAGTTATATCACTCCTAGGCATATATCCTAAGGACTCATCTCATTTCCTTAGAAATACATGCTCAACCATGTTTATTGCCACTCAATTCATAATAGCTGGGAAATGGAACCAGCCTAGATGTCCCTCAACTGATGAGTGGATAATGAAGATATGGCACATTTATACAATGGAGTTCTACTCAGCAGTAAAGAAAAATGAAGTTATGAAATTTGCAGGAAAATGGATGGATCTGGAAAGGATTATACTAAGTGAGGTAACCAAGGCCCAGAAAGCCAAGCGCCACATGTTCTATCTCATATGTGGATCCTAGCTACAGATGATTGGGCTTCTGTGTGAGAAGGAAAAAACTCAGTAGCAGAGGCCAGTAAGCTAAAAAAGAGATATAAAGGGAAGAGAAAGGAAGGGAGGGGGGTACTTAATAGGATGGTATTGTATGTATGTAAGTAGAAGAATAGATTAATGGGGGTGAAAAGGCCCAAAGTGAGGTCAGGGGAAAAGATTGAGTAAAGGAAAGGTGGAGGGAGGGCTAATAAAAATCTAAGAGGATATAAATAAATCATATGGAATCCTCCGGTTTTGGACAATGGAACACTCAGGAGCCATAGATTGTTGCTAGAAAATTCTCAGTACCAGGGATGGGATACCTTCCAGTGAGTTGTTGGCCAGGGAGGTTCCTGATGCCCCCAAAACTTATAGGCCATTGCCGAGGCCCTTGGTTTCCCACCAGGAATAGATGGTAAGACCCTATTGCTGCAGACTCCACATACTTGGGCTGCAAGGCCACAGAAAAATCCTGCTGGATCTGAGCTGATAACCTCCTCCATGTAGACCAGCTGACAGAAAGCTGGAAGAAGCCATGCTGCATGCAGTTCAATGGGAGAAAGAGAAATCACCAGTGAAGATACTCAACAGTGGACACTGCAAGCCTTATATTTGGCCAGCCAGGCCAAATGAGCCAACGGGTGCAATAGTGGCACATCTATCATGGTGGAAACCAACTGCCCTCCAATTGGACTGGAGGCCTGCTCCATGGGAGGGTATACATCCCTGACACTGAAAACTTAAAACAGGGGTAGTCATGAGCCCTAGAGGTGTAACGTCTGTTGCTATCTGGCTAAATGTATATACTATGCTTATCAAACTGCCCAGTAAGCACTTCTCTTAATATTCATACCCTTATATTAATGCTACTCTCACTTTTGGTAGAGAATCTTCTCTTTTCAGATGGCAGTGACCTTGGGACGACTCAGAAGGTATCATAGAGCTGGAAAGAAGTGACTGGAGTACTGAGTAACATCTCGATCACACCTTCCAAGGCTCAGGGCCTAATGCGGAAGAGGTGGCAGAAAGAATGTAAGATCCAAAGGAAGGGTAGGACTCCTTACAATGTGCTCCCTCCAGACATAAAACGGCCTGGATGTCCATGACCTCATAGTGCCTGACACTACCTACACAAGACCATCATAAGAGCAGGAAAAGATCATGACATCAAAATAAAAGAGAGACTGATTGAGATGGGGAGGGGATATGATGGAGAATGGAATTTCAAAGGGGAAAGGGGGGAAAGAGGGTATTACCATGTGATATTTTTTTATAATCATGGAAGATGTTAATAAAATTGAGAAAAAATATATAAAAAATCAAAACTACAAAATTGATGTAAATGTAAACATCCTCCTAAACCTCTACAGTTTCACCAATTCACCTCAGAGGGTCCTGTAACAGACTAACTCCATCTGTCTAGGCCCCTTTTTATTGTTCTCCAAGACCTAAAAGTCAGCAAGAGTGGAGACCCTCCCCCAATTTTTTTACACCATCCCACCTCAGCTTGAAAAAGTCAGCCTTGGGCTGGTGAGATGGGTTGGTGGTTAAGGCATTTGCCTGGGAAGCCTAAGGACCTATGTTTGACTCTCCAGATCCTGCATAAGCCAGATGCAGAAACATGAGCAAGTGCAAGGTCACACATGCCCACTAAGTGGCACAAGCACCTAGAGTTCTAGGACTTTAGTAGCTGAGGCCCTGTCATGCCAATTCTCTGTGTGTCTGTCTCTCTACAAAAAGAAAAAGAAAAAGAAAAAAAGAAAACGTCAGACTTGAACTTGTTGCCCATCTTCCAAAAACTTGAAGTCTCTCATTCTCTCTATTTATAAAAAATAGACATTAGACTTGGAGGTTATTAGAATACAGGCCCAATTTTCTTTGTCCCTGTAACATTAAAAGGTTATAACAATTGTTTAATTTCTGATTAAAATAACTAAATTAAGCCGAGTGTGGTGGCACACGCTTTTAGTCCCGGCACTCTGGAGGCAGAGGTAAGAGGATCTCTGTGAGTTCAAGGCCACCCTGAGACTCCGTAGTGAATTACGGGTCAGCCTGCACTAGAGTGAAACACTACCTTGAAAAACCAAAAATAAATAAATAAATAAAATAACTAAGTTATATCCCAATATTAAGATTGTATGTTCTCCATCTGATAAAACGTTTATTTTGTTGCATAAAACACTTGTTTACTATAGATTTCTTAAGTATTCTACTCTTATTTGTTTTCCTATTTTCCTATTGAGTAAAACTTTTGTTTCGTATAAACTTATTCTTTTTTTTTTTTTTTTTTTTTGATTTTTCAAGGTAGGGTTTCACTCTAGCCCAGGCTGACCTGGAATTCACTGTGTAGTCTCAGGGTGGCCTCGAACTCACAGCGATCCACCTACCTCTGCCTCCCAAGTGCTGGGATTAAAGGCGTGCACCACCACGCCCAGCTATAAACTTATTCTAAATAGATAAAACTGGGTTTAATTATACAAAATTTCATTGTGTCTATAAAATAAACAACTGATAATAACAAATTACCAAGACTAATTAAACTTTTAGCCTTTCATCCTAACATACTTCCATTAGTTCTTCTAAAGCTAAGACAGTTTGATCTCTGGATCAAGCATGTAAAAACTATAAGCCCTCTACATTAAGGACTTTAAAAAAACCTTTAAACCTAGACTTTAAAATTAGTTAACTTCTTTTCTTAAAAAGGTATTTTTAGGGCTGGAGAGATGGCTTCGAGGTTAAGCGCTTGCCAGTGAAGCCTAAGGACCCCGGTTCAAGGCTCGATTCCTCAGGACCCACGTTAGCCAGATGCACAAGGGGGCGCACGCGTCTGGAGTTCGTTTACGGAGGCTGGAAGCTCTGGTGCGCCCATATTCTCTCTCTCTCTCTCTCTCTCTCTCTCTCTCTCCTCCCCCTCCTTCTCTCTGTCACTCTCAAATAACTAAATAAACAAAAAAAAATTTTTTAAGGTATTTTTAGGGCTGGAGGGATAGCTTAGCAGTTAAGGCATTTGCCTGCAAAGCTAAAGGACCCTGGTTCAATTCTCCAGGACCCACATTAGCCAGATGCACAATGGGGTGCACGTGTCTGGAGTTTGTCTACAGTGGCTGGAGGCCCTGGTGCACCCATTCTCTCTCTCTCTCTCTCTCTCTCTCTCTCTCCCTTCTCTGTCAAATAAATAAATAAAAATTTTAAAAAGTATTTTTATTTATTTCAGAGACAGAGAGATAGAATTGTGTGTAGGACCTCTAGCCACTGCAAAGAGTTGGGTCAGGGTCATGCAAATAATGAGGCAGAGACTGCTCGTGCTCAACCAAAACCAGAAAGAATTTATTACAGCCAAGGCAAGACAAAGCTGATCATTAGGGACGCAGCCAGACTCGGGAGCGGGAACTGAGACCCCAGAGGAGTGGCTCACAGGCTTCTTAAAGAAAAAGAAAACACAACCAGGTGCTGGGCAAACAAAGTACAGCCAAAGGAGGAGTTAGGTGACCTTTAACAGGATTGGTGAGTTCCAGGTGGAGAGATACATTGTAACTATATAACTGTAGGTAAGGAACTAGTTGTTTTGGTCTCAGGATGTTGGCAAGAACAGAGGGTATTCTGAGAGGAGATCTGACTTCTTACTGGTTGGCTCAGTTACAGGGAAATACCTTGTGGTTCCTCCTGGAACTGGAGATCAACAAGAGTACATGAACAAAATGGAGTCACTATTGTCTGCACAGCCCTTCATTCCCCCCTTTGGCTTGTGACTGAATCTAACCTTTGATTCAAGATTATGTCCCTCAGATAAGTTTGTGGCCAGGGGGACATATTGAGTTCTGAGTACCATGAGTTTTTCAGAAGAAATCCTTTGTTTAATAAATTGGATCAACCAACTGAGGATACAAAGTCCTATGATTAATCTTAACAGTAGGAGTACGAATGGATCGGCCAGGGTAGTAAGCCAAGGAGACCAGTTGAACATTTTATGAAACCAAGACCAGCTCTGTTCGTCTTCGGTTGCTCTAGTCTCTAGGTCCTGTCTTAGAAGTTTCTAAGGTATTTTTGACAACCCTGGAATGATTAACATAGAAACAACATGTTTCTCCCAGAGCTGCACATAATCCTCTTTCTTTTAAGAATAACAAATCTAACCCACACCTATTTTGTAATACTACCTCAGCCAATGAGTCAAGTTGTTCTTGGAGAAGGGAAACAGATTCTCTGAGTCTCTGGAGGTCTCAGGTCTACAATTGAGACCAGCCAGTGATGATGTTTTAAACTAAGAGTTAAGGAGGTGGTCCCTACCCCAAGGGTCCCAGCAACTCCGAATCTTGTAAGGCCGGTATCAGGAAGGGAGCAGCATGCATGACTCTAAATTGCCAAGGTGAAGTGTTGAGATGGAGCCATCCTGCATCTCCACTGTAATAGGTTATGCTAGGGAGGACTTGAACTAGGATGCAAAGATCAGGATTAGTATTAGAAAAGAAACTGAGTTGAAGACACTTGGTCAGTCCCTCGAGGCAGGCCAAATATTGGCCTTTGGGTGCACTTAGGACTTTCTTATTGGTCCATCCTATTGATGTAAGTCTACTAGGATTATAAACATCTAAACAGGTAGATTTAAATTCTGAGGACTTGAGGTTGTACGAGGGGGTGATCAAGCAGGTATTGTTTCCTGCCTCATGGCCCAAGGTTTGAGAAGGGTGAGGGCAGGTCTGTGAGGCATCACTGACCGACAAGTTGGGGGATGGAAGGGGAGTAAGTGTGGCAATTCCTACATAATAAGGGGGCCCAGGGCCCAAGCAAAGCCAACCATTTGCAATTTCATTAGGGTTAGTCTGGTTCAGCACAAGGAAGGTTTCATTGACCAATTGTACCAGGTATTCAGTTAGAGGGGGCTCTTGATTTGAGCCAGGAACTGTAGGGGAATGTTCTTTGGGTGGCACTGGGGCTTGAGTTCTAGTGGGGATGGGAGTTCCCGCAGGGTGTAGCAGGACTGGTTTGTCTAGGGGTAGTGAATATGATGGCATGAAGTTCTTTCCACTGGGGCCAAGATTTTCCTTGCGATGCCTCTTTACATTGACCACATCTCCGGGTGTGTAACCATGTGGCTTTGCAGGTGGCAGCCTACAGACTTGCCTCAGGACCAGGAAGATATTATCCTGGGCCGTCTGCAGCGCCGGGACATATTTGAGAAAATTAAATTCAGATATCTCAGCTAGCAATTCTGTTTGGAGTTTGGGAAGTAGGGGAGGTGGCCTCCCAAACATGATCTCATGGGGAGTCAAGCCATAGGGGTAGGGAGTGTTCCGGGTGCAGAACAGGGCAAAGGGTAGGAGGGCCGTCCAGTCCTCGCCAGTTTCAAGGGTTAATTTAGTTAAGGTCTCCTTTAAGGTCCAATTCATTCTTTCTTTTTTTTTTTTTTTTTTTTTTTTGGTTTTTCGAGGTAGGGTCTCACCCTAGCCCAGGCTGACCTGGAATTCACTATGGAGTCTCAGGGTGGCCTCGAACTCACAGCAATCCTCCTACCTCTGCCTCTCAAGTGCTGGGATTAAAGGCATGCGCCACCACACCCAGCTCATTTTATCTTTCTATCTGTCCTGAGCTTTGGGGGTGATAAGCACAGTGAAGTTTCCAATTAGTCCCTAAAATTTTTTTAAATATTTTAGTTTTACTTATTTATTTGACAGAGAAAGAGGGAGAGAAAAAGAGAGAATGGGCATGCCAGGGCCTCCAGCCACTGCACATGAACTCCAGATGCATGTGTCTCCTTGTGCATCTGACTAATGTGGGTCCTGGGGAATCGAACCTGGGTCCTTTGGCTTTGCAGGCAAGTGCCTTAACTGCTAAGCCATCCCTCCAGCCCCCCTAAAATTTGTATTAACCCTTGTGTTACCTGTGAGACAAAGGCAGGTCCATTGTCTGAGCCTATAGTGGTGGGGAAGGCCATATCTGGGGATGAGTTCTTCCAAAATTTTCTTAGTCACCATGTTGGCTGTTTCTTTCTTTGTAGGAGAAGCCTCAACCCATCCTGAAAAAGTATCTACAAAAACTAGAAGGTATTTATAATCCTATTTACCTGGCCTTACCTCACACTAAAGTCAACTTTCCAGTGTACTCCAGCACCAATCCCCTTTCCCTCTTGTTGGGAGTCTGATTGTTAGTACTTGGATTTGTGACTTGGCTGAGCCTGAAAATTTTAAAGCGAGAAGAGGCCAGAAATTCTCTAATTTTACGTCTGCCTACACAGTGCCTTTATGGATCTGATGGATTAGGTTCTTGCCATTTCTTCAGGGAGAACCAAATGTCCCTCTTTCGTATATCCCCATCCTTTTTTGGTGTAGGAATGTTGCAGGGCACCTAAGTCCTGGTCATCTTGGGCAGTATACTTTGGTACATCTGGCAGGGCCGGTGCTGGCAGCATGACCAACAATTGTGAGTGTCCCGTGCCTGCCTTTTTAGCAGCCTGATTGGCCAGCCTATTTCCTTGTGCTTCCAGAGTATCTCCTTTCTGGTGGCCAGGGCAGTGAATTATAGCCAATCTCTTTGGTAGGCAGAGGGCAGATAACAAGTTAAGGATTTCATTTTTATTTTTGACAGTCTTTCCTTCTGCTGTGAGCAAGGCCTCATTCACGGAAAATGGCACCATGAACACATGCCATTGCAAAGGCACACCTGCTGTCAGTATATATGTTGGCCACCTGTCTATCATTCAATTTGAGCACCTCTGTTAGTGCCACAAGTTCAATCCTTTGAGCTGAAGTTCTCGGGGAAAAAGCAGTAGCCCAGTCTCATCTAGAGTCACCACAGCTGCCCCGGCATACCTTGCTCATCCTGAACGAAGCTGCTTCCATCTGTGAAGAAAACCATGTGTGGGTCTTTCTAGGGGACAGCTGTCAGACCTGGTCTAGTTCCCTGGACTTGTTGGGGTACTTCTGTGCAGTCCTGCAGCTTCTCCACATCAGGGTTGGGCAGCAAGGGAGACGGGTTAAGGGCGGACCAAGGCTGGAAAGTTATCCTCAGGGGATTGAGTAACAAGGCTTGGTAGTGAGTTAGTTTGGCATTTGTCATCCACCTGTCTTGTGGGGAGGGGGATTGAGAACCCCTTCGACAGAGTGGGGTGGTGGTGATGGTCAATGGCTGTCCCAGAGTTAGTTCATCTGCATCCTTTACCAAACAGGAAGTGGCAGCAATGAGGCATAAGCAATCTGGTCAGCCAGCGGCCACTGAGTGCAGTCTCTTAGACAGACAGGCCATAGGCTGTTTCCAGGGGCCAAGTTGTTGAGTCAGTACCCCTTTAGCCACTCCCGCCTGCTCATCCACAAAGAGCTGGAAGGGTCTGTGGACATCTGGAAGGGCAAGGGCAGGTGCCTCAAGGAGAGCCTTTTTAATAGCCTGGAAAGCCTGATCTTGAGCTTTATCCCAAGCAAAAGAGCTCTCATCACCCTGAGTGGCTTCATAAAAAGGTTGGGCCATTTCTGCAAAACCGAATATGCAAAGTGTACAGAAGCTGGCTGAACCTAGAAACTCACGTAACTGTCTTCATGTCCTTGAGGTCGGGATCCCAAGGATGGTCTGCTTGCGAGCTGGGAACAGCCACCTGTTTACCTTCCTTTAATATGTAACCCAGCTAGGTAATCTCTGAGGCACAAATTTGGGCCTTTTTAAATCTTAGTAGACACTGCAGCTAGTTCAGAAAGGTTTTTGCCTTCAAATACATCTAGAAACTGGAGTTTTCTTTTAATATCCGGGACAGCCTGGCTAACAAAGGCCATATTGAAGGCCATCTGATTTTCTGGTGCCTCCAGATCCAGAGGAGTGTAATTCTGTAAGCCTCTAATCTTTCCAGGAAGGCACCAGGAGACTCATCCTTCCTCTGGATCACCTGACTAACCTTTGATAAAGTTGTGGGCTGCTTAGAAGCAGCCCAGAGACCACCCATTAGAATCTGGCGGCAGACTTTTAGCCACTCCCTACCTTCAGGTGAGCTGGGGTCCCATTCTCTCGGGTCCCAGCGAGTGGTCGGGAAAGCAGCATTAATGCGGGCTTCATCAGTGGTCAGACGTCCACCCGCCCTGGGACCAGTTTCCGGCACTCTCTCCGAATACAGTCCCTTTCCTCTGTGGTAAACAAAATCTGGAGGAGCTGTTGGCAGTCCTCCAAGGTGGGTTGGTGAGTCGAGAGGACAGTGTCAAGGAGGTCTACGAGAGCCTGAGTTTTCTCTGTAATAGAAGGGTTTTGAAGTTTCCAGTTACACAGGTCACTGATAGAAAGAGGGAAATAAGTGAGGTACTGATTCCCGTCATCATCAGGTCGCCCAAAAGCTCACAGAGGAAGGGCCACCATTATCGGGGGATGGAGTCTCCCTGAACAGGTATGGAGGGGACTAGAAGAGGGATTCCCTGTGGGAGCTGGGGCCGTAGGAACGGAAGATGAGGGCTGGGGTGACGGGCTAGGCTCAGTCCTGGAGGGGGCCTTGCCATGGATTTTAGGGAGGGGGGAGATCTTCCTCAGGAGAGCCTGATGGAGGGAGTACTTCTGGAGGCTGAGTCTTCCTCTCATTCCGCCTGGGTAGGAGCGAGAGGATGGTGGACCTGTTGGTAGGAGGAACCAGAGGCTTTAACCAGGAAGGGGGGTCAAAGAGGAGGTAGTGCCAAGTCAAAATATAGGGTACTTGGTCCTGGGTGGCCAGAGTGGCCAAAAATGACCGTCTGGGTTTTAAGAATCACGTTCAAGTCAAAAGTTCCCTCTGGTGGCCAGCCAACCTGGAAGGCAGGCCACTCAAGGGAGCAGAAGGTCCAGACTTTTCCAGGTTTCACTTTGGCTGCCAAGACTTCTGCAGCTTCCTGTAAACCCGTAAAGTGGGAGAGAACAAGATCAAGGGGGGTTGATGGCTGAGAGGAAGAAGGTCCCATTGTTAAAATAAGGTTGAGAGAGAAGCACAAAGGACAATGACGACAAAATGAAAGTAACGAGAAGAAAAGCCGGACACAGCACAAGGGAAAGCACTGCACAGGGGGCCACCAATAATTGGTGATCCTAAACCAGATCCAAAGGGTCGCAAGTGGACGACCCAGTGGCCAGTGGAGGGGTCAAGGCGTCCCTCAGGTCCCCTCGGGCTCTGAGACCAATAGCAGCGTCCACCTGTTCTCCTTTGAACCCTAGATTGTCTAGACCCCAGAAAACCAGAAAATCGAAATAAACTTACCGACCGGCCTGGAACCAGGGGTCCTGTGCCTCAAGTTGCGCAATCTCAGTGGGACTTCCAAAATGTTAGGTCAGGATCGCTCAAATAATGAGGCAGAGACTGCTCGAGCTCAACCAAAACCACAAAGAATTTATTACAGCCAAGGCAAGACAAAGCTGATCATTAGGGACCCAGCCAGACTCAGGAGCGGGAACTGAGACCCCAGAGGAGTGGCTCACAGGCTTCTTAAAGAAAAAGAAAACACAACCAGGTGCTGGGCAAACAAAGTACAGCCAAAGGAGGAGTTAGGGTGACCTTTAACAGGATTGGTGAGTTCCAGGTGGAGAGATACATTGTAACTATATAACTGTAGGTAAGGAACTAGTTGTTTTGGTCTCAGGATGTTGACAAGAACAGAGGGTATTCTGAGAGGGGATCTGACTTCTTACTGGTTGGCTCAGTTACAGGGAAATACCTTGTGGTTCCTCTGGAACTGGAGGTCAACAAGAGTACATGAACAAAATGGAGTCACTATTGTCTGCACAGCCCTTCACAGACAGACTCCGGACACATGCACCACCTTGTGCATCTGGCTTACATGGGAATCAAACTTGGGTCCTTTGGCTTTGGAGGCAAGCATCTTAACTGCTAAGCCATATCTCCAGCTGTTAGTTAATTTATTAATCTCTATCATGTTTAAATTTAAAATAACTTAAGATATTTCAAATATTGCCTCCATACTAACCTATTATATATCCTACCTTACCTAAACCAAATCTTTATATTTCCAAAAATTCCAGCCATGCGTGGGGCCACACGCCTTTAATCCCAGCACTTGGGAGGCAGAGGTAGGATCACCATGTGTTTGAGGCCACCCTGAGACTACATAGTGAATCCCAGGTCAGCCTGTGCTAGAGCAAGACCCTACCTCGAAAAAAAAAAAAATTCCAATTACCTTCCCATCCAAGTTAACAATTCCTTCTTCCCTACCTATGATCTATCTATACCATTTTTCAACTTTAGCTATAATATTTGTGTCACCCATAATGTCATGTCACATATAAGAAAATTCATACATAGATAATAACCAGATCATAATGGCTAATAGATTTAACATGATTTAGGAGTTTCTTTCCTCATGGCTCCAATAAGTATCACTCTCCTGAAGAACTGCCTTCTTGCCTGTCTATACTGTAAGATCTAAGAAATGAACATGTTGCCTTTAGCTTCTGTAACCCTGCTTGCCAGCACTCCAGCTTGACAGTAGTACTGCCCTTTTAAAACAGGTAGCCATTTTAATCAGTAAAGAAAAATTTTTTTTACTAGGACTCAGCTTAAGTTCCAAGAAGCCCCCCTCCCTTGCAGATACCGGGAACTCGGGGGGGAACATTTTACCACAAACAGCCCTGGCCCAACTTGGCGGTTAAATCTGTGAAACACCAGACAGCCTAAGTGGAAAGCCCCTAACCATGGGACCCCCAAATACCCAATTAATGTAAAGGTCTTGCTGCTATGCAGAATTGTGGTTTTTGCCTTTATAACCCCTGACCCTCCCCCGAGTTGGGGCTCACTCTCTCACACCCACGGCGTGGGTTTGTGTGGAGACTGGGTCCAGGCCTTGGCTTGCACTACAATAAAGTAAACTTGCTGCTAATTGCATCGGAGTGGCCATCTCGGTTCTTTGCGGCGGATCTCTGGGTGACATCCTGAGGGTCTTGACCCCGGGTAGGGGGTCTTGGCACTTCATATACAATCCATGTGGGATAATAGCCTGCTATATGCATAAACTGCAAAGCTACAGTTCCTTATCAACTTCCCCTAGAAAACTGCACCTGGTCCTGTCTGTTTTCCCCAGTGTGCTCCTTATAAGCCTGAACCCTAGCCTAGCTCAGAGTTTTCTGCCTCCATCCAGTGGGAAGGTTGCAGCCCCTCACTGTGCTTCAGTAAACAGTCTCTGTCTGAGATCAGGTCCAGTGTTTTTCTTGCACTGTTCTTTCTCACTTTCCTATAGTAAACGCATGTGTACACCAAGGTTTCTTGCTACTGCAAAGGAACATCAGATGTTTGCAGCCCTTTTTGTGTTCAGTTTTACATGGATGGTTGGGGACTTGAACCTGGGCCAGCAGTCTTTGCATTCAAGTACTTTTAACCAATGAGTCATCTCCCCAGCCCTGTAAAAAGAAATTGGCCAGGTCAATTCTTTTTTTCTTTATGGCAGTAGGGTCTCACTTTAGCCCAAGCTGACCTGGAATTCACTATGTAGTCTCAGGGTGGCCTCGAACTCACTGTGATCCTCCTACCTCTTCCTCCCGAGTGCTGGGATTAAAGGCGTTCTCCACCATGCCCTGCTCTTTCTTTTTTCTTGAAGTAGGGTTTTGCTGTAGCACAAGCTGACCTGGAATTCACTATGTAGTTTCAGGCTGGCCTCAAACTCACAGCAATCCTCCTACCTTTGCCTGAAGTGCCGGGATTAAACGATCCATGATAAAATTCTTACTGAGTTCATGTGTTGACACAGTGTCTTCACCTAAAAAGTAAGACTTGCCCAGTGTCACAAGTCTTTAATCCCAGCACTTGGGAGGCAGAGGTAGGAGGATCACCGTGAGTTCAAGGCCACCCTGAGACTATAGCGAATTTCAGGTCAGCCTGGGCTAGTGAGACCCTACTGAAAGATAATTAAAAATTGCTAAATTGCTAACAGCCTATGTACTGCTTCTGTAACCTAGCTTGCCTGCTCCAACTATTTGACTATAGGACTGCCATTTTGTAACTTCCGCCATTTTAGTACTAGATTGGCCCTAACCATGGAAACCTGACCTACTGAACCAGAAACTTGTGCAAAATATGCTTGCAAAACAAACTGTGCCCCACCACCCAGTTCCTGAGTCGGACCCCAGTTCCTGGTGAAAGAGCACCCCCTTAAGGGGGAGCCTTTCCCCAGGAGGAGACCCTGAAACCCAGAGATCAGTCCGAGACCACTGGATGCAAACAGCAAGAGGCTTTATTGTGGGTACCGGTGCACCGGGGCTCGACACGGAGTCCTCACGCAGGAGGGGTGAAGAGCCTCGGCCCCCTGGAGGGAAGGGCTTATAAAGGGAATGAGGCGGGAAAAAGGACAAAGGGGTTACATCATATCGCGCCCTTTAAAATGATTGGTTCCGAGAAGGCGCGCGCGGGAACCCTGTGGGTTGCCATAGGGAGGGGGACCTGCCTTTGGAATTTTCCATATAGAGTGGGTCCTGATTGGTCAGATCCACCTGGTGTCCCTTAATTGAATAACCATAGGTGGGGTGGGGGTTTCAGGACACAGGGGCAGAGTTCATGGAAGGGGCAGTTAGGCCAGGCATCTCTTAGGTGACCAGTAACTTAACAAAAGAACAAAGCAAGCAAGCAATGTTACAGAAGCTGAATAGAGCAGGATTAGCAAAAGCAAAAACTCCAGTCTCTATCTGGGGCGTGGGTGGGTTTTCCCAACTGTTTCTTCCCCTACCAGACCAGGTGTTAGACCACAGATATCCTGTTTGGCAACCTAAAGGAACTGACCTTGCCCTGAACTGGTGCTTGTTCCTGCAAGCCTTGCAAAATGGCATTACAGCAGTCAAAATGGTGTAACAGCGGTCTAGCCGGGGTTTTTCACTGGAATACAGAGTTCTCCACCCCCATTTGTGGCTTAGAACCAGGACCCAGTCCCCCTGGAAAGTCCCCAGTACCTCACCCCCCTCCCTAAAGCTGTGGTTTTTCCCTTTATAAACCCCTTGCTATGGGCACTCGGGGCTCTTCACCCCTCCTGCGTGACGACTCTGTGTCGAGCCCCGGTGCACCCGTCCCTCAATAAACACCTCTTGCTGCTTTGCATCGAGAAGTGTCTGGGTCAGTCTTTTGGGTCTCGCTCGATCTTCGAGGGTTGGAATCCCTCAATGAGGAGGGGTCCCAACACTACCTCGAAAAAAAAAAAAAGTAAATAAATAAGACTAGGGCTGGAGATATGGCTTAGCGGTTAAGGCGCTTGCCTACAAAGCCAAAGGACCCGGGTTCGTTTCCCCAGGACCCACGTAAGCCTATCTGGAGTTCGTTTACAGCGGCTGGAGGCCCTGGCGCGCCCGTCCTCTCTGCCTCTCTCTCAAGTAAGCAAATAAAGTAAAAATTAATAAATGAGACTAAATAGCTCCAACAGGCCAGTGGCTGGACTCGGAGGGGAGCGCGGCGCCCGGCGGACCGGAAGCGCCGGCGACCCGGAAGAACTACAAGTCCCGCCCCCAGCTCCGCCCCGGCCGCGGGGTCGTAGCCGGGCGTTGCGGCCGAGCGGCCCCGGGGCGGCGATGTCGTCCCCCGGGCGAGTCCGGCAGCTCCTGGAACTGTGAGTGCGCCCCTCCGCGCCGTCCCGGTCCCGTCCCCGTCCCGGTCCCGTCCCCGTCCCCGTCCCCCGCCCCGGCGCGCCTCCCTCGCCGGCCCAGCACCGCGGCGGCTGCGGCCCGAGGCCTGCCGCGACTTTTAGGCCAGCCTGGGCCCCAGGCTTTCTCCAAGCAAAACCCACAAGCAAAAACCGAGCCTCCTGCCGGGCGTGGTGGCGCGCGCCTTTAGTCCCAGCACTCGGGAGGCAGAGAGGTACGAGGATCACTGAGTTCGAGGCCACCCTGAGACTACGGAGTGAAGTCCAGGTCAGCCTGGACTAGAGTGAGACCCTACCTCGAAAAAACAAAAAATGAAAATAAAAAAGCTTCCAATAAAGCCTCGCCCAATTACCAACATATCAACTCTGAAGCAATATATGCAGCAAATTGGTCAATAATAAGGGTCCTCGATACAGGTGCTGGGTCTATTGTCTTTGGGACCATGGGCAGTAACCGCCTCCGAGCATAGTGATTAAGGCCTGAAATCCTGGCTGCCCGTGGGGTGAGGCAGAGGGATAGCCAAGAGTTCAAGGCCTGTAGGGACACTGTCTCATATTTTAAATTTTTCGTAGTTAATTGTATTTATAATTTTCATGAGGCATAAACTTAACATGTGTGTAACCCTTAGGAATTCTCAGGCATTAGATGGAAATTACCATGACAGTTAATCTTTCCAAGAGGTTTTTGCCCATTAATACTGTTGTGTAAAAAGAAGAGGACATGGCTTAATGGTTAAGGTGGTTGCCTGCAAACCTTAAGGACATGGGTTCAATTCCCCAGTACCTGTGTAAAGCTAGATGCACAAAGTGGCACATGCATTCTCTCTATATATTTCTGTGCTTGCAAATAAATAAATAAATAAACTTAAAAGGGGGGAGGTTGGAGTGATGGCTTAGCAGTGAAGGTGCTTGCCTGAGAAGCCTAACCACCGAGGTAAAGCCAGATGCACAAAGTGCTGCTGCCTGCATCTGTAGTTCTGTCGGCAGCTGCCAGAGGCCCTGACATGCCCGTTCTCTCTCTCCCTCTGCTTGCAAATAAATATGAAATAAAATAATGTTTTATTTTAAACGACAGCTTAATACTATTAAAGGGATTGACTACAGTCCCCAGTCTTTTTTTCCCCCGTCCCTTTTGTGTGTGTGTTGTTTTAAGGTAGGACCTCTCTCACTCTAGCCCAGGCTGATCTGGATCTCTGTAGCCCACACTGTCCTCAAAGTGATCCTTCTACTTAGCCTTTCAAGTGTTGGGATTATAGGCGTGAGCTGTCAGGTCCAGCTTCACAGTCACTTTTCATAAAAATCGGTTAGGGGACACAGTGCCTGACACTACCTACACAAGACCATCATAATAGGAGGAAAAGATGATGACATCAAAATGAAAGAGAGACTGATTGAGGGGGGGGGGGGATATGATGAAGAGTGGAGTTTCCAAAGGGGAAAGTGGGGGGAGGGAGGGCATTACCATGGGATATTGTTTATAATCATGGAAGTTGTTAAAAAATTTTTGAAAAGAAAAAAATCAGTTAGGGGGCTAGGAAGATGGCTTAGTGGTCCTCAAGGTGTATAAATCAGTTGGTTCTCCCATGTTTAGACCCAAATTTGTGAAGAGTCCTAAACAAAAATATAAGAGGGATAAGAGGATTGCTGTTAGAGGCCAGCCTGGGCAGTGTGAGTTCTAGGTTAGCGTGGGCTAGAGAGAGATCCTTCAAACAAACAAACAAAAATGGACTAGAGAGATGGATCAGCAGTTAGACACTTGCTTGCAAAGCCTGTTGGACCTGGTTTGATTCCCTAGTGCTCATGTAAAGCCAGATGTACAAGGTAGTACATGTATCTGAGCTTCTTTTCCAACAGCAAAACACCTGACTGCCCATATTCATTCTTTCTCTCTCAAATGTATAAATAAAGTCTTTCGTTTTCTTTTTCTTTTCTTTCTTTTTTTTTTTTTTTTAATTTTGTATTTTTCAAAGTAGCGGCTTGCTCTAGCCCAGACTGACCTGCAGTTCACTGTGTAGTTTCAGAGTGGCCTCAAACTCAGTGATCCTCCTACCTCTGCCTCCTGAGAGTTGGGATTAAATGTGTGTGGCACCAGCCCTGCTAGACATTTTTTTTAATATAATTTATTAGAGTGAGATAATGGGTGTGCCAGGGAAACCATAAAAGGGGGGGGGTACCATAGTCTTCTAATCTGTTCTTCCAAGTGGTAAACTAGCTGCACTTGGTGGCTCACACCTTTAATCCCAGCACTTGGGAGGCAGAGGTAGGAAGATTGCCTTGAGTTCCACTCTGAGACTTCATAGTGAATTCCAGGTCAGCCTGAGCTAGAGTGAAACCCTGCCTCAGAAAAAGAAAAAAATCAAGTAGTAAACTAGGTGAGCAAATCCCCTGTAACAGTCCAAGAGTCAAGAATATATATATAATGTATAATGTATTGACATCAGGAGTGTTGTCTATTGCCAAAGACAAGTTTTGTAAAGATTAAAATAGTAGGGCTAGAGAGATGGCTTAGCAGTTAATGTGCTTGCCTGCAAAGCCAAATAACCCAGGTTCAGTTCCCTAGTACCCACATAAGCCAGATACACAAGGTGGCACTTCCGTCTGGAGTTCGTTTGCAGTGGCTGGGGCCCCTGGTGCTCCTACTCTCTTGCTGTGTCTGCCTCTCTCTCTGGACATACAGTCTGTCTCAATTACCACTCAGTTTTACCATTATATAGTGAAAACACACAGACAATACACAGATGATTGGGCATTACTATGTCCCGTGAAAATTTTATAAAGCAGGCAACAGGTCAGATTTTACCCAGAGGCCACTTCCCAACCCCTGGTCCAAGACACAGATAACATATTCACCTGCTGCCCAGCCAGACTGCAGACTGCAGACTGTCTTCCAAAGTTATACTTTGATACAGTAAGTGATACCCAGTAAATATCATCAGCTGGTTTTGTTTTGTTTTTTCAAGGCAGGACCTCACTCTACCCTATCCAACACTGACCTGGAACTCATTCTAGCTCCAGGCCGGCCTCAAACTCACAGCAGTACTCCTACTTCAGCCATCTGAGTGCAGGGGCTACCCTGCTCAGGCCAACCTAGCACCTGTTTGTTGTTGTTGTTTTGGGTTTTGTTTTTTTTTTTGTTTTTTTTTTTTTTCTTTTGAGGTCGGGTTTCACTCTGGCTCAGGCTGACCTGGAATTCACTATGTATGTATTCTCAGGGTGGCCTCAAACTTCAGATCTTCCCTACCTCTGCCTCCTGAGTACCGAGTACTAGAATTAAAGGTATGAGCCACCACACCCCACTCCCCACCTTCTTTTAGTTTTAGTTTTTTGTTTGTTTGTTTTTTGAGGTAGGGTCTCTAGCTCAGGCTGACCTGGAACTCACTCTGCAGTCCCAGGCTGGCCTCAAACTCATAGCTATCCTTTTACCTCTGCCTAACTACCAGCTTCTTTTTTTTTTTTTTTTTTTTTTTTTGGTTTTTCGAGGTAGGGTCTCACTCTAGTCCAGGCTGACCTGGAATTCACTATGGAGTCTCAGGGTGGCCTCGAACTCACAGCGATCCTCCTACCTCTGCCTCCCGAGTGCTGGGATTAAAGGTGTGCGCCACCACACCCGGCTCATAAGTACCAGCTTCTTAACTGAACCAATCCATCAGAAACCCAGACCGAGACTAGGAGAAACCCGTTGAGTAAAGGCTCCAGGGTGGCAGTGGCTTTGCTTTGGGTGATGGGAGTAGCTAATGAAGTGTACCCCAAGTCCTTGTTTTTATATAAATTCTGGGTTCCTCTAGTGTTGGAGATACTGCCTGAACTCTGCTAAAAGCAGGCTTGGCCCCAGAGCAAAGTCAAGAATCTTTGTAATGACAAAGCTAGGTAAACATTTGTGCCAATGGAGGTTAAAGAATGCATTGCCTTTCTCCTAAGTAGCTACAGGTCACAATGCCCTGCTGGCCCATGTACTTCCCTTCTTGTAAACACTTGCTTTGTCTTAAAATAACATAGGGAAAGTGCCCCCAAGACAATGTATGCTATGCCAGCTGTCAATGTTTAATGAGCTTGTGCGTACTGGACAGTTAATACACAGTGGACTAGGGCTCTGAGCCTCTTTTCCTTTGAGACAGTGCTTCTTGGTCCCCCACTCTTAAATTCCACCCCCCCCCCCAGGGTTTCACGTTGGCCCCGACTGACCTGGAATTTACTCTGTATTCCCAGGCTGCCCTCGAACTCACAGTGATCCTCCCACCTCCGCCTCCTGAGTGCTGGGATTAAAGGCTTGTGCCACCATGCCCAGCCCTCTCTTCAATTCTTAAATTGTGTTGTATCATGTTTTGTGCTGCACCACTCCTCTTTCAGGGTTCTTTGACACCCTGCCGCACAGGACTCCGCACGCTAGGGTCAGGATAACTGCAACCTCTTTGCAATATGTTGAACATGGGCTAGAGAGATTGCTCAATGGTTAAGGTGCTTGCCTGCAAAACCTAAGGACCTGAGTTCAATTCCCCAGTACCCACGTAACACCAGATGTACAAAGTGGCACATGTGTCTGGAGTTCATTTGCAGTGGCTAAAGGCCCTGGCACACCCATTCTCTATCTGCTGCTTCTTGCTCTCTCTCAAAATAATAAATGTGCTGAACATTATGATCATTAAAATACTAGTTGTACAATTTATTGAATACCACTGACATTCCCATGCATGTATATTCTGTGCTTTGATTGTATCAGCCAACCCTACTAATTTTTCTGCCCCCTTTCCTTTCTCCTTCCCTTTACCACTTACAGGATCCCTTTGTAATTTTTTAGTTTTTCTATTTCTTGTGTGTGTGTGTGTGTGTGTGTGTGTGTGTTTTGTTTGTTTGTTTGTTTGAGGTAGGGTCTCACTCTGGCCCAGGCTGACCTAGAACTCACTATGTAGTCTCAGAGTGGCCTTAAACTCACGGTGATCCTGTCACCTGTGTCTCCCAGGTGCTGGGATTAATAGTGTGTGCCACCACGCCCGACTCTGGTTTTTCTATTTGCCGGAGCCTGCCGGCTGAAAGGGTTTGAGCCTGATGGGGAGTGAGGATTACAGAAAGACAGGAGAAAGAATGAAAGCAAGGACTCCAGTCCAGGACTGAAGCAAGGACTGAAGCACGGTTTATTTCTCAGCATTCCTTTTTATATCTTCTTACAAACAGTTTTCCTATGGACAAAAATTCCATGAGCTTCACACAAGTTTCTATCAAAAACTCCTTCCTGTTACAGAGTTTTTGCACTTTAATCACTTCTCAGTACAAAAGAATATTAAGGCCAGCCAAATGGCTTCTGACACTGAATATACATAATCTTGCTTACATGTAGGTGCTGTAGTTTTTGCTAAAGCCTTTGCTATAGTTTTGCTAAAGTCTTGCTGCCAAAGGCCCAGAGCTATGGATACAAGTCCAGCCAAATGGCTCCCGACATCTATTTCTTTTGTTTTTTTGAGGTAGGGTTTTGCTGTAGCCCAGGCTGACCTGGCTTGCATTATGTAGTTTCAGGCTGGCCTTCAACTCAAGGTAGTCCTACGTCTGCTGGGACTAGGTGTGCTCCACCATGCCCAGCTTATTTTTTATTTTGTAGGTAGGGTCTAGTTCCAGTCCCGGTTGACTAAGGGATGACTAAGTGCTAGGTGTTAGAAAAAGCAGAAAAAGGCCACGTGTGGTGGCACACGCCTTTAATCCCAGCACTGGGGAAGCAGAAGTAGAAGGACAGCTTGAGAATACATAGTGAATTCCAGGCCAGCATGGACTAGAGTGAAACCTTACCTCAAAAACCAAAAAGAAAGTAAGTGCGAAAAGAAACGAGGGAAGATCCAGCTCAACAGCAGACTTTATTGGGGCATCCTGAGAAGGGCTCTGACCAGGCAGGTCAAAAACCCACCTCCCCGGCTGGAGAGCTGGCTTAGCGGTTAAAGCACATACCTGTGAAGCCTAAGGACCCCCGTTCGATTCTCCAGGTCCCACGTTAGCCAGATGTACAAGGGGGCGCATGCGTCTGGAGTTCGTTTGCAGTGGCTAGAGGCCCTGGCATGCCCATTCTCACTCAACTCACTCTGTCTCTCTCCCTCCTTCCCTCTCTCTGTCTTTAATAAATAAATAAAAAATAAAATAACCCACCTCCCGCCGGGCATGGTGGCGCACGCCTTTAATCCCAGCACTCGGGAGGCAGAGATTGGAGGATCATGATGAGTTCAAGGCCACCCTGGGACTACATAGTGAATTCCAGGTCAGCCTGGGCTAGAATGAAACCCTACCTTGGGGAAAAAAAAAAAAAAAAAAAAAAAAAAACACCTCCTGGGCTGGAGAGATGGCTTAGTGGTTAAGCGCTTGCCTGTGAAGCCTAAGGACCCCTGTTCGAGGCTCGATTCCCCAGGACCCACGTTAGCCAGATGCACAAGGGGGCGCACGTTCGTTTGCAGTGGCTGGAGGCCCTGGCGCACCCATTCTCTCTCTCTATCTGCCTCTTTCTGTCGCTGTAAAATAAATAAATAAAATTAACAAAAAATACCCACCTCCCATACAGAATGGGGAGATTGGTATTTATGGGGGGCGGGGATTGGAATCCTTTGCTTTGCTTCAGGGCTTGGGCCACTTCAGAGAACTGACAATCAGGTGGTTTGGGCCTTTCTAGGAAAGTGATAAACAGGGGTGGATGGCGCTGGTCATTCCAGGAATGTGATAATTGGGAGGGATGGTTGAGTCACTTTGGGTTACAGTGAGGCAGTCAGAGTGCAAAGATGGAGTCTTTCTGGTTCTAACATTCCCAACTCTGTCATATAGAAAGCCAGGTAGGACTGTTACAGGAGCTGGTTCCTGTCTCAGGGTTCTGATTGCGGAGATTAAGGTGGATGTGTGGCCTGACTGCAGCAGGAGCACAGATTTGGTCTCATTCTAAGTGGGAGGCAGCCTCGGATCCCAAGTACCAATAGGTACTTCTGGAACCATTTGGAACTGGAGCTGCTGAAACAAACTTTGTAAGCAGGCAAATAAGATTGACTCATGGCTGGGTGTGGTGGCGCACGCCTTTAATCCCAGTAGTTAGGGGGCAGAGGTAGGAGGATTGCTGTGAGTTCAAGGCCACCCTGAGACTACATAGTAAATTTCAGGTCAGCCTGGGCTAGAGTGAGACCCTACCTCAAAAAACCAAAGTAAATGAATGAATAAATAAAAGATTGACTCATGACATTATGGTATTGCAAAGAGAAAATCGCAGTAAGGTGTGAGGGAGGCCTAGAAAATGAAAATGCGTTTTACATTGGAGGACATAAGCATGGTCTAGCTTAATAGGAATATGTAATTAAATATGAAAGTGAAACTTCTGGAAATAAGATTTGATTTAGGTAAGGTGAGGAGTGTTTTTTAAGATTTAATTTATTTATTTGAGAGATAGAGGAAGAGGCAGAGAGAAAGAGAATGGGCGCCCCAGGGACTCCAGCCAAACAAACTCCAGATGGATGTGCCCCCTTGTGCATCTGGCTTACGTGGGTCCTGGGGAACCAAACCAGGGTCCTTAGGCTTCGCAGGCAAACACCTTAACATCAAAGCCATTTCTCCAGCCCGGGGAGTCTTAAAGACAGGGCAATAGCTGTTTACAGTTTGAACCAACATGCTTTTTTTTTTTTTCTTTCGTTGGGAAGATTCTTACCTGTGGGCATGGCCTGTGTGCCCTCAGAGAAGGCATGAAGTTGATGGCAGGTTATATTAACTTTATCTGGTGTCAGAACAATTTATGTGGCCACTGTTTATGACTGGTAAATTAAGGCCCACACAGGGGATAGTAGAGTCACTATCTTACCATGTGGCAGCAAATGTTAGCAGAAAAGGCTGTCACCGAAACATGACAGTGGGGACTTGAGGAGGTCCCTATGAGCTCAGGCTGGGGTGGGGGTCGGGGATGGCAGTGCCCTCTGTGTTAGGAGCTGCAGCAACTGTGGAGAGGAGGAGAAAGCAGAAGAGAAGAAATGGCTGGAGGGGTCAGGGATTGTTACCTGACTTTTTTTTTTTTTTTTTAATGAGGCAGAGCAGTGACTTTTCTTTTGGAATGGACTGATTATTACCCATTTCAGAGTTTTTGTCTCAAGACAAAAGCTTGTGAATCTTCTGCAGTCAGCAGATGGAACTGGACAGGACTAACTTTGTCTTCAAGACAAAGATTGTCCTCAAAGTATTCTGGAGCCAGGCATGGTGGCACACGCCTTTAATCTCAGCACTGGGGAGGCAGAGGTAGGAGAATCACCGTGAGATTGAGGCCACCCTGAGACTACATAGTGACTTCCAGGTCAGCCTGGACTAGAGTGAAACCCTGCCTCAAAAACACAAAAAAAAAGAAAGTTAGTTTTCTGGGATTTTTTCAAGCATACCCCTAAAAAACTACCTGAGAAAGACACCTCCTTCTGGCTTAAGACCGTTTGGAGATGTGACTGTCCCCCAGAGATAAAGACAAGTCCCCCCTCACGGTTAACAAAACTCAAAGTCCCAGTCACACAGCTGTGTTCTGGGAAACAGATGCCTTATCTAATACTCCTTGGGTTGGGGCGATGAATCAAAATTTGGGGCCGGATTGGGGTGTTCTATAAATGGCCAGTACTGACCTCTTATGTTGGAGATTATACGGACAGAGGGGAGAAATGAGTTTTAATGGAGTGAAGCAAGGTTTGTTTTTCCAGGAGGAGCACCTGGGCAGGAGAGCAGGACTGAGTGAGGGAAAAAATCAGGTAGGAGAATGTCAGGGTAAGGAAACTGAATGTGCCATTTTCAGACCAGTGGGAATTATTGTCATTTATATTGTAGCCAGACTATATTGTAATAAAAAAGAGACATTTGGACTCTATGTCTTCTTTTGGGCCAAGGGCTTGGAGTAGATTTGGGGCAAGGAGGTCCTGGACCTCTGCCCAGTGAGGAAGGTATGAGGGAGATGTCTGGGGAGGAACGTGGTAGATTCTAAGTTCTGGAAATCAGGAAGAGAGCAGTGGGGTCCCAGACCCCACCCAGAGGGTCCTAGTCCCAGATTTATCAGAGAATGGAGTTGGCATTGCCAGTAAGAAAAACTCCAGAAAAGACAGGGGAGGAGGAGGAGGAGGAGGAGGGGAAAAGCCCAGGAAGGTTGGTCCATGTGGGGTTACCTCCAACCTTAGTTTTACGATGGAGAACCAAAACAGATAGATTTTAGTTTATTTTTTTTAGTTTTGGTTTTTCAAGGTAGGATCTTCCTGTAGTCCAGGTTGGCCTGGAATTCACTATGTAGTTTTAGGGTGGCCTTGAACTCCCAGTGATCCTCTACCTCTGCCTCCCAAGTGCTGGGCTTAAAGGCGTGTGCCACCATACCAGCTGAGATAGCTTTTTGGATCTAAGATCTTACTAGGACTGGCCACAGAGATAGCACAGCCTGAAGGCCAGTGAAGTTTTGGAAATTGGAGAACCCAGGGAGGGTGGAAGTACAGGGTCAGGCGTCCCTGAGCAGTTGTTTCTGGCCTGGGGCTCCCAGAGCTACCTTCTGAGGACAAGACAAGGAAGCCCGGTCTCTCTCTCCCAGGTATCTTAGGAAGAGATGAATGAGGCTGACTCACCATTTTCTTGGGCTAAAAATGGTCTGGTGCTGGATGGTCCAGTGGATATTGTGAATGGCCTTTCCATGGCTAGAGTGAGAAGGGGCAGAAGGGGCAGGTGAATTATCCTACTGAGCTGTTGGAGATTTGCTCCAGCCACCTGCAAGTTTTGAGGACCCACAGTCCTGCCCAGGGGAGTTGCAATTCTCACCCAGTTTGCCATGGTAAAGAGAGAGAATGGGGTGGAGGTCAAGGGCACATCAGGACGCAGAGGAGCCTGAGGCAAACTGCCACTGCCTGCTGTTCCCTGGGTTGCAGGAGAGCCTTCACTCCTAGTACCTGCCAAGTTTCAGCACCATCTGCTAGGAAAAGTGGGGAAAGAAACGAGGGGAGGGGTTGGAGGGATGGCTTAGTGGTTAAGGCATTTGCCTGCAAAGCAAAAGGACCTCGTTTCAATTCCCCAGGACCCACATAAGCCAAACAGATGCACAAGGGGGCACATGCATCTGGAGTTCATTTGCAGTGGCTGGAGGCCCTGGCATGCCCATTCTCTCTCACTCTCTCTCTCTCTACCTCTACCTCTTTCCCTCTCTCAAATAAATAAATAAAAATAAAATATTAAAGAAAGACAGAAACAAGAGGGAAAATCCAGCTTAACAGCAGACTTTATTCACGGCATCCTGAGACGGACTGTGACCAGGCAGGTCAAAAACCCACCTCCACCGGGCATAGTGGCAC